>JAOANR010000002.1:70265274-70747443 GCA_030278955.1 Hygrophila difformis
CAAAAGTTCAATGTGGAAACGTTGTGTTACATCTAATTAATTGTCTTTGCAAGTAAGGTAAAGCATGTAATTTTTTTTTTAGGTGAATACCAGGGTATCCTCAGGCTTCATTGGACCCAAGACTAATCCCTCGAGGATCGGGTGGGCATTGAAGGGTTGCCTCTCCCAAAGCAGAATTCTGCATACACAAAGGCTCGAACCCGAGACCTTTGCTTAAGCTGCCAGAGCCCCATACCACTCAGGCCAACTGCGTTTGGTAGTAAAGCATGTAATTTTGATTGTGAAAGGAATTAATGAGTTGAAAGGGAGAGCAATACAAATGGAGCAATCTCATGATTGTGGGATTAAATATTCAAAAAAGGTAACAGATAATGTTGTGCAAATGGGGAAATTAAAGACGATCAAATATAATCACATAAGTATAATGTGATGTTTATATGGTGAATTCTATGCAATAATCAATTAACTTCCAAATTTCATCATTATATATACTACTCTACTCATGTGGCCTCTCAATTTTTCCTCTTGTCTTGTCACTTGTTAATTATTGTGCCCTGTTTAAATTATACTCCGCTTATATTGCCTTCCAATTCATTATTGTGTGTACGACAAATTATAAGTACCAAATACTATGTGTAATTAATGGAAAAAAATGTCAAATAGATCCTTTTTCTTTTCCAAAAATTCAAATCAGTCATTTTTCTATTTTATTACCAAAACAGTCCGCTACAAATGCTAATTATGTCCAAATCAGTCCCTTGTTCACTATTATACTCTAATTGCTGACGTGACAAGGGTTTAAATTTAAACCTGACAAGTGTGCATAATATTAGGCCTTTTCTTTTATTTTTTGCCAATTCAGTCATAAAATTTTGTTTTGTTCTATTTATTCATCTACCCAAATCAGTCATTTTTATATTAATTGGTCTCCAACCTTTCAAATTATTTCATTTCAGGCACAAAACCTTAAATTTTTTATTACTACTAATCCATTTATCAAATAAATGCCAACATACTTCCGTAAATAAAATTAAACACCAAACCTCATACATAGGTTTGACTGCCTTGTTACCGGGTTTTCCAAGATTCGGGATTTTACGGACTTTCTCTAACCATCCGACCATGATGGTTCATTGGTTCTGGTTTCCTTTAGCAACAATTAACACAATCATACATTGTTTCCTACCTTAAAACGTAGTAAATGATTTAATTTTAATTTTTGTGTAAATGATTTAATTTTACTTTTTGAAAGGTTATGGATGTAGGAAGCATGTACAATAAAATCCAAAATGCATGAGGTTTGGTGTTTAATTTTATTTACGGAAGTATGTTGGACATTTATTTGATAAATGGATTAGTAATAATAAAAAATTTAAGATTTTTGGTCAGAAATAAAATAATTTGAAAGGATGGAGACCAATTAATATAAAAATGACTGATTTGGGTAGATGACTAAATGGAAGAAAATAAAAATATAGAACTGAATTGACAAAAGATAAAAGAAAATGGACTAATATTATGTCCACGTGTCAGTTTTAAATTTAAACCCTTGGCACGTCGGTAATTAGAGCATAATTAGTGAACAAAGGACTGATTTGAACATAATTAGCATTTGTAGCGGACTGTTTTGGTAATAAAATAGAAAAATGACTGATTTGAATTTTTGAAAAAGAAAAAGGACATACTTGGCATTTTTTCCTGTAATTAATTGTCTTAACACAGATTTGATAAAATTGAATGAAATTTGAATTGCTAAACAATGATTGAATTTGTTTACTAAAATTGAATTTCAAAATTTTCATAATACTCAAATTCATCACTTAATATTCGTCAATCGAGTTATTTGAAGATAGATTTTTATAAAATTTTCATAATATTCAAATTTTCATTGACTCGATAAAAATTGAACAGCGGGTCAATATTTTTTTGGCTATTTAAAGCTGCAAAAAGATAAAGGGCTTGTTTGGAAGCCGACATATTTAGGAGCATACAGCGGATTCAATCAGCATATTCTCTCACAATTCTCTCTCCGAATCTGCTATCTGCTAGCGGATCTGCTGACTCCCAAACTACCAGAACTCCGGTATGCTTAATTTGGCAGACGAGACCAAAATATCTGCCCATATAGTAAAGGCCAAAACCTTACGCACAATTTCCACCATCACCATGTACATACTACAGACCAATGAAGCAATGGACTAGATCACGAAAGAAGATACAAAAATCATGTCTGACCTCATCGAAACAATGATGTGTTCCTATAAAACCGTGTGGTAGCTGTGTATTAGTATTACATTACCCACCACGACTAAGCAGGCTGTAGGACGGCAACTCTTCCAAGTGCGTTATCTCATCTTGGAGAAGCTCCCTCTCGAGCTGACGACGTGTGGCTTTCATCACGGTCTGGATTTGTACAATGCAACATCAGAGATTAATTTGCATGATTTTACAAATAACAGAAGGATTCTGAAGTTGGAACAGAATTAGTGCCAGAAATCAAGTTGCTAATTATGCCATAAAAATGAAAAAACACGAGCAACTTCAAGTAGACAATTTGAGGTGCCCTCCGTAGCCTAAAAAGTAAGAACAACTCCCAATGTTGAATGCCCGTTTTCTGGGGAATTAGGTATAATAAATATAGAATTAATGAATGATACACTCCATAGGGGAGGTAGAACGGTAGAAGCTTCGGGGATTTTATAAGGTGGAGCCAATTTATTTCGTCTACTGGTAATATTCAAACCAACTACAACCACATATGGTAAAAACTCACATTGAAATCCATATAAGAAGCATGCATGGCGAGCCACTGATTGTCCATTAGCTTGAATGCAATACAGTATAGAAGGTCAAATGCTGATTCATTTTCTGCTGGGCATGCAGGGATAAGAATTTGACAAGAATCAGAAAATAGAGTGGCAAATAAATTATGTTCGATAATGTCAGTGAAGAAGATGCATAAAGTGTTTACCTGTAAGAAATTTCAAGAAGGCTGCACCCACGAACGTCCGGGGCTTTACTGCAAATTATGAGAAAAAACACAAGCTGACTCACAGTTGTAAGCAATTGCTTTACGGATTAACTAGAGCATTCATTATATAATAGTATACGTTTAGAAGTATTAACGAGTTCCCAAGTGCAACAGGGTTACAGGGCGGAACAAGGAATGCTGTTGACGTTGTTCTAGCATTTCTTCATCCACATCACTGACAAACACGGATCATAAAGGGGAAAAGAATTTGACACCACCGGAAACAATACCAAAAATCTAATATTATTCGACGTGAACTACAGTAGTTGGGCAATAAACCTCCAGTATAACTGGAGCCTAATCAAAATGTAGAAATTACTGGTTGAAAAGAGACTCGGAGGGTTCAAATCTATTAGGCCCAGATGGATTGAGGAGGAACAAAAAAGCAAAATTATTTGGAAGTTGATATGTTAAAACTCAAAACATCCAACAAATCACCTGCTTCGAGATCAAGCATCTGAATAAGCATGAATGTGATGTTGACACCAGCTACAGCAAATGGGTATTCCCACAGTGCACGGTCGCCTTCCTGCTTCCTAAGAAGATCCTGAAAAGATTTCTATCGAAAAGCATTTGATAAGTTTCCAAGTTGAACAATGCAAGAGTTAAATGTAGATAAGCCAAAACTATATCCTCTAGACACAGGCACCAAACTAATATGTCAGCATCCCAATATCCTAAGCCATGTGTAAATTAGTAGAGCATAAGAATTCATCCATATATTCTCGTGCAGGTCGAAATTATGTGAGATTCATTTCATCTCCGCTTAAGAAACTAGAACAGCATCCTTAATAAATAAGTACTACTTTATTTTCTCATATGCACCTGTGGTCCTAAAGCAAGACCAAATACGTATCATTTTCCACTTGTGCCCACTGTGTGGAGATATACATGCCCATCCATATCAACTTGAGTGGGCAACAGTGTTTGAAGTGAAAACACTGAGAAGACAGAAAATAGATATTCCAACAAGTCTAAGTCGACATCTTTGAATCTCTTCACACCAAAAGATTGCAGTCTACATAGAGAGAAAGCTTTGCACAACATAACCTAAACTAGTCAAACTCTCAAGTGACTGAAGAAACTAGCATATTTATGAGGGTAACTCGTGTTAGAAAAGTTAAAAGAATTAGATGCGCTGCAGCAACATACAAAAATCATTAGCACAAGCAGAATTCAAAAGCATACAAAATACAAATAACAGAAACCATAGATGAGAATCATAAATCATTACACATAGAAGCAGGTGGGCTGAACATAAATCACAAAAAGGGTAGGCACCGGAGAACAAGCTTGTCCATTCACATTCCCAGAGAGAAATAGAAAGATAGAAAGGGAAAGAGAGATCTTACCGGAAAGTTCCTAGCGAAGTACAACAAATTTTCAACTGAAATAAAACCTCCACCCCTGAAAGTACATAAAAAGAAAAAGATGTTGGCAGCTACAATCAACACTTTGATAAAGTTAAGTAGGTTTTTTCAAAGGGATTCAAGGAATGTTCATGGATAGGTATAAAAATACCGAAAATCCGTTGATGGATCTTTTCCTTGCCAACCCATCTCCTTCCACTGCTCTGAAATTAGGCCATGTAGCTCTTCCTCGGGAAAAGCAGCATGCCACAATGCCCAGAGGGTTTCCTATCAAATAGAAGAATGACAAGAACAAAAGGTGCAAGCTAAGTTTATAAAACTAAAAGTTCAGGTGAGGGTGCTCAAATGCATGTGGGATAGTAGTTTGGCTATGTGCATAGCAGCTGTATGAACAATACCTGATGTTCTGGATTAGAACTATCATAGGCAACATATAACCGATTTTGTAGTCTTTCTAGGCATTCTTCCTGACAGAAAAAGCAGTGTAAACATCAGGTATATGTGTAAGCAGGCATGGAACAGGAAATCAAAAAAGAGTTTCAGGCCTTGGGAAACTTAGAAATAGTATAATATGCAGATCACATGTGTGTATGTTTATCCACTCGGTTGAAAATTAATACATTATCTCTGCTTGAATGAGAAAATTTTTCTTTACCAAAACCATACTCTTCACTTTGAATTCACTGTGTGCCTACTGCCTAAGGCATTATTAATTATCCCAAGCCTAATTTTGTTATCACAAGCCTAACTAAATTAAAACATCAAATTATGAAGCAATTTTGAAATAGCTTTGTAAGCTTCTGTTTCTCACTTCAAAATTGGAATGATCATTTGAACACCACCTTACTGGACGATTTTAAGGATTCTCACCTTTTTGGAAGTCCAAAATCAACTACCACACACACCATCCAAAGTGAAAAAATTCAACCGAAAACTTCTAAATATTATATAATGAAGCAGTAAAGCAAGACGAATGGCGTGGTCACCAAAACAATAAACGCAATCATACCAGACAGACCCTACTCACAGCAACGGGCTAAAAGATTCACATATCAAGTTTCAAGGTTGCTGAGTGAAGAGATGAAGGGATGGATGCAGAAAGACAACAGTACGACTCATTCCAGAAAAAGCATACGAACTTGGACCGGTCAACCAATGTCAAAGTCAATGGCCCCAGAGTCGAGCAGGATTAGCAGAATAAATGGCAAATGACAGGAGGACGGACAGGGAAAAGTCAACAGGATGCAAAAAATACTTGGTGCGACAAAGGTTTGCCGCACCAACCAATCTCCTCGCACCATGTCACTTGGTCGCAGCATGCAAGAATCCATGCGAACAGCTACGTGGGAGAAACCCTTGGTGTGAGGAACTCGTCGCACCACCACTCCTTGCACCGACTCATCCGCACCACCTTGGACAAGCCTTCCAACCTTGGTGCAAGGCATCACTCGCACCACCACCACCTCATTGCCCCAGGCCTTCCTTGCACCACCCACAGCAGCACCAGTTGACGGCACCTACCTGCTCGCACCAATCAGTTGTTTATTTCCTTAGATTAGTATTCTAATTACTGTATTTAGTTGTTAATAAATCAGGTACAATTTTATAGGACTTCTCCCTCATTTGTAATCATTTTTGAATCATCATATGTAATTACCTCCATTGTTAAAGTGTCATCCGAGAGTGCCCTCTCAAACACCTTGTGAATTCCATTGGTCAAATTCACCTATTGGGACCTTGAAGCTAGTCTCAATGGATTCAACTGGAGCAATGGATCGCAGGAGAGGATGTGCCTAATCGTTGGGGTGTTTTTCACATCCCAATTTCATCCATTGTCACAGTTTGCTTCACCTATCCTTAATTTTCAATTGTTTATTCTTGTTTTTCCGATTGACGTTGGGAAGAGATCCATGGCAAAGAGCTCACCAGTGCCATGCCATATTGGATCCAATTTATGCTTTTCAGATTTAATGGGTATATAAAAACTTACCTATTCTTGTTACAAGAAACTCTTACATAAGATAATGGTCACAAAATGTACAATAGAGAATCACTCAAATGTTCACATAATATGAAGCACCAGAGCAAGAAGCTCAGAGTGCCACACCACATTCAATTGACTGTGTTGGCAATGTGTGGAGTAAGTTCACATTACAAAGCAGCGACCAAGCCAAATATTACCTGATTTGGTGTCAAATCAAATGATGGACGAGCTTCACCTTCTCTTCCCTGAGCACAAACACATGAAAGACCCCGACCAATCCATGCAGCTGATCCTGCCACAACCTCCGCTGTACCAAAAGAAAAGGATTGAAAAAGTTAAATAAGATGCTCTATATGTAAAGATTAAACGATTGTATATGATAAGCTAATAGCAAAACATGCTTGTACACGAAGCACGACCTAGATTACCATATCATATTCTGCATAACAAAGACAAAGCATACTACTATCTTAGGTCTACCACTCAACTCAATAAAGAAGAGTGACTTCATGTATTCTCATTCAAAAAGCCCACAATATAAATAAACCAGAAATAGATCTTCTATGTAGCAAAATACTGGATGTAGTGATGTACTCAAATCATGTGACAAAGCAAATATTCTGTTAATAGCTACTTTAACTTTGAGAATACAGCTGCAAGTGGCAAAATAGATACATTTGCTTGCAAAACCAAACATATATCAACAGGAAAAAATAGGTACTAATAACAGACGATCCAGACAAGCTAAACCAGCTGAAGCCCTTTTCACTTTTAAATCACTGAACCCACAAAAATGTCTATGCACGGGTCAACAGAAATTGACCACTATTACTGATAAAAAAAGGTAGCGGTGCTAAAAGAGATGACACAGAAAGTCATTTTATCAGATCCTAGTTCACCAGTTTCAACTTTCAAACATCACCTAAATACTCTCAAAATAGAGCATTATATCAAACAAGGAAAATAAATAGTGTACACTATCAGAGATAGTCTATCCCCTGAAAAGTCAGTACACAGTTGGAGACTTGGAATTATCAGCGAAATTGAGTCTTCAAATAACATGTGCAAGTCTCGCAGTTTATGGCTAGCATTGCATATACACAAATTAATTGTAGAAAAAAAAATGCAACACTAAATACATGTTGAAAGTTCAAATTAATTCGAGAATAGTAAACAAAAAACACCAACCAAAAATCTGAAAACAGGTAGGCATAAATACACTTGATATTTTCAATTCATAGATCCAGAGCCTCGTAAAGGAATAGTTGCCCAGTGTTACACACCGAAATAAAAACACGCACGCATGGAGGAAAAAAGCGGACGGAAATGAGGATTTTATTGCATAGTGTGTTGCGAAAATGAAAAGCGAGAGAGGGGGGGTGTGAGGGGCAAAAACGAGTAAAAACAATTTCTAGTATTTATTTTTTCTCCAAAAGCAGAATAAAAAAAGGAATATTACCAGAAGTAGAATTGCAAGCACTTTCCCGATGAAGTCCCTGCGATATTCGCCTCACCGCCACAAAAGTTCCATCGCCGCCGCCTCTATCATCCATTTCCTCAAGTTTACCTAATACTACTCGGCAATCAAACGTGCTGAAAATCGAATTCGAATAAACGATAATAACAACACGCGTCAAACTCATAATCGTTTCTCAACAACAGAAGAATCTCAAATCCACATAAAGCGAGACCTGTTATCAAATGCTCAAGCCGATTACTTGGTGACGCTTGTAAGCTCCGCGGCGGAGCGATCGAAGTTAGAACGGTAGCTGTATCGGCTCAAACATGCAATTAAATCGATTCATACGCAGAGAATCGGAAAATGAATAGGGCATTTGCGGAGGAGCTAATTGGTCATTGCTGGCAGTGGCTACAGCCTGCATATGCATAGTTGTCATCTCCCACTGTCGAGGCCTGCAGAGGAAACAGAAACGGGAAACGGGTAGAAATGCTACCAAGTCCCGGGACTGCATTTTTGGGTATATCCGCACCGTTCAAAGCGGACAGCCGCATATCAACGGTGTGGATGAAGGACCTTCTAAGTGATTTTTTTTTTTTTTTTTTTTTTGCATTACCTAAGTGAAGATTATAGATAAGACTTTTATTTTATTTTATTTTATTTTATATACCAATAAATACATACATCTAATAACAATTTAATAGGATTGCCCTTGGAGATCCTCGAGGGATTAGTCTTGGGTTCAATGTGGCCCGAGGATACCCTGGTATTCACCTAAAAAAATAACAACTCTAATCAATATTCTTGATAAATGAAAATATTATCAATTAAGTAATTTTATTTAAAAAAATCTTCAAAATATTAATAGGTTGACAATGCATATGCCCCAATATAGGTTGGTCATTGGTGTGCCCTTTCCTTTTTCTCTCTTTATTTCCAAAAAATGTGTCGTCTAAGGCTTGGGTGATTGATAATTTAATTAATAAACTAATTTAAGCTCAAGTTCAAAGGGAAGCAAATACTATCTCACATGGGTTGTTTGACATTGGATTTAGTTGTGGGCCTTTCCATTATTATGGACCCAATGTGTTAACACTAATAGTTTTGTGCTTCAAAATTAAGAAAATAAATTTATTTTAAAAAAAAAGATGTTATAGTAGTGAATGAAGAAAGAAATGAAGTATTTGTTAATATATTAAAAATATATAATTTATGCGTTCACATAATATAAAAATTAAAATTTAAAAAACATAACCACCATTAATTAACATAGCCTTAGAAACATTGTATGTTTTGTTGGGGCCATGCAACATTGTATGTTTTGTTGTTAGTTGTGATTGTGAGTGTAATAGACCCAGTCTTGTCCGCATTAAAACCCAACCCAACAATCCCAAACTCAAAATTAGTTATACAATGGTCCCATTCCCACCTAACGACAATTATTTATTAAAAAAAAAATATATCATGAAATTCCATAGGGGTGATAATTATGCCATATTGACGCTAAGGTACAATTATAAGGGTTTGTCGTATTTGTTTGAGAATTTGATTGTGAAAATAAACCGGTCACAAGTGAAATTGAAGGGTTAATTCTTTTATTGGGTCTTTGATGAAAATACATTTTGTAGGCCCCATAAAACTGCAAGTCCATTTAGGCCCAAAGATTTTAAGGTTGGGCCATTTTGCAAATATAGCCCAATCATTTAATCCGTACTTTCATTCTCCAAGTCTCGCCAATGAAGTATTTTTTATTTTCTTTTTCTTTTAAAGAAAATAAATAAATTGACAATTGGTCGTGAAAAATGAAGTATATAGAACTTAAAATTTACAGGAATTATGAAACAATTCGGGGAAATCAAATTAATAAATAGTCATAAATCTATTTATCTGGTTATTATTATAGTGTTATTTTGATATGTGTGTGAATTTACAGCATGGTGTATTTGTGACATGTGAACCTCAACTCAAAGTTTTGATTAGATGTATACCTTTTATTTTTCCTTTATACTCCTACTATTTGGAAAATAAAAAATTAAAAAAAAATGTGTGATAAAACCATTGTATAGAAAAAAGCAAATAGTGGACCAAACCCTTTTATGTGAGAAAGGAATCACACAGAGAAACCAATTTAGCTTTAAATTTAATACTTGTTCATAGGAGTATACTAATACACATGACTTTCTCTAATTCCAATGTTCCAATCAAACTTGCACTTTTCATAAAGCAAAAGAGAGACACATTGGCCCACACACCCTTAAAATGCTTGCACAAATATATTTTTTATAAAAAAAGAAAAATTAAAAATAAAAATAATTTAGGGAGTCAAGTGCTTTTATTATTTTGTCTTTTGTTTCCACCCTTCTCAAAGCTCATTAAAGATTAAATCGATCGGGTCAAACTTACGTATCCTTCAATCTTCTAATTCTATTATAAGGAGTCCACATTCTTGCCAGCTCGTTTTTTCCATTATTGTTTTTGTGATTGATGGTTTTTTAGCACTATTCACTGTTTAACTTTAATTTATTTAGTCTTATAGTTTTAGACAATTAACTTTTTATAATTTTTTGTTGTATACAATTTAAATTATTAACAGTTAAAAATTTATATCGGCATACGTGCTGGATGGGTCAGTGAGACGGAGGAAGTATATGACATGAACATTTATTCATGTCTATTTCTTGGTAATGATTGTATAAATATGGGGCTCTTATTATGAGTGTATAATATGAAATTTACTATTTTTTTTTCTTGAAAATATTAATAGACGCCAAAACCAATTATCTTTTTGGGTTACAAAAACCAATTATCTTTTGAAAATAAATTTCATATAAGTAAATATTTTTTTTAATGACATATGGGTATTAAAATTTCAACTTAAATATGGGTGTATTTATTGTAATATAGAAGTATGATGTACATGTTCTTTTGCTTAAAAGTTGCTGGAAATTCATGCAATAAAAATTATAAATAAATAAGTCGAGAATTTAAACCCACAATCACTAAAATATAAGTGGTCTATCATCCCATATGCAAGTATTTGTGTTATTGCCGTTAGAATATACTATATATGTATTCAATACAATCATTCATTAAAAATTAATATGGTATCAAAGTTATGGGTAACTATTTGGGTATTTCTTCATTTCCATTATAAATATCTGATGGGGTGTTAAAATATCATACATTGCATATATGTTGGGATCTACCTTATTTATATGAGTAGCAATTGGTTTTGGACTAAAACCCCAAACCCTAAACCTCATATTCATCATTTTTCTAATACTTGCAAAAAATAAATATGATAAATAAATTAGAACGGACTGGGTTATTTTTTTACTACACGAATATATTCTCATTTAAGTGCTGATCTTGAATTTTTTTTTAAGAGCCATTAAAGACCTAGGAAATGGATGGTGGAGCCCATGCCACATTTATATTCTCATTGAAGTACTAATCTCAAGTTGTTAATATATATATATATAATATATATATATAGAATATAGTATTAATCACAATAATATATGTGAATAGATAAATAAATAAAAAAAAATAGTTGGCTAATCATTTTTATTTGTTGGTAAACGATGGGTAATCATTTTGATCACTAAGTTTGTTGCTTTCATGAAATTGGTGACACACATGCCAACTTGACTATTAGTTATATTAACTCATAGTGGTACTCAATAATAATAACAATAATAATAATAATTTATGGGATCTTAATCACTAGTAGTAAGTAATTATGCGGCCAGGCATTTAATATGTGCGATTTTAGCCCTTTTAGAAGGATAAATAAATAAATCAGTGAGACCATATTTGTATGTATATTAATAATAACGATATCAACATGTACTACTTGTCATTTAACATCTATTTCAAATAGTAGGAAGCATATGCATTAGTGAATTTCTCTTGTGAAAATGATAATGGTGTAATTATATTTATATATTAATAATAATAAATGGATAAAGTGGTAGGGGCATGCTCTTTTTTGGTTTTTGCAGCTAAAGCTGGTCAAAGGTATTCTTTATTACACATATATGGTCTTCATTATTATATGTAGTACAAAAATTAAAATAATACTCCCTCCGTCCAATTAAAAGTGGTCCATTTTGACTTTTGACACTGTTCATTGTTTAACTTTGACTAAATTTTATTGTATTGATACAATAAGAGAAAAATAGTCAAGTGTGGTCTTGTTAGAATCGTCTAATTGTATAATTTTAAAATATACATTTTATATAATTTTTACCAATTTTGAGATATAAAACGTTTAACAATTGCATTGGATTTTGTGCAGAAGAGAAAGTGATCACTTTTAATGAGACGGAGGGAGTAGAAAGTAATATATATATATATATATATATATATTTTAATATGCCTATATCAAAGTGGATGGTGTGCTATATAATGGTTTTAGTTTTCTATACTAGTATCACTTATATTAAATCAACTATAGTTAGATAATGGAAATTTTTATTATCAATAAACTCTTTTATTCTTTTTTTTTATTATAATTAAGACATCGATTATGAGCTACAATACTACCTTATTCATTATTTGAAAAATAGTATTCTATAATAACGAAATACTAATATTTATATAGTTATATGATTATATAGATGTGTATTAATTATCTTAAGAAATGTTTAATGGATATTCATATACTATTGATCTTATCTTTATAAGCATGTTGCGAATCATCAGATGAACATCTAGGGATGGCAATGGGTCCGGGTCAGAACCGAGAACCGAGAAAGACCCGAGCTTGGGTCGGGTCTTGGGGCTTACAAAAATGGACCCAGAACCGACCCGTTGCCATCCCTAAGAGTGGCAATGGGTCCGGGTCAAACCCGGAACCGAACCGAACCCGAGCCTTGGGTCGGGTCTTGGGTCTTGGCGGAACCGACCCAGACCCGACCCATTGTCATCCCTATGAACATCCCTCGCCTTTGGCTATTAAATAGTCTGCAACAGTATTCACCTCTCACAAAAGTATATACTTATGTATATGTATACAGAAGGAGTATTTTATTGGTTTATATGTGTTTTATATCATACTTCCTCTGTTTTTGTGATAGTGCAACAAACACCCAATGCACGCAGTCCAGTGCATATTTTGAACCATTAATAATTTAAGTTCGGTATAAGTAAAAATTTTAAAAGTTTGATATTTAAAAACTACATGACGAGACGAATCCAACAAGATCTCACTTGACTATATTTTTCCTTGTATAACTATGTTAAAAATTAGAGTCAAACTCGAACAATAAATAGTAGCAAATAGTGCTTTGTTGCACTATCACAAAAACAGAGGTAGTATGTCATATAGAACTCTGAGAAAATTATTTTATTAAAAAGCTTTAGAAAAATGACCAAATCTGCTAACGAATTCCGTGAATATTATAGAAATCAAGCTTTTAATCCAGGGGGGCTGTAATTCAAGGAAAAAATAATTATTAAAAAGGGTAAAACCAAAATGACCAAATTTGGCGAAGAATTCTATGAATATATTATGGAGTAGAAATTAAGTGTTTTTTCTTTTTTTTTTTTTTGGATCACAGGGACGGCACAAGCGTCGGCAAAGGTGAAAAGTTAAAAAAGGCTACAGAATGGAGGTGAAGCTTTGAACCAATGGCAAAAAATCAAATGGAAGAAATTGGGTGGCATATAGTGTTAAACACTTGCAACAACAATAATAATAAAGATAATAATATTCCGACCGGTATGCCAAATGCCAAACTGCGTAATTTTGTCCATACTATTTAGTGTTGCGACATTGTTTGAAGCACGCTTCATTACACGTCTTTTTCCCTTTCATTTCATTGTCTTTATATTTTCTTTCTCAGAAACATATACTCCCTCCGTCCCACCTAATGTGTCTTGTTTGACTTTTTGACACTGTTCATTATTCTACTTTGACTCGATTTTATTACATGTATATATTTGGCAAAAATAGTCGAGTTGGGTCTTTTTAGAATCGTATAATCATATAGTTTTAGAATATATATTTTACATAATTTTTTGTTGTACACATTCTAAGATATTAGCAGTTGAAAAAGTGCATTGGATTATGTGCAAAAGTGAAACAAGACAAGTTAAGTGGGACGGAGGGAGTAATATAATATACTGTATAATTATAACCACAAGAAAATCCATTCAAATTTACAAAAAATAATAAAGACAGTGTTGGTCCAAGAGTTGAACACTCATTGTTCATATTATCCCACATTGAAAGGAAAATGTTAGGATCACTTCAGTGTTTGTCAACCCAATTTATGTAGGAGGGGTAAAATTATTAATTAGGATTAAAGTTTTAGTTTATTTATTTATTTTTATTACAAATAAATAAATACATAAATATGTGTGTACAGAATATACATGGACAAACTGGTAACACACAATAAGTAAGAGGTTCACTCAAAAGCTAACCAATCATTCCTTGTATTTTTACAGAACAACCTATACAGGCTATGAGAGGTGGTGGGAGCCCATGCTATACAAAGTACACATAGATAAAGGGGAATAATAGGGGTCGGTTAGGAAATCGAACCCCAATCTATAGGTTTAGAGTTGGGGACTTGACTACTAGGATAAATCTCAATCCTCCATCATCCCTTGTATTGAAATCCTACTTTCCATTTAATTTGGCAATAAAGTTACTCCATATACACGAGTACTGACTGTATCTAAATAAGTTACCTGAACATACACTAAATAAGTGTGCGATAATTAATTTTATTTTATATGGTTGTTTTTTAAAAAATAATTTTCATGAGCAAACATAATTAAACGTCATCCGGAATTGAAATGTGTCGGCACTGTCATTATAGTTTTTTTTTTTTTAGCATTATTATTATTATGATTGTTGTTTTTAGTGCAGAAGCAATCATTAAAATAGCAATATTGTTTTTAGTGTTAAATCAACAACTATTTGAGTACCAATACCAATACTATGCGCTATGCACTATGCACGGTGTACAAGCTGTAACGTGTTGCCACATATTTCAACAAAGTATAATTTAAATTCAACAATTTTTAGGATTATTAAGTAACTTATATTTTATTGCATTGCAGTCATTGAATATAAACACTACACTGAACTTATACATATGTGGAATACCATCGCCAAAATGGCAGTATGTATTCTATGGCATTCGATGTATTTTTAGCGTTAACTTTAATGTGCAATATTGTTGAATCTTACTACGTATTATGTTATTGTTGAAATATGTATTAACTACATGTATGAACCACAATCCTTTTTCAAAAGTTACAAATATCTCCACTAATGTAAGAAATAAGAATGGGACGTCGCATTTTTTTTTTTTTTTTTTTTGTGTGTGACAGGACGTCGCAAAACATTTGATGCTTCTAAACAAATGCAAAAAATTTTCGTTCAGAATATACTCCAATTGTTCTTCAAAGTTCAATCCAAGCATCGGTCTACAGTAATTGCTGTGATTCGATTTGTCATAAAATATGGTAAAACTTAATCCAAAAAAGTAAAAATTTAAACGATGTTGGAAGTCAAGATTTTACTCAGTAACTCAAAATCTCTTCCCAAAATAAAATCAAACTTATTATTTGCGTACAAAACTTAACCCGATATCTTAAATATCATTGTGTACTTGACTCATGAAGTCATATTTCTATTTTTTCCGAACATGTTAATATAATTCATCATTTTATATACTCCCCCGTTCCGTTTTAATTGTCTTTTTAGAAATAAAAAAGCATTCCAAAATAGTTGTCACTTTACATATTTATCTCATACTTTTCCAATATTATTACCATAAAAAATATTACTAGAATATTGTGCATTCTATCTCCACTCTAATTTTATTTTCTATTCCCAAAGAAAATACATAGGGGTAAAAGTGGCAAAATACAAAATAATGTTACAATTCTTAGTAAATGTGTTTCTTCCTAAAACGACTACTAATAAGGAACGGAGGGAGTAAATAAACCCTAAACCCTAAATCCCTCCGTCCCATGAAATTTGACACATATTCCTTTTTTGGGTGTCCCACGAAGTTTGATACATTTCCATTTTTAGATAAATTAAATTAATACTCCCTCCGTCCCACCACAGTTGTCCTGTTTGACTTTTTTACACTGTTCATTGTTCAGCTTTGACTCAACTTTATCACAAGTATATATTTAGAGAAAAATAGTCGAGTTGGGTCTTGTTATAATCGTATGATCATATAGTTTTATAATATATATTTTGCAAAATTTTTCATTGTATATATTTTGAGATATTAACAGTTGAAAAAGTGCATTGGATTGTGTGCAAAAGTGAAACAAGACAAGTTAAATGGGACAGAGGGAGTATAAGTTTGATTAGAATTTTAATTATTGTCAAATCCCATTAAAAGTAATCACTTTTACTATTCTGCACAAATTCCAATACAATTTTACTTTTCTACACAAAGTCCCTTGTATTTATTTAATTATTTAATATTTCTTTAATTCTTAATATTTCAAAATTGGTACAGATAAAAATTATATAAAATATATATTCTAAAACTACACGATTAGACGATTCTAACAAGACCATAATTGATTATTTTTCTCTAATTACATCATTACGATAACATTAAGTCAAAGTTAAATAATAACCAGTATCAAAATTTATTAGAATCTTAAATACAACACTCACACCACTTTAACTACTAAACTCCACTACCTAAATTATCGTGCCCAAAAAAAATGTGTAAAACTTTGCGGGACGGAGGGAGTATAAGAAAAGATTTGTTAGATTTATTAATTACTTGTATATTATGATTATGATGTAAATGCAGTGGAAAAAGAGAAAGATAAAAAAAAAAAAAAAAAAAAATGGAGAAAGGACGTGACAGAGGAGGGGCAGTTGCCCCCTCTGAAAAGGACGTGTAATGTCACATGTGGTCCCACTTTGGCCCCATTAACGGTCCTCTGTCCCCTCCCCACTTTCTTCTTTCTTTTTTTACCATCTCGTCCCTCCTCTTTCTTCTATTACCATTTTTACTATTAATACGGTAATACCTCTCCTTTTTTTATTTATTTATTTTTTATTTTATTATTCTGGTTGTATATATCTATATTACCCTTCTGATACTGCTTTATGAAAAGTGTGTGTTTTTTAGATCAATACACAAGATTGTAGCGAAAAATATATACTACTCGTATTTATGAATATAAAAGATGATTTTTAGTAAATATTAAGATGATTGTATATACAAATGAAACAAAGTAAACTAGGAGTATACATAAATTCTTTTTGGGTGGAAGGAAAGGGCGATGAAGAGTATTTTTAAGATTGTGTTGTATATTGTGCATCCAAATAGAATGGCAATGGGCCGGTTTTGGGCGGGTAATAGCATCCCCATCCTTAAAACCGTTAGGATTTTTAATCCTCAAAACCGGCCCAATCCCCGTCGGGGACCTTATCGAGGATTCCCATCGGTACCATAATTTCCCCGATCCCCATCGGGGACCTTATCGGGGATTCACTTACCACCAAACTTTTAATTTTTTTCAGTAATTGGAATGGTCGGAGTCATATTATTCGAGACAACCTTTTTTTTCTGAAAGATAGACAACTTTCAATATAAATAATACATCAAAACACACATATGAATTGTTTAAGAATAAACCATAATTAAAATCAAAAGTTCATAGTAGTTTCTAATATGTAATTAACACATCAAACTCATGGTTTTTAATCAAATATAATATAGAAAATATTAATTATAATATATAAAAATATAATAAATAATATAAAAAATATATCGGGGATGGGCTGGGGCGAGGACTACTTCCCCATCCCCATCCCCGTCCCCGATAAAATCCTCGGCCCATCCCCGATAGTACTCCCCCAAAACCAAACCGTTTCGCTTTTTTGTCATCCCTACATCCAAATGGCAAATTACGTTGAAGAAGGGTATTATCGTCCTTTCAGCTTCGTCTCCACATTATCTGATCCATGCAACTCCTGGGATCTCAAATCCCCACAAATCCACACCATCCATTTCCAAAACTATTCCATCATCAGCTGCGGAAATCCACCCCCGTGTCCAAATACCGGGACTTTCTAAAACCCTAGCCTCATTCCAACAGCGGAACACGACTCCAAAAGAATAGAAGAAGAAATTCTCACTGAAAACGGAAACCACCAAAAGCCACAAAACAAAGGCTTTCTTCACTAATCACTCTCCCAAAAAATTTCCCATTTCCACATTCTTCAAAGTGAATCAGTCCATTCAAATCAAAATTCCTCGTCCCCTTTTCTGCTGGCTGATGCGGCAAGATTTCAACAAAGAGGAGCTCCTACTGTCGCCTTGTCTCCTCACCCCACCTTTTGATTTATTCTTGCATTCCCAATTTCCTGTGTTTAAAGAATAATCAATCGATGATTTCTCTGCCCCTCAAGGTATATTGTTTGTTGCCGCTGCCGCTGTTCCTCCTCCATTGATTGATTGCCCTTGGAATTTATTTTTCTGTGGTTTTCCTGGTGCTTAGCGTGGATTTGAAGCAAAAGTAATTCTCGACGCTTAAATTTGTACTACTTGTTAATGATAATTTTTGTTTTTAGTACAAATTAGGGAAGGGCTTCGTGAACAGGACTGCATTTTGCTGGGAAATCGTGTGTTTTCAGAGTAGAAGCAAAGATCAGCTTCCATTTGGGGATTGTTGTCCTTTGTCATTATATTGTTTGCTAGTATTATAATACTAATATTTATGAGAATTTTTTGTTTGTTTATGAATCGGTTTCATATCTTCAAGCCCCTTTTTCGATGCAGTAACCAGTAAGTTAATTTGATGCATAGATCTTGATTGAAGCAAATTTTGTTATTTGGCAGAGCATGTAATCAAGACTCAAGAGGAGAGAGGTAACTTGTGATGATATAAGGTCATTTGATATATGGAAAAGATCCCGGAAATGCATCCTCTTCCCCGGCAATTATCCGGCAAGTCCGGGAGGAACCGCCCGGTTTTCTTCAAAGAAGAGATTACAAAACCATTCAAATTGCAGGAGCCTCTAGAGCTGGACTGCCGGCTTCCCCCACAAGCCTGGAAAGGAAAGAAATTCTTGGAGGACGACGATGAAGAACAAATGCCGGATGTTCTTTCCTTCAAAATCGGCGGCGGCGATTCGTTCGAGGAGAGCGGCTCCACTTCATTCCACGGCGTGAGCCATCCCCCGGAGCCCGTCGACGCCGACATGATGAGACCCGTTTATGTACCCATTGACAACGAGGAAGGAAAATGCTTGGTGAAGAGCTTGTCCAAAAAGGGCCCTTTCCTCGACGATCTTTCGATCAGATTGCCGGGCATCAAACAAAGCCCTCCGACGCATTCCCCTACCGAGAGCGTCGTTCTGGAGCCTCATGACCTGGCAGCTCTCACATCCCCATTCGCAATTCCTCGACCGTCCCAGAATTTAGACGCCAGCCCGCTCCCGGATACAGATGACAAAGAATGCATTTGGGATACTTCGTTGCCGCCGAGTGGAAACGTCAGTCCTCACAGCAGCATCGACAGTATGGGCGTGGCTAGGGCGATGAGCATAGCCAATAGCTGTGCGAGCACCTATCGAAGCGAGGGAATAACGAGCGATGGCAATATAAGCATTGATAGGAACTATGAGAGTATGAAGGCGAGCATTCGAGGGGGTGATTCTCTGGAGAGTACCAAGACAAGTGTGAGCCGTGTGAGCGACAGCAGCGGTCTTAGTGACGACAGTAATTGGAGCAACCTCACAGGAAGCGCGAACAAGCCTCACAAAGGAAATGACCCCAGATGGAAGGCTATACTTGCGGTTAGGGTGCGCGATGGTATTTTGGGGATGAACCATTTCAAGCTGCTCAGACGGCTCGGATGTGGCGACATTGGAAGTGTGTACCTCTCCGAATTGAGCTCGACTCGGTGTTTCTTCGCGATGAAGGTGATGGATAAGGCGTCGCTTGCTAGTAGGAACAAGCTGAACAGGGCGCAGACGGAAAGGGAAATCTTGCAGTTGTTGGATCATCCATTCTTGCCAACGTTGTACACTCATTTTGAGACGGATAGGTTTTGTTGCTTGGTGATGGAATATTGTCCTGGAGGCGATTTGCATACGCTGAGGCAGCGACAGCCCGGAAAGCATTTTTCGGAATATGCTGCTAGGTAGTATCGATTTGGTCTTGAATTTTGTTTGGATCTTATTGTTGTTGTTTGTATTTAATTGTGGATGAATCTTTGTTTTAATTGTGGATGAATCTTTGTTGGATGCAGGTTTTATGCAGCTGAAGTTCTGTTGGCATTAGAGTACCTTCACATGCTTGGAGTGGTGTACAGGGACCTAAAACCTGAGAACGTTCTTGTCCGCGACGATGGACACATTATGCTCTCTGATTTCGACCTTTCACTTAGGTGTGCAGTTTCGCCAACGCTGATTAGATCATCGGTGTTCAATTCGGACCGAGGAGCTGCATTCTGTGTGCAGCCAGCGTGTATCGAGCCTACATCAGCTTGCATCCAGCCAACATGTTTCCTGCCCCGACTATTCCCCCAAAAGGGAAAGAAAAAGTCGGGGAAATCCAGAGCAGAGTCCGGGTTGCTATCCAATACTCTACCTGAACTAGTAGCGGAGCCTACTGCAGCGCGGTCCATGTCATTCGTTGGAACGCATGAGTACCTCGCCCCTGAGATCATCAAGGGCGAAGGGCATGGCAGCGCGGTGGATTGGTGGACATTCGGGATATTCTTACACGAATTGCTCTATGGTAAAACTCCATTCAAAGGATCAGGAAACCGCGCAACGTTATTCAACGTTGTGGGCCAGCAGCTCAAGTTCCCGGATTCCCCAGCAACGAGCTATGCTAGTCGGGACCTCATCCGCGGCCTCCTTGTGAAGGAGCCACAGAACAGACTCGGGGTGAAACGTGGAGCGACTGAGATAAAACAGCATGCTTTCTTCGAAGGGGTGAATTGGGCGCTGATACGGTGCAGTACGCCACCGGAAGTTCCGAGGCCAGTGGAGGCCGAGTTTCCGCCACCGCCAGCGGCTGCAGGGAAGTTAGGAGGGGGGCAAGTGGGGGTGGGTGGAGTGGGGAGTGGAAGCAAAAGGGTAGTAGGAACAGATATGAAAGCTGGAGGTGGTAAATTTCTGGACTTCGAGTTCTTTTGAGTTATAGGTAGAAAGATTAAGTACATCATATACTACTAGTCCACTACATATGTAATAGGATTCTTGTCCTGTGTTGTATAAGTGTTGTTAGTTGATTCAGATTTCAGGTGGAGTTTGTAAGCCCCATTTTGAGGAACCTCTTGGGACCACATTTATTATATCTTTGATACCTATCAGAGGTTGGGTTGCTTTGCAACATTTCATTGTGGATAGTGTTTAATTAAAACTACCTCTTGCACGGATCATGGATGGAGTCTAGCATTTGCTTCACAATTCACGGTTTTAGCTCTATTTTGGATGCAATTTTTGTTGATATTTGGTTTGAGGAGTGTATATTTTCTTGAGAGTTGAAAGGCAATTGCAATTAAGCAAGCCAATAGAATAGAGAGATTGTAAGTATAGTAGTATTTCCATTAAGGAGTAAAGGGGATATACACACAATCTTTCATCATCGTTACTTAAATAGTATTCTTTCAAATCGACCTTTCACCAGATTTGAGCAAAAATATATCACAGCGATTTTTGAAAAAATAGTCTGAATATTACAATGATAGAAATAAAAGTTCTATTTATATCACACGTTAAATGTGATTGAAACAGCCAAAGCAGCTGAGTCGGTCTCGGTCAATGAATTAGTTGATTTCTGAAAAAAAAAAGATGACTTCATTGGGAACCAGCTAACATGGCACAGAAATGAAATGGAAACATAAAGTGATGAACGAGATGTTGATTGATGTTTTCTACGACTCATTTCGTTGTTATTAAGGAATAAGGAGGTTAATAGGTTACACAAATTTCCAAATTAGTGACAATCAATTTCAGACGAAATACTACAAAAGTGAGTGTGACCGAAAAGACAATAACAAGTTAACAACAACCAATAGGTTTGGTCACCTTCAGTTTGGGCTCCAATACGCAAATTTAGCATAGTAAACCCAAACTAATCACCATTCAGATTCACGGAGGACATCACCAAGCCACCAATATCCATTCATTTTTCTGGCTAAAAAACAATTACCATTCCTAAATCCTAGTCACAGTTAATAACAATGACCAATTCAATACACCTTACTACCTTACTCTCCACATGTTCTAGAATCCCACTACAACAAAGTAGGTGTGTTACAGCATACACACTATATAAATTACAGTAGGCATATAAAAGCACAGGCCCCGAACACGGTGCTTATAAAACCAGTCATGCTTTATCTTTCTTTAGAGACCACTCCCCAACACATGGAATGAGGAATCGACCCAGTAAGTTTCTATACGGCCAGTTTCTTAACCGAGTGTGATCGGTCATTTAAAAAATGGGAACAAGCAGCTAGTGCAAGTCAGTCAAATTGCAAACGTAAAGATGGATTCAGATTTTGATTTGGATTCTCATACGCTATTGAATCTCAAATAAGATATAAGACTGACTCTGACGGAAGAATTTAGGTTCAGAGGCCATACAGTAACACATTGCTTTTTCTGAGTTATTCTTGTTGTTGGGTGGTTGATACAGAGGTATCTGCCGCAGCATCCTCTTTGAAGAAACTTAAATTCTTGAATAAACCCTGCAGGTATGAAGATAGTGAGATAATGAAATGTTTGAACTTGCTATACGTTTATATATAAGAGACGGGGGCATACCAGGTTATCATTGATAGCACAAGCAACACAGTAATGCTCCTGAAAAAGTGATTCTAGAATTATCGAAATGGCTTAAACACGGCATCTGAAAAATGCTAGAAACATAAATTCCGAGTCTCCCCATTCTTTTGCAGTATCATGTACATATAACAGGGAAAGCTGATCTAAAACCATGGGCAAATAGAACATGTGTCATGTCATCACGGAACTTCACCTAACCAAGCGTAAAAATGTTTTGTGTGTGTGAGGGTTAGAAGAGCTGACAAATATTTGACCATACTAAAACCTCAAACAAAAATGGGTACCCTATGCTTATTATCAATAGGTACTCATATTACAGGTGTATCAAGCACTTCACATATCAGAACTTTTAAATTGCAATTTTGAATGACCCATCCTACTTAACATCAAGGGAAATAATATTGCATAATGCATTGAACATGTCATTCATCAGTTTGGCAGATGGATATAAACAATAGTTATCTAACATAGAAGGAATAATCAGAACTTGCCTGCATCATGTACCACTCTTCGAACTCATCAAACAATTCAAGCCTTTCAATCCTATTCAGAGTAAAAACAATAATAAATTCAAAGGACACCAACCAATTCGGCCTCCAAGAGAGTAACAATGATAAAAGTGAACAAAAAGTATGCAGCCTATATCCAGGAAAGAACATAAACATTAAACGTTCTAATCCCTCATATAGGTCAATAGTTTGGGTGGGAATTAACTCAAGAACCGACAGGCAGCAGGTAGCCTTCCTTTTCATGAGAACCAATGAATTGCATCCATTTTCCTTTACTAGAGATGATAAGGAATGGAAACCTAGCACCCTAGATCTCTTGGGCCTTTGAAAATAGTCCAGGGGAAAGGCTACGGGGGGATGTACCAGTCATTCATCAAATTGAAGGATAAGATTCACAACTTGCAAACTGAAATAATGAAATTCTTCAAACACTTCATTTGACAAAGACTTCTCAGAATTTCAATTTTGAGGGGTAATGATTGCACTACTTATAAGAAAAACAGTGGAGAGTATCTAGGTTCAAATTCAATTCAATAAAAAAAACTAGAAAGGCTAGCATTTCCCCAAGCCTTCACCACAGCTTCCACTTTTTTTTTCCTGTGTCTTGCTACTTGCTGTCCATCTTAGTGGCAATAGTTCTACCCACATTTAGAACCAACACATAATGATTTTATTTCCATATATTAAAAAACACACCAAAATTCTTCTAAAGTCAGAACCACACAGTAGTGAAACAGTGGTGGCCCCACACGTCAGTCACCTTGATCCTTGGGCAGTGCCATTACTTAAATGTGTGCACAAATCCACATGCAATTTGATGTTTCTATTCCATCATCACAAATTTTCCTCACTCCTAATTGACTATGATAGACAATGGGAAAGGGTAAGGTTAGGGGAAGGCAGGGGATGGAGATGCGTAATGAGATAGGAAACATGGAGATAGCCTTTTTCATATAGGCTACTGATTTGTGGATTCGTAAGGGCATGTGGAATACATAAATATATCCTTCCTTATAGCACAAGCATGTCCTCAAACAATTTAAGCTCAAAAGAGCATAAGGGCATGCTCACGTTCAAAGATGGGGCTATAGTCCAGTGATAATTTAGTTGGATCAAGTGCTTGACATACCTTTTCAGGTTGCATTGCTTATCCTTATTTTACCTGTGCAATAATAATGGTCTCTAACTTAATCTAAAGCTCTCATCATGCATATCTATATACCCCAGGATTAACATATTACATGAAATTTTCAATAATAATGACTTCGCAGTAATTCGCAAAAGAGAGGTGGGACAGCGGCATCTGCTTTAAATTATGTATTTTCTTTGCTATGCAAACAAAAATATCTACCTTCGTCTTTCCTGGGCTTCAATAAATGTGCTATAAACCTTCAACATGTCCCAGGCAACAGCTCTCTAAAGGATACCAGGAATAGATGTATAAGAAATTAGGAGTTCTGAGAGCAATAAGGCATGAAGAATAAGAAAAGCACAAAGGAATTTCAAAACATAGAACGGTAGTGGGCAAACTTTTGCCGCCATTGAATGCTGCAGAAGGAAAGTGAGCAAGAGTGGGAGAGCTTATGCTAAGTAAATATTCATATATCTGTCAATTTCATCCCATGTAAGTTTAAACAGAGAACCAGCATATACATGGAAAATTTTAAACAGAGAACCAGCATATACATGGAATGATAATTTAAAGTTTAAACATTAATAATCATTCAGAAGTTAACAGAGTAACATAGCAACACTCTACAAAATAATGGATGCAGATTAGACATCTTTTCATTTTATAAGACATGTATGTTTGAGTTAAATGAGATAATACCTTCCATCCCTGGTCAAGAAAAAGCCTTTCCTTTGCCTCTAAAGTTGGCGTGGCAGTGATGCTCAATAGTGCACATCCACGGCTCTGAGGTGAAAAACCTTTATAAGCAATTATCATAAAATCTTTCCACGGAATATCTTACACAATAATTATTGCAATCTCTCAACAGATAGATCATCATGGTGTCTATTGCAGATTCAATCTCAATGAAAAAATCATTGCAAAATTTCATCAGCGAATTATTATCACGGAATAGCTTGACAATTTGGGAATTCATTTCGAATTATTGAAAGAACATCAGGAAGAAAGTATACCATAGACAGTTTACACAAGCAAAAACATAAATAGAGACCAAGACAGGCCTAAAATATTTTGAATATTCTCTTATCAAGCAAACATTGATGAAAGAGTAAATCAGTAAATTCAATTCTTGAGCATGAGCTCCCGACTGCTCAATGACTCAATTTTGACACCTTGGAATTCAATTCTAAAAGGGTGGATGATCTAGTTGAGAAAAAGGGCCTATAATCATGAGGGCTGTCAAGTTAAAATGTGACGGATCCATTGTCCACCCTAAACTCATTGTAAAACTCTTCTGACTATTTCAGAACCTCTCTAGCACATGTGGAAAGCCTCAAAATCCTAGTGGCTGGTGGCCATTCACTGTACTCCAGAGTCCATTTGCATTCTTTTCTTTATATTTTTGTCCACTAAAGCCCTAAATCACTTACAATACTCCTGCCACAGAGCACAGCTTTCTCATTCCCAAAGGAGATTTGATTCTCAACATATCCACCTGTCATTTGAAGGAAAGTTTCCAACTTGATAATATCGAGGATAGCTTATAAAATTTGTGTGAACTGGATGCCCGAAATAATACACAGTCAACCTTTCAAATTCAAATAATTCATATGATGCATCCCAGTTCCTTATGGGTGATGTTTCCTCTTAAACAGAATACATTGGATAATTCAATGCCATGTAGAGTTGGGGGGGGAGGAAGCTTCAGCATACAAATGATGAGAGGACACAAATAATGAATTTGATTCTACCTCCAGGTTTCTGATCATCTGTTGTCCAAATGCATCATCTGGAAGAATCTACCCACGGAAAACATACAGTCAGCCCATTGCAGTATAATTAAATGGACAATCACAGGTACTATTGCTTATTTTTTTAGTTAAGTATATACGTATGTTTCGGAGGATTGATTATTTATAATAAAAACATGATCACTTTTCCTTTTTTTTTAAAATTTTTGTGGAGTTAGTAATTTTGGATTGAGTGTTTGTATGCATGTATATGGTACAAGTGTAAATGATAATATATTTACATCTTCTAAATAAATATCCAAAGGTGATAATTTTATTTTGATGTTATGAGTTCTTGTTTTGTTTGTTCTTGGCATGCAAGAATGGATGCGGTTAAGAGATGCAACCAACAAAAGGACGGCAAATGTTAACAAAAAAAGAGAAATTTTAGATCAGATTTAGGAATAGATTTAACTATTAATTCATTATAAGTTGGAAGTCACGCACCTGTTCATACAAGAAAAACATAGCTGTTGAAAATGTTTTAGAAGCCCATCCAACTACAGCACGGCTTGATTCCGGGTTTAGGTATATAAGCACACATTCTGCAATTATAAAAGTTGGCAAACTGATCAAAGTATTAGAACATAGCCAAACTAATCCAAAGAGGAGGCATGAAAACAGGAAATACTGAAATTAGCACCAAAGAGAAAAGCACACAAAAAATTGTGAGTAAAAGTAGATATAAGCAGATATAAAATATGGTATATAACTACATACTTCTTCTATAATACTTAAAGATATAGAAAAGAAGGTTTCTCCGGAGTTGGAATAGAGAAAGAAAAAAAAAATCTCCAGCAATATTAATACAATAACCATGCAGTCAATGGCCCAGCCAAAATACAGATGTTTTAGTGCGTAGACTTTTACTTCGTGCATTTAATGAAAATAATGAATAATCAAATAAATTACACATACCTTGGATCTATATTAGCCAAAGAAATTATATCATCAAGTTGCTGCAAGTCACGCAGATCAACCGGAAAGAGTTTGTAGTGCGGGCCAAGTACTTCTCCTTTCTCTGAGTAATTTCACAGTTCACAAAATAAATATTTGTCATCATATTTTATGGAAAGCATCAAAACTTTCAAACATCAACATTCTATGCAGCAAAAATGAGAAAAGTGCAGCACTCTTAAGGCAAAATTATAATAATAACCTAGCATAAAATTTGAATGATATAGCTCTGCAGAATAATTTTGAAAATTCAACATCATTTTTGGTCGCAAAGTTGCCAAATTTTCCTAAGAGATTTCATTAAAGAACTACCTGCAAAATAAGACAGCATTCCAAATAATTCTCTTTCGCATCAAAGAGAAACAGAAAATTTAACGAATACACAACCACCACCGAGATTGAATCCAATTTCAAATATACTCACTCACACTTGTGCTTATCTTATAGACAAAAGTAGTCATCATTTATACCCAACCAAATCACCAATTAGTTACATAAGACATTATATTATATATTAAAAATATACACAAATCAAATAAGTTCTTCTGTGTTCTTGTTCTTTGTTTTTTTCTAAAACAGAAAAAAGAAAGAATTACAGGCATAGGATACTAGTTCTTCGATTCATTTGAAAAGTAATCAATTTTTTTCATGAACTTATGAAATAGTGATTAGTTTCATGCCAAGAAATTACAAAAACAAAGATAAAATAATCAAGGTCTTAATTCCAGCTGCACAAATTTTTCTACCTTGTGATATCGATGCGGTTTCACCAACTTTGCTCCTCAACTCAACTGAGCTTTCGATGAGAGCAGCTTTCCTACTTGTTACCTAATAAGAGTCAACAAAAACCAATAAGAGAGGAAATAAAATGAAACCACCAAAGTTGCCGCAATTATGCGTAACAACCAAAACACGAAGGATAGTAACAATAGATACAGTTCAACGCGAACCTAAAGCCGTGTTGGAGGGAAAGAGGGTGTGGGGGCGGGGGAGTTTTTACCTCTTTAAAATCTAATTCAACATACAGATGAGGCGCCCTCTGTTCATCCTGTGAAAATCAAAAACTGGTTTGACTAAGACCCACAACTTGCAACTTGCTTGTGCACAAGAAGATATTATATTGCAGTATTAACAACAGGAAGTACAGACAATAAACTATAAAAAGATCAAGTTAGCACATGAAGAAGCCTTAAGGCTACACGTATACAAATTACAATATAGTTAAAGGAATATCCCAGTACAACAGTTGCAGTCCTATACAAGCTCACTAGTAGAAAAGAAATATGTAAAATCTCACATGAAAACTCAAGCACCTGCAACTGAAAAAATGTAGTGTCATAGCCAGCCCCAAGAGATAATATTTGCTTCTTGCTTCCATTTTCAGCCTCATTTATGTCACAATCAAGAAACTCGTAAAGAAGCTTCCTAAGTGCCGCATACCGTGCGAAATAACCTTTGTTCATTACATATAGAAACAAAGTTAGACAAATGAAATCATCCATCCATATAACAATATACTTAAATACTAGAGGAAGTTAAGGCGAATTCAAAAGCATACCACGATTAATTATTGGGGATCTCCTCACGGGCCTTTTAACAAACAAATGGACATAGTCATCTCTCATATATCCTTTCTTGACACAAGATCTGATCAAACAAAACCAGGTATAATTGTAAGAGATAACCAAACATAACTAATGCAATTCATACTACAGTTGGATTCGGATAAAAATATCTACAGATTTTAAATAAATCCAGGTGAAATTGAACTTCATAATCATCATGGAGATCGTGGGATTCAACCAGCGTTTTCAGCGTGTTGTCATAAATATTGCAATAACCTGTAGTCACTATTTTTCGTTTCTGTGGAACACCATTCAACAAATCAAGGACACTGAACCATTTGAAAAAACAAAGAGGAAAGCAAATCAATTGTACATCAAAGGGGGGTGCAGAAGGGCAGGGCAAAAGTAATACTGTCGAACTTTGATCCAAAATATTTATATGATTTTAAATTATAGAGTATACTGATAGAAAGAAGCGAACA
This sequence comes from Hygrophila difformis, assembly GCA_030278955.1. Lineage (NCBI taxonomy): Eukaryota > Viridiplantae > Streptophyta > Magnoliopsida > Lamiales > Acanthaceae > Hygrophila > Hygrophila difformis. The sequence continues at coordinate 70,294,366 of JAOANR010000002.1, forward strand.
GATCAATTGGTGCCCATAATGGACTTCTGAACGATAAACAACAAGATTGAAGCTATCTAGAAATACTATTGCTCGCAAAACTTTGTATCCGACTTTCATTGATAATATCATGGCAATTATAAAATTCCACCCGAAACAAAAGGATATACAAGACAAACAAACTTGATCAAATATAGAGGTAAAAGAGGCTGAAAGAGGTACAGCTTGCTTGCCGAAGCGTCGTCGTTGGTTGCTTGGACCGCCGCCCTGTTGCTCCGCCAATCGGCCGCCGGTTTCGCCATCGAAAAAATTTCACGATGTAGGAACTGCGAAAGGGGGTACAGAAAACTAGCAGTCGAAAAGCGCGTTTTATGATTCAAAATGAGTCGAAAAGCGCGTTTTATGATTCAAAATGAAGCGCTTTTCGATTCTCTTATTTATCCATTTTATAATTGTGAAAAGAAAAAAAGACATTATGTATGAATTAATATTAATGTTCAAAATATATAGAGTATGTTTGGGAGTTAATGGGACTAGATTTTTCTCCCGCGCTCCGCGTACGGGGCTCTGTGTACGGGTATTAATTTATTTTTAATACAAACAAATATTAACTCAATTAATTTGTTATTTTATTATATTTATGAAAAAAATTTATAAGATATAGTTTCTATTATCATTTTTTTTTTCAAAATGAAAAAAGAAAAAAAATTAAAGAAAAAGTTTAATTTTTTTTCCTAGATAAATTCAAATTTGTATACAAAGAAAATATAATATCAATAAAAAAAATTAATTCACTAAGATTACCGCCTCGAATTATAAATATTATATGTATAATTAAAATGTTTAAATAAATTAAACATTCGACTTTGTAACCCACTCTTAATAACCAGCAAAAAAAATATGTTGATTGTATACAATAATACAAATATTGAATATATATGGTATGATATCCATATTAATAATACAATATATACATTATTATGATGGTGATTTTTATGTAACAAAATAATATATTGAAATTTTCTTTGTGATGGAGTACCTTTTTTTTTATCTATATTATTATGTAGTTTTTCAAAAGTTTTTTCAATAAAATGTTTAATTTTAGTACTCCTAAATATTTTTAGTGAAAATAGTATATATATTTATTTAAAGATCTCTTTATGTATTTTTATTGTTTAAACCCGTAATATATATTTTATATAAAGAGAATTAGTTATAATTTAAAAGAACAATATAGGTATTTATTATATTATCTTCTAATATTAGGAGTAAATGGTGGAGATGGATAGATTTGCAATCATACGGTCATGAATTTTTTTAATAAATTTTAGGATGAAGTGATTTTACTTTCTACATCTTTGATAAGTATTTTATACTCCATCCATCCCACTAATAGTGTCCCACTTCTTTTTGACATGGTATTTTACGTGGGGGTATTTAAAATTTAATGTATGGGCAAATTAGTGTTTATAGTGGGGGTAAATTAGGAATTTATGTAATGTGATTGTAATGTATTTGAATTTTTAATTGATTTATTTATGTGTAATGTGATAGTTGTGTGTTTGAAATTTTAATATATTTATTTAATATTTATTTATTAATGTGATGTGATGGTAGTGGGGTTGGTAATTAATATATTTAATTATTTCAAAAAGGAAAATGTGACAATTGTAACGGGACGGACCAAAAAGAAAAATGAGACGGAATTAGTGGGACGGAGGGAGTAATATATATGCATATCTTCGAGGTAAAATTACTGTTTGAACCCATAATATATAATTTTTATAAAGAGATTAATTATAACTTAAAAAGTTAATATGTTTCAAAAAAAACTTAAAAGGTTAATATATGGAGCACAATAAAAATATGATTACATGATTTAGGAGGAGATCAATATATTGCAATCCTACTGTAATTGAATTTTAAAATGAAGTGATTTTACCAACTGATATGCATCTTTTATGATAGATATGCATATCTTTAACGTTAAATTACTTTTTGAAACCATAATATATAATTCTTATAAACAGATTAATTATAACTTAAAGGGATAATATAAGCAGCACAAAAAAATAGTTCCATGATTTATTATGGTATAGAAGATTAAATTCCCAATTATACCCGATGCCACAAATTAGGATTAAAATTTAAATAAAATCTTTTATAGCAGAATAATTTCTTTTAAATATATATTTTGATAAATTAACAAAAATATGGTTAGAAATAATTAATTTTTTAATTTATTATATTGATTAAGATTTATACTTATTATAATACTTTAGGCAAAAAAATATATATGTTTAATTAAATTGAAGAATATATAGATAGTGCCTATCGAAAAAAACTAAAGAATTAAAAGTACAACTATTAAATTTAAGTATATGTTTAATTAAATTTAAGTATATGTTGAATTAAATTTTTTAAAAAAAGTACATGGATAGAAATAAATGTGCCTATCGAAAAAAAATACTTTAGGCTCAAAATTTAGTACAATTATTATAATATATATTGGATATATATTCAATTAAAGAATTTATGATTGAGAAGTATATGTTTAATTAAATATTTATTAACCATCAAATATATTATAATTTGTTTATCATTTATATCTTTTGAAAATATAGAAAGATTTGTTTATAATATATAGATCCATATATTTATGATCTAAATATAGTATTAAAAGTTGATGACATGGCGTAGGTAGAATTAATCAGCGCTGACGTGTATCTTGATGATTAATCAGCGCTGATGTGTCTTTTTTAGGTCCGTTGATCTATAAAATGATGGTATAATTACTGATTAACCCTTAAAATTAAAATGATTCAGTTATTTTGGAAAAATGACAATATAGTCTGCACATGCCAAAAAGTATTCAGGATTTATTATATAGATAGATGTGCGTGCTCGCTTCCAAACATCCTCATACTCCCTTCCTTTCAGCTAAGGTGTCTTGTTTAACTTCAACATACAATTCAATGCTCACCCCATACTCCCTCCGTCCCAACTCCCAACTAAGATGTCTTGTTTGACTTCTATACACAGTTCAACAATATTTTTTAAATCGCTAATATTTTAAAATACACACTCCCTCCATTTTTATTTATGTTTACATTTTGCATAGTATATATTATTCATTAAGTAACTTTGATTCAACTATTTAGCATTGTTATATAAAATAAAACATAGTCAATCGAAATGTATTAGATTCGTCTAATAGTGTAGTTTTATAATATCAAAATTTTATAATTTTTACTTGTATATAATTTGAGATATTAATGATTGAAAATATGCATTGAATTGCGTGTTGTACAGAAATTGAGAAGTTATAAAAAAGAGAGAGAGAGTATAAGTAAATTATGTAAATATATATATTCGAAAACTATATAATTCAACGAATATAACAAAACCGAACTCGGTTATTTTCCCAAATATATACTTATAATGAATTAAAATTGAACAATGAACAATGTCAAAAAGTAAAAAAGAACGTCTAAAATGGGAAAGAGGGAGTGCTTGGTAAAGTGGTTTATAAGATTTTATAAGCGTCAAAATGAGTTAAACATTTAATTAAATTATATCTATTTAATATTTAAAACTACATTCATTTACTTAATTAACTTAGTACAAAATTAAATCATATAAAGAATAATTTTTAAATAGTGTCACTTTAAATCAAACTTAAATAAATAAGGTAGTATAAAAATATTTACAACTTATCATATTTTAGATAGTGGTGATCCGTAGTTCGAGTTTTACTCGACTTATGCTTGAGGTATCTCAACTTTTTTTTTTTAATGAGACAAAGCCAGAAAAATTATGATTTAAACTTGTGTCACACAAATTATAAATAAATAGAAGGGATAGGGGCGGTGCATCCCAGGTATCTCAAGTCAAGTAAACTCTACTAGCTAACCATTGCCTATTTGCCTTATCATCTCTACGTATATGCATACACACATACAAGGGATGTTGAAGTATACTATATATTTTAAAATAATGTTTATATATGTCTGGATGTGAGGGCCTGCTCGACCAAAGTCTTCATAGATAATGTCCACTGCTTCATTATTGTCCACTTCAAGAATTAATTTGTGGATGCCTTTATCCAAAGCAAGTTGTAGGCAAGGGAAAATACCCCAAGTTTCGACCAAAGTAGCATGCATTTTTCCACATTTGGCAATGACACCTCCAATCCAATTACCATCAGAGTCCCTAAGAAGGCCACCGGCCTTCCAGAACTCTCCTACTGTGCTGCCATTGCAATTGGCTTTAGTTCACCATCCATCTGGTTTTTCAATTACCTTTATACCATGCATGATACTGTGCTTATTTTTTAGCTAAACACATGCCTTTAGACTAGTTCTAACAATGACAAAATACACAATAGGATCAACCTCCATATCATTATATAATAAAAAAAAAATCAAAATTCTTGTAACCCAACCATGAGGGGGTCGACCAAAATATAAATCCAACCCCAAGGTCTCCCCTCCCTTGACCAATGAGATGGAGACATTTGTCTCATTCTCATTGGTCAACTAAAATTTTAATAAATCTCTTTAAAATCATTATATATATATATTTATATATTTAAATAAAAATAAATAAAAAAATACCAAATTTTATAATTTTTAATTCTCTACAAATAGAGCCCACTCTTGCTATATATATTTTTTAAATACATAATATATCAATTTTGATATATTTAACCCATTTTAAAATTTATATAAAATAAAAATAAATAAAAAATATATTAATATTTTAGATTTTTATTCTTTATAAATAAGATAAATATTTTATATTTTTATACTTTTTTTTATATATTTCAACACAATCTAAAATTATGTAAATTAAAATAATTATATATATTATATGGTGGTTGGATGGTTGGGTGGTTATTGATAAAGTATGTAAAATTAGGGTGGTTGGGTTGGGATGAATATTCATGAGTTGGAGAGAGAGAAATTAATTAAATAATGAGATGGTTGGATGGTTGGGTGGTTGGGGTGGTCATAGATAAAGATAGTACAATAGTGTTTTTTTTTTGAATGGTCTCAAGTCTCAACTCTCAACTCTCATGCGTAGATTTCGCCAAGAAAATCTTAGAGCATAATTATCAAAATAGGGTGACTTGGAGAAATTTGTTAATTCACTCGGGGTTATATTGCAAGTTTGCAAAAATCTAATAGCAATATAAAGAAACGCATCGTCGGTTCTCATTGTTCATTGCGTTCGCATCTTTTATCGGGCCATGGCTGAAGAGCTAACCCCTGTCGACTCGACCACCAACCCGTCCCGCTACTGGGATCCAATTTCAAACCCTAGCCCCAAATCGAACCCTCCGGCAACGCCTCCGGCTTATTCGAATGCTGCTCTTGCGCCACGCCCTGGCGAAGCAGCAGTTACGGTGGATGCGTCTGTTGCCGCCAGCTCCACCGGTAATTTAAAGAGACGTCGCGAGGAAGATTTCGAGGCGGCACCGGAGGCCGGGGCTTCAGCGGATGCGCCGGAAGCGAAGCGGCGCGTGAGGGCCACTAACGATGTCATGTACCGGATTGTGGTGCCCTCGAGGCAGATCGGGAAGGTCATAGGTAAAGCAGGGCATCGTATTCAGAAGATTAGAGACGATACAAAAGCCACAATCAAGATTGCTGACGCAATCTCCGTGAGTTAATTAATATGCATGTTTTCCAGTATTTTTTGGGAATAAAAGTTTGATTTGATTAAGCATCAGAAAGGCAACGTGTCAATGCACAAGTTTGGATATGGAGTTGACAGAAGCTTATGAGATAGGGAATGTGGTTTAGATGGAAATTGAATGCATAAAATTGTCAAATGAAGATAACTCATGTGATATTGTGTTTGTGAAAGAAGTCGTTATGATTGTCTAATACTACCAGTTTTATGTGGATGGTATTTTAAAGGGTGAGGAAATGCAAGGATGCGTTGAAGGTTTTGCTTAACTCGTATCTCATGTCAAATGTACAGCTTATCATATTGATGAAGGGTTTTCTTACTTGAAGGAAGTTATTTTGTGCGCACAAGTGCGGGATGTTGACTAAGTTTGGTGCGGGGCATTCTTAGAATGGGTTGAGCCTTGAGCTTCTTATGTGATTATAGAAAGGGAAAATGTTGTCTCCAAACTCAAGTGACTGGACATGAGAAGAACCTTCTGTTTTATTTTGGATGCACTCTGTGTTCCTTATATTTTTTTTTCTCCCTTGGATAGACTAGAGGATAAAAATGAAATAAGGTGAAATGAACTATAAAAGCAGCCATTATAATTATTATTATTATTATTATTATCAACAAAAGTTTGATGTTGGATTTTCTGTTGTTTATTTAATGAGTTAAGTACATAATATCTGAATTTCAAGAATAAAAAGTGGCATATAGGGATATTATAAACAACTTACGCTCATGTTTTCTTGCACTGCCGTTTTTTTGACAGATAAAGGAAGTAGGCTCTAATCGAACAGGATTTTGCGCAATAAGCCGGATCTATAGGTTCAGTTGAGATTCTACAGTGTCCCTCTGGGAAGTGTTGGCTCTGGACCAGATACTTAATTAGATCCAAGTCATTGGCCAAATGTCTGTGCTTAGGTCAGATATGGCCTTGTCATTTGGAAATTGCAAATTCTTCCCCCTCCCTACCACCCCACCCCCCTCCTAACAACTCTCCCATTCCTATGCAACACTTCCCCTCGCCCCTGCCCCTTTTAAGTATCCAAATCCCCCCCTCCCCACCCCCCTCCGTGGCTAGTCACATGTTTCTCTCTACCCTCCCCCATCTATGTATTTGTTTGCATGTTTTATTTTAATGGATTGCCTCATCCCACACCAATCAACCAAGAGAAAAGAAGTTGGTTTTGGGTGGGAGCTTTGTCTTGTGCTGCATCTGGCCATACCTTTAAGGGTTATTCTAACAATTTCTGATTGATCCTATGTTCCATCTTTGTCTAAGATGATGAGATTGGATATGAAATCAGATGCGAAATTCAAATTTCTTGTATAATTATTGAATTTGCTTAAACTGATGGATGCTAGTTATTTCTTACCTACTTGATTAACTTTTTTGTTCTTTCATCTTAGAACTTTATGTGAGTTGTCCAACCATGTGCATTGATTGCAACAAGACTCCTGGATTTAGATCTAATTTATTGAACTTGTTTTTGCAGCGACATGAAGAACGAGTGATAATTATAAGCTCTAAAGACAGTGATGGCAGTTTTTCTGATGCAGAAAATGCACTACATCAAATTGTTAGCCTGATCCTTAAGGTACTTACAATTGCATGAAGCCACTATACTGTATATCATTATTAATGTCTTTGTACATATTTATTGAGGGCATGATTAGGTTCATCTACACTGCAACATACAGTTGCATGATAAACCATCTTGAAGCCTGGCTAGAATTATTCTCATATGTGTATATGTGTATTGTAATGTTGTACATTACTCCCCATCCTTTATGATACCATATTTGAATATCATGTTAAAAGTTAAACAACGTTGTGAAGATGTGTAAATGGGACTTGTGCATGTGGAAGTATTTGTAGGTGGGCACCTTACTGTCCTAACTTCTAACCACGACCCATCTTCCAACGATAGTTTGAGAGGACAACTATTTGGAGCCTCACTGGTCTTTGTTGATTACTTGTCTTGGAGCATAAATTTTGAGGTTACAGTTGATGGTGGTTTTGCTATGGAGATACTGTGGGTATCATTGTGAGATAAATTGATTACTTCGATATGTTGATAAATTTTGTGGAAGAGAAGCCAGAATCCCGAGAAGGGCGAAAGGCGACTTGGTGAGACTGAACAAGACCTGAAGTATAACCAAGGAAAGAAGAAAGACATAAGAGAACAACATTGGTTCACCCAGAAAAAAGAGTAAAAAACACATGCAATCCAAGCCCAACCTCGATTGAGGTGGCTTGCTTGCCTATTTTGGCAATACCTCTTCCAATATCAATTTTTGCTTCAAGATTGTGATGTTCATTGGATTTGAAATCCCAAACCTTTAATTTGTTACTCAAACCTTTAATTTTGCTAAAGAAACACATGAACACAAGAATCGCCAAAATTTTCTAACAAAATCTACCATCAACTTTTAAATTCTAAATCCCAAAATCGATCCTCAAAAGTGTTCATGACCAACAATTCCTACTGCTTTTGGGAGGAGGCGGCACTAAAATTGGATGTCAATAAATTCAAGGAATCTGGATTCTCAAAAACAAAACAAAACTTGTAATTAATATGAGGGATGATAACTGATTTCTATGGGATATGTTATGCACCATGGATTTATCCATATTCAATGCAAAAATAGAAATGTGGGGAATCATATAATCTCAACTGGCATTTCTATTTGACGAGGGGACATCTGCTGTGTTTTTGCTTCTATTTGTTGTGTAGAATACATTTAGCAATGAACTTTTAAGAACTGAATTATTCAACATGTTTATGTTTATCTTTCCAGGATGATGATGGTAATGTGGAAGCTGCGAAAGTTGGTGCTGGGCATGTGGCAGCTAATACAGTGAGACTTTTGATTGCTGGTTCTCAAGCAGGTGGTTTAATTGGGGTGTCAGGTCAGAATATAGGAACCTTGAGGAATAACACTGGTGCAACTGTTGCTGTTCATTCCCCAAATCAGCTGCCTCCTTGTGCTTCCGCACATGAATCGGATCGAGTTGTTCAGGTGACTTTGGAGCATTCATTCATTTAGAATTTTCAAGGCGGATTGAGTGCCTTATCAACTGCTAAGCAGACAAATCTCAATCTAGTATTGTTATTGCAGATATCAGGTGACATTCCTGCTGTGTTGAGGGCTGTGGTAGACATTGGCTGCCAACTCCGGTGAGTAGTTATTCACATCAACCATCTTCCTTCTCGTTTTGCCCAGCATCAAATTTTAAATGATACATTGTGATTCACCACATATAGAGAAAATCCTCCCAAGCAAGTAATATCAATCAGTCCATCTTATAATGCTGGATTTCATCGGCAATCACAACCACATGTTGATCCTACTTCAGGTAATTAAATTTTATGAGATCAATACCCCATTTGTTTGCTGCTTTTTTCTGCAATGTGGAACCTTTTTATTTTTATTTTTACTTTTGTTTAATATACTTTTATCATGGCATCTGTGGGAACACCATTTTATCAGCTGAATATGCAACTATGGAGCTCTTGGTCCCCGAAAATCTTGTGGGTGGATTGATAGGAAGATTTGGTGCCAACATTTCTAGAATCAGAAATGAGTCTGGAGCTAATATCAAGGTAAATTCAGTTTGATTTTGCATGTGTTTGTTAACCCCCAGTCTGGGCCTTGTTTTGAATTGATGTGGTGGTTGATACCACATATATGTTGTTCTGTTTTCTGCCAACAGCTCCTCAAAAATCATTTTCTGGAAAATAAGATGGAAATAAACCTTGAGAAATAGTTCTGGAATGTTTCCCAGTTTGGTTAGATATACATATGACTACATGAGTACTTGACAACCAGTGTGAAATTCATTGGCAACATGTACATAACTGAAATAAAAATTTGGGTGAATTTCCCTTTTTTATATTTAGTATATCTTGTTCGTGTCCAACTTTTATATTTGCTTTTAACACACTTTTGCCAGGTTTATGGAAGCAGAGGTGAACAAACACAAAGGCAAATCCATTTAGGTGGTAGCGCCCAGCAGGTATGCCAATTCTAATTATGTAATTCTAGTTTTTTTTTTTTTTTTTTTAAATTATTTATTTATAAATTATTTATTATTATTATTATTATTATTATTATTATTATTAATTTTTGTTTATTTTTTTATTTTTTTTATTTAAGTAATGTCTGAGTAATGACTTAAGTACTAGTTATTAGTTCACTAAAACAAACAAGAGAATACATGATGTTGATTTTGGAACCAATTATTTGCCTTATGTGCATTAACTGAATAGACTTGTTCGACAAAACTTTTAATTAAGCTGCTTGAAATCTTGTGCTGGTCAGAAGCAATGAGAATGAGACTACTGAAAAATAACCAATCTTATGTCCATGTTAGGTGGCCCTTGCCAAACAACGAGTTGATGAATATGTTTATGCTGAGCTGATGAGGCAAGCAGGCGGTCAGCTGCCTCAAATTTCTGGTCAGTTGCAGCAAGTTGCCACCCATCAGCCAATGTAGTCGGTTTGCCTTGTTAATTAAGTAATGGTGTTTGATTCACGCTGAACATGCCAATTTCTCTTAGAACGAGTAAATCTAAAGCTGTTGTTTTTACAGACCTGACATGTCAAATGCTCTGTACCAAAGCTATGGATATGCTCATGGATTTTACACACACAGGTTGGCATCATTGTTGTATAAAATATCTTGTTTATGTACTTGATAAAAATTTTCGTCAATACATCGGTCACCAATATATAGCTTTTTCATCAAATCTGCTGTGAGCTAATGAGTAGTATTGATGGCTGCTTGGTCTTCAAACTTTGCAGTAACCAAGATGCTTCTGGAATTATGGCATCCCTTCCTCAAATGTATGCAACAGCCGCGTCAACTACAACAAATCAAGCACCGTATTATGGCCAATCTTATACTGCTCCACCATTATAAGTTTGACATAAGGCGGTCTGCCCCCTTGTTTAATGGATGCTTCTCTAGGATGTCTGTTGTGAAAAAATTGCTGAATTTTCAGTGCTTTATGCAGTTCTAGGTTATCCATCATAGATATACCATGGGCTTGCAAACGACCTGTCTGTAGCACCTTTAAGTTTGGTCCTTCATTGCATTCAATTTTGTTGGTATGATACGATGATGATGAATTAAATAAATAATGTTATGATCAAAACTCGTTTTTTTTGTTTTGTTTTGTTTGTTTTGTAGACACTTGCAAGTCGCAGCTTTATTTATTTAGTTAGATTGAGTGCACTGTGGATCTATATGTACTGCTGGTATCTTCCAAAATGCACCATTTAAATGATGCAAGGCCATGGGAAACACGATGTGTGTGTTATTTTTTTATGTATAAAAAATCGGAAGCTGCTAGGGTGCAGCTTGTTTGCAGTGCAGGCAGTGTGAGCACAACTCTTTTTTTGTGATGTGGTAGGTTTTTTGACGGTTTATAAAGTATTTGATGTATTGTTTGGCGGTTTCGTCAATTGGATGTGGGCCAAGCCTTTTGTGTTCCATTTTCCTATTTTTTATCTGCATTTTGTGTTCCATTTTCCCAGCATTATATTGGCTTTCGAAACCCTTCATATAAACCGATTGGAAGCATTTCCACGTGATTTGTGCTTTGGCAGGGATGGGTTTCCCCTGGAGCAAACTGGGTTTAGTTTGTTCTGCAAAGAAGATTGTCATGTGATTGAAATTGATCCCTTAGAATTGGAGAGAACTTTTTGAGATTAAAGATGGTTTTGGTGGCTTTAATCAGCATCTGCGTGGCGTTTCCTCGTGTTTTATATGACAAGAAGATGGATGGGTTGCTAAGTGATATAAAGATTTTATTTTTAGACCATGATTTGTTGAGCAAAGTTGATAGTACCAATGATGCTATTCTTGATGTCTGTGAAAAAGATTAGGTTGTTTTACGACTTGGGTTGTGAGATGGGCGAGGTTGGTGAATTGATGGGAAGAAGCAAAAGCTGTCTTTGTTGTTGATTACTCGAAAGAGGCTTTTGGTTAGTAAGATAGATTACTACTTTTCTATGTTAAAAATGTTCCCAAGGAACAAATTGGAATGTTTCTTCTTTCAAGGCCAGAAGTTTTAGGTTTCAATTTGAAGGACCGAACGTTTTCTGTTTCAGGATATTTCTGATTGGATTGAGTATAAATAAATGAATTGAAATCTCTTGAGCAAATGTTTCCCTCATGTTTTCGGGAGGAATAGGATTAGGTAATCTGCCGAATGTCATGAGATCTTTGAATCTTGATGAATGATTCTTTGAGAGACTATGCAGTGAAGGCCTTGCATCAATTGAGTGCTAATAGCAAGGAGCTGCTGCTACAACAGCGATTTTTGATTTGTCTCCTTCGATTAGGAATCCGACACCCAAACCTGTGTCGAATGATGATGTTCTCTGCAAAGATTATCCTTAACCAGCACGAACATATTCTTGAGAGGAAACTCAAATTCCTCTGCACTGAAATGCAATCGTCGTCTCTGCAGTATCTCCATGTTTTCCCCGGGTATGCCGGCTCCTGGAATTTTCTAAAAGGAGACGTGACAGAAAGTATCCAGGGGATGCCGGCGGCTCCTTAAATTTTACTACCATTGCTGGATTGTTTCTGTTCCTGTGATAACTCCTCAGAAAGTGTTTGTGTGTAGATATTGTTGTTGTACCTTCAAATGTTTTGTGTGTTGTTGTTGGCTCTGGAGGGATACATTCATCCCTTGAAATGGTTCTCTGTAAATGGCTCAGCTATAAATAATAGTGTCAATTTCAGGTTACGGGTCGTGTTCGTGTCGGGTTGATCGGGTTGTATAATATTTCAGGTCGGGTTTCGGGTCGACCTGATTTGGGAAAAACCCAAAATGACGAAACCCAAATCTGAAATTTTTCGTGTTGTTGGGGTTCGTTTTTCGAGTTATAGCCAAAATTGATAAAATTTAAGGTTTCGGGTCGTGTTCGTGTCAGGTTGAGCAAATGGAATAATATTTCAGGTCGGATTTCGGGTTGGAAAAAACCCAAAACGACTAAAATTAAACCTGAAATTTTTCGCGTCGGTCGGGTTCGTGCCCAAATTGACAACCCTAGCTATAATTAATAGTGTAATTGCAAGCCGTCGGGATCTTAAATGCGCTTAATGTAAGTTATAACAACTGGGATGTATTATTCCCTGTTCAGATATGCCATGTCTGGACAAATTTCTTTCTGTTTCAATGACTTTCTATTTCTTTCCCAAACATAATGTATGGTCTTGGGTAGATATGATATATAGCTTCAATCAATCAAACATTATGACGCAAGGGTAAAGAAATTTAGGCTTCAAAAGTTTTCAATTTTATTTAATTTTACTGGCCACAGATATATTCATTTAATTGAAGAGGGGACAAAATCGTTACACCAAACTCATAATTTTGTTTTCATAATTTTCAATAAGAATTTTTGTTCGTTTCTGTTCTGTTTTAAAAATTAGTTACATTGCAGGTTTTTCTAACCACTCTATAGATATGAATTTTTTTTGAAAACCAGTAAATTAAATGCTATCATCTTTCTTCTATTTGTAATTCTGTATTCTTCCCTTTTGAATTTTATCTCTATTAAAAAAAAAATATTGTTTAGGGTCATTTTCTTCAATATCACATTGATATTCTACTTGGAATTTTTTAATTGTTTTTTTTTTTTTTTTCCTCAAATATAGCTTAACGTACTATTAACACCCCAAAGTACAAATGGGACAGAGATAAATGAATGAATGGAATATGAAAATTTGAAGTTCCCTTGAATCAAAGGTTAAAAGCCTAATCAAAGCCCCAATTAATGTCCATCTCAAAAACAAAAAATAATTAACTTTTTTTTTTTTTTTTTTTTTTTTTTTTTTTTTTTTTTCCCTCTTAAAGTTACGTATAGACTCGACGAGATCAACCCCCTTTCAGACATCCTGCAGGTGGCTTAGTATGCTATTTTAAAACTTTATATCTAAATTAAAAATTTTCATTTCTTTTTCATATATTTCTCAAATTAAATCCTAAATTTAACCCATATATTGTGAGCGTTCGTAAATCTATGAAGCGAAGGAGTAACAATTCGGATGTTAGGCTTCAAAATATGCCAATGTATTTATTAGTTAACTCTATAAATGTACATGTACCATCTACAAAAAAAAAAAATTCATTTGAGGAAATAGACAGATTTGAATTTGGCATACCAAAGTCACGTTTATTTGCATCATAAATAAAAAAAACTTTTGGCTTTAAGTATGCCTTTTCCAATTCCTATATGTCCTCATAATTCTTTTATTTTATTTTATTTTTTTTGGGTAAACTATATCTTCTTTCAATTCTGTTAATTACTTTTTAAAATTTCATCCAAACTTTAAAAAAAATCAAAATTATTGAGATATTATCGCGGGTGTCAGTTTCAACAACTTTCACTTTTATTTACTTTCTGCTTCATTTTGTGTTTGCACAGTAAATATTATTAATTGAGTAACTTTTATTCGACTTTTTAGCACAGTCACATAATAAGATAAAACTTAGTCAAGTGAAATGTTGTTAGATTCCTCTAATAACATAGTTTTATAATATTATTAAATTTTTATAAGTTTTACTTTTAATTATACAATTTGAGATATTAATCAATTGTTAAAAATTTATATTGGAATGCGTGAAAACAAGAAATGTTAATACTATTTTTTTGGGAATGATGGGAGTATTAATGTTTTTATGTGTGTATGGAGTGGCAGAGAATCTTTTATTAATTGATAATAAATAGTAATTTATAAAAGTTATATTATTCTTAATTTTTCACGTAATATATATCTTAGCGTTAATAGAAAAAATAACATTACTATTATTCTAATTTGATTGCTCGGAAAATGCTTCAAGATAATTTCATTAAGAAAAAATAATCTTAATGAACGTAACATAGGTATACCGTGTATATATATACACTGAGTATATTTATATGTATATAAAACTATGATTTTGTAACACTAATTAGGGTCTGTTCTGCACGCAGCTTTTGGGAGCTTTGATAGCTTTAGCTTTTATTTTAAACAAAAGCCCCGTTTGCACACTAGCTTTTGGGAGCTTATGGGAGCTTTTAGAAGCTTCTTTTTAGAAGCTACCTGTAGTAGCTTTAAAAAATAAGCTGGTAGCTTATTGTTGAACAATTACAATTTTAACTCAATAACCAATTCACTACCCAATAGCATACATAAATGTTTTTGTCATTTTATGTCATTTCATACATTTTTGACAGCTACAGCTAGTTGTACAGAACACTTAAATAAAACTGACAGCTACAGCTCCCATAGCTCCCTACAGCTCCAGCTCCCTACAGCTTCAGCTCGCAGCTACAGCTCTGAGTGCAGAACAGACCCTTAATCACTTGTTAATCATATTTTTAAAAAAATTATCATATAAATAATTTAAGAATTGCCTCAAAACTAATAATTAAGAAGTAAAAGATCTCATAGCTAGTAAACCAAAATATAATGTATGACAAAATTATTAAAATCAGTCAAACAAAATCGCCCTAGCTATATAAAGGGGAAATACAATTTGATGGCATGATGCTAGATGCCCAAAAATGATGTGTTAAAATAATAAATGATAAGCACGTAAGAAAAAAATGATGGATAATATCATATCACATATGTTATCGTAAATATCACTTCAAGGGCATATAGACATCATTTTTTAATGCTCAGATATCACTCCAAACACTACAATTTATTATTTTTAACTCTATATTGTGCATGACTATTAACAACATCATTTATAAATGCTTATCTATCATTCTGTAGGTACAGACCATGTGTGTGACTTTACAGAAACCGATTGCAATTTGATTATATATTTGCAGAACAAAATTATTAATAAAGTAAAATCTCAAAGTCAATTACAGAACACAGGCAAATTAATTAAAGATGAATAACTCAAGAATTATTTAAAGAGCCATTAACAATTAATATGGAGGGGAACTTACTATCTATATTAATTACTATGATATATATTTTCCTACCTACCACAAAAGTAGTACTTTTTTAAACATTAAAAGTTTTAATATCTAAATTTTAATATATTTTTATCCACGTTTATATGTATACAATAACCATAATTTTACAAACATTTGCTTCTTTTTTATTTTTTTTTCTCCAAATAACAATTGAAAATTTGACTCACCAATTTTTTTAATAATATCTTTAGAGTTTCAATTTTCACCTTTTTTTTGTATATATAATTCTCAGATCATGCTCAATTTTCACTCTTTTGAATTCAAGCACATAAATATAATCACATTATTTATTTATTTGCCATAATTATCATTACATGAGGGAATGAGACTTGACCCCACTGTCATCTTCTTTGTCTTTCAACCATAGGTCGGGGTTCGATTCCCACCCAGTCCCATATCTCCCCTTTTATCCCCCTTTGTAATTTGTGTGGTTTGAACTCTCATACCTTTGTCGACACATAGGTGTAAATGTTTACAAAAAATTATCATTACATGATTTATTTATTTATTGTCATAACTACATTATTCCAAAATAAAATACTATATATTTGCCTGGCTGGAGTTCTTCGGGATGCGGATGAGCGCCGGCTGCGGGGTGCGAATCGAAGGTGTTCATATGGAGTCCGCACAAGCAGAGGCATATGGAGTTCTTCTCATGCAAATAGCGTGGGAGATGGGAATGAAGAAGTTTGAGGTGGATCGGACAATGCCGCGACCATTCAATTGATACAGGAAGAGCACGGGTTGACATGGCCGTATGATCGCAGACTAACTCCGATAAAAGAAATGATATCTCGGAACTGGAAAGTCAAGTTCAATCGCGCCCCAAGGGAACGTAATATGGTGGCCGACTACATCTATAGTAAATCCCTAAAAAATTCCTCCATTTTTTAAAATTCAAGCTAACTTGTTCTTTTCTTTTAACCGATTTCAGTGCGCGCTACACCCGCGGCGGATATGGCTGGTACATTGTTTCCACGGCAATAATCCTCTTTGCCCTGGTGTCGCTTTCTTTAATCCGTCTTTCTTTTCCTTTTTCCTAGCCTTGGTCGTTAAGCGAAGCGAAAAAAATAATTAAACGATCCCCAGATTTGCCTAATTAGGGTTTGAATTCCATTTCTTACAAAATCTGTTTCTCGTTAAGGTAGGTTCAATCGCGTCCCAAGGGAACGTAATATGGTGGCCGACTACATCTATAGTAAATCCCTAAAAAATTCCTCCAATTTTTAAAATTCAAGCTAACATGTTCTTTTCTTTTAACCGATTTCAGTGCGCGCTACACCCGCGGCGGATATGGTTGGCACATAGTTTCCACGACAGTAATCCTCTTCGCCCTGGTGTTGCTTCCTTTAATCCGTCTTTCTTTTTCTTTCCCTTTTCCTAGCCTTTGTTGGTCGTTAAGCGAAAAAAATAATTAAACGATCCCCAAATTTGCCTAATTAGGGTTTGAATTCCATTTCTTACAAAGTCTGTTTCTCGTTAAGGTAGGCCCCGCCGCCCACCGCGATTTCTTCCTTGTAATAAAGTATTCGTATTACACAGGTAAGAATATAATAGTAATTAAATAATAGCATTGGTCAGATTTGTTAGTACTAGAAATTCTGGCTTCTGCCTTCCCATTTTCTCACCTCTTCACTAATTAACATGTTTCACTCTATACTTTCTGTTCTCTTCAAACACTTTCTTCCATAATTCCCGTTTCTACTTTCTTCCCCAAATCCCTAACCAAATCCCTTTTCATTTTCACTTTCTTTTTTTCCATTTCTTCATTTTATGATTTTTTCGAACTGTTGAGTGCAGGTGCGATCATGAATTCTGAAGGCGGCGGAACCACAGTCGGTGTTCCACAGAAAAATGGCTGCGGTCTCCCGCCGGGGCTGAATTGGAACAATGGGACCAGCAAGAGCGGCAAGCGGCGGATGATGAAATCGCCGCCGCACAATCTGGCTAGGGCTGGCAAGGCTTCGGTGGTTCCAGAAGTTTCCAAGGCTCCGGCGGTCCCAAAAGTCCCCGCCGCGAATAGCACAAAGCAGCCGGTAGTTGACTACAAAAGATGCCAATATAGTAGCAGCACAACCCTAGCGCAAATGAAGAAGAAATTGGCGGACAGGTCCGGCCAAAAATCGGAGGCAAAACCGACGAAGAAGAACGCCGCCGATCCGTCGCCTTCTGAGAAGCGGAAGATCAAATCGAAAATACTCATCAAGCTCCGCTGCAACCGCGGCGACTCGCAGGAGGGGGAACATCAGAGGCAAGATCTGGCTGAGACTGAGATTGACAGCGCCAACAAGGAGGAAGCCGCCGCCGCCGCCGATGATGAGCTGGAGGAAGAAATCAAGATTTGGAATTTAAGGCCGCGAAAGAACAAATCCAAAAAACGCAACAACACAGACGCTGGAGCAAAGAAAGCCAACAACAGTACGGATTCTGGATCGAAGAAAGGCAACAACACAGATGCTGCTGGATCAAAGAAAGGCAGCACCACCGATTCTGGAACGAAGAAAGACAACAACAACAACGCAGATACTGAAGCAAAGAAATCGAACAACACAGATGCTGGGGCGAAGAAAGCCAATATTAAAGATGAGAAGACCTCAAAAGCAGTAAAATCAGACAACAACGAAGAAGATCATGGGGCCAAGGGAAATGTGAGTGCATCGCCACCAGCTGCAGATCAGAAGAAGAAGGGAGGGGAGAAGAGAAAGATATATGTGGCCTTGACATTGAGCAAGCAGGAGATTGAGGAAGACGTTTTTTCGATGACAGGGATGAAGCCGTCGAGGAGGCCAAAGAAGAGGGCTAAGCATGTCCAGAAGCAATTGGAGGTTAACCCTAATTTGGAATTCATCAATTTGGGTTCTTGTTTGCATTATTTTATGATTGAATTTGGCGAAATTTTTTTTTTTTTGTTGCAGATCTTTTTCCCAGGGAAGGGGCTTGGAGGAATGTCTGCAGATACTTACAAGGTGGTGATAATCTGAGAGTTTTGGGAATCATAGTATATGATGAATTATTACAAGTTCATCAATTTTTTTGAGGGTTTTCTGGCTGGGGGCTGATTTTATGGTTTCATGTGGTGTGTTTCTTGATTGCAGGCTTAGGTCTTGAATAACAATTATCGTGAGATGCCCTTTTGGAGTTTCGAGGATGATGGGTTTAATTTGCATTTCTTTCTGGATGTTGTGATCGATGGGATTTTAAATCTAGACGTCTGTCTGTCTGTCTGTTAATTTCTTTAGGGTTTAGTTTCTTAGTATGTCTGTGTCTTTGTGTCTCTCCTGTCCCCCCGGGCCCCATCCCCAATCCAAACGAGTGTAATATCGACTTCTCTATCAATAATAGTACTGATGAGTATGATGTTCTGTAAATATTTGGATTTCCCTATGTTGAATTATATGTGTGGTGTTTCCATCTGTTTTAATTTGGGTTTATGATTATTGAAATTGTTTACTACCCAACTAAAAATTTATGAGAAACATCAATAACAATTTATTTTATGGTGGATTCTCACTCACAACAGTTTTCTAATAAAAGATTTCGGCCTTCTTTACCCTATGGTGGATTGACTATATTTTATCTTATATAACTGTATTAAAAAGTCGAATCAAAGTTATTCAATGAATAGTGTTTACTATACAAACGTTAACATTTTTTTACATACGGAGGAAGTATAACATTTCCGTATAGTATAATATGAAGTAGTACTTTGTTAGCTAGATTTTCCTTTCTAAAAAATGAAAATGAAAATGAAAATAATAATAATACTAGATGGTAAAAACATCTAATTGAGATTAATTAATATCAATTTTAAACATTAGAATCATCATTGTCTACTTCATGAATGTTTATCTTTCTCCTTTTTTACCATTTTGGTGAATTACCGGATATCCCCAGGCCACATTGGACCAAAGACTAATTCCTTGAGGATCTGCATGGGCAATGAAGGGCGTCCCTTCCAAAGCAGTCTTTTGCATATACACATGGCTCGACCCGAGATTTTGCTTAAGCGATTAGAGCCCAATCCACTCAAGCCAACTGCTGTTGGTTTTCTCCTTTTTACTATTGACCACCAATTAAATTAAAAATGAAAATTTGTGTATTTCAGACGACGACAATTATCGTTTTCATGTGAAATTAGCCAATTTTTATGCAATTAAAATGCACTCCTGAAAAAATTTGGCCCTTCTTTTATTAATGCCACCATTTTTTAATAAAATATTTTTTTGACTCATCATCAATAACTACAAATAAAATTTTAAATCAAGTATACATAATTCATGTAAAATTGTCATTTGTAAGTTGTAACCCAAAGAAGTCAACATTTGGCAAGAATTGTGACAATTTTGGGCAATGTTATATAAGTTATAACTCATCACTACACTACCTAATTGTTGGTGAGTGAAAAAAAAAAAAAAAAAGAAAAACAAAATGATGATGATGCTAGCGCGATAAAATCCAGTGTTTAAAAATTGAACTCCCTGAAATTGAAAAGAATTTAACGACGATTTTCAATTATTTGAGATGTTGTTGAATATACGAATGAGGAGCACCTGAGCTGATATCCATATTAGATTATTAATTAATATATGGAACGAACTTAATATGAGTACCTGTTTTGTTTTGAATATTTTTTGGAAGTAAAATATTTAGAGAACTCGAAGCCCGAAGGCAACAAATAACTCACAGGACCAATTATATATATAGAAATTATACTACTATAACTAAATAATTAAATAGGTTAATACTTATTGGTTATTCCTATACTTGTGGGCCAATTAAGTTACTATGCAGATTATTTTTAGTCAGCATTTGCAGAGGTGTTGTAGTGGAGAGTCCAGTGTGCTACAATAATAAAAGTCCAGCCATAATACAAATTAATGGTGTGCAACCTTTCAAATGAAGCCATTTAATGCAAATGGGAAGAGAATCTGTTTGTCCCCAATTAATGGATGATTATCCCCAATTAGTGGACGCAATTAAGTGAATGTTTAGTAACTTCCAAAAGCATAATGTATATATTTTGGTGATGCAATTTTGATATCGGAAAAAAAAGGACATTCGACGGGATACGAGCATAACTGATACATTACAGAACACGGTGGCGGCAGAATAATAGCATAACTGATACCATTACAGAACACGTGGTAGCAGGATAAGAGCATAACTGATACATTATAGAACACGGTGGTAGCAGGATAATAGCATAACTGATACCATTACAGAACACGGTGGCAACAGGGTAATAGCATAACTGATACCATTACAGAACACTTTTATGTCAAAACCGTAATCCCAAAACACGTGTATGTCTATTTTTAACATGAGACCATTACTGGATAAAATAAAAAATAAAAAATTGGCACACAATCTACAAAATAAAATAAAATTGGCACAATAAAATAAAAAATAATCCCAAAACCGTAATCCCAAACCCACACAATCTACAAAATAAAATTAAAAAACACAAAATCTGAATAAAATTGGCACAATATCACTGTCACAACACACGTGTATGAATTATTTTTGTCCACAAGTAAAGTCCAGGATTTGCGCAATCAATAAATTATAACATCCCTAATTAATAGTGATTATTCAAAATGTAAAAAGGTAAGAAAATTATAGATTACACTGCCAATTGGAAAATAGAAGTCAATAGCACTATGTGTACACGAGAAGAACATGTCAGTAAATGCAGACGTCAGTACACGAACCAGTTGGCTTGTGGGCAATCAAGGCAATTACAGTGCCAATGATGTCTCTCTGCCTAAGAAAAATTGATGAGTCAGCTCTAGGAATAATTATTTAAATCAGAGCGCCCATTTATGGTATATTAAGAAATAATTATAAAATCATGGTTTAGGCTTCATAGTGGTCACTCTCTTACTATTACAGACTTACATCGTACTAGGGAAAGTACAACTAGTGGCGGACGGAAGCATGGGCTTGGCCGCTGTCGCACCCAGTTCAATATTTGCCATTAATTTTTTAGGTATGGTATAAACCATTTTTTGTAATCCCCAACTCAAACTTTGTCATGAATTTTTATATAGTTGTGTCACGTGTGAATTTTATATAGAATGCATATTTCTGTAATTTACACAATGAGGAAGGCGAATGAGAAAATGAACGTACATATTTTGTTAGTGGGTTTTTTTTAACATATGCTCATTTTTCTTTAATATTAATAAATAAAATAATAAATTTGGTCCAACTATCTAAAGTTTTAACTAAAGGGGGCTTATTTTTTACCCGAGTGGAAGCAGCTTTCCATTCGGTTTATTGGTTTATGATATTAGTATTGGTCCTATATATCACAACTGGTAATGCTTGAAAGATTTTTTTAAGTTGAGAAAAAAAAAGTCATATTAGCGTCCGCCACTGAGTACAACAATACCCCACTAAAAATGGGGTTCCAACTTGTTTGAGTGTACATGCCACATATATATTGGAAATTGTAAATCTGAAATTATAATCATTATATATATAATAATAAGATAGCCTAATACACACATAGTTTCCCTCCAACACACCCCTCCCCTCACAATTCAACAAATTTCCTACTCTCTCTCACACATTAAAAATATTTCCAAAATGCCATTGTATAATTAAAAAAAAAAATCGGAAATAATTCCTTTAATTTCATATTTTTCATTTCCCATGTACATTATTTCATTTTCCATGCATATTTAATGTCTCATATGCTATCCCCTCTCATTCCTCTCTTGATGAGTAGTATATATATGCTCCATTGTGTTCATTTTTCTTTGTTCACATCATCATCACCTCTTGGTACTCATTTTCCATCTTTCCCTCTTCTCATGCTCACCTTTGTATTCGTACCATGTATTCATTTTGATATATAAAATGTTGTGCTCTCCTCACCTACGTTTATTCCACGTATGTTTTTGTTTATTGGTTCTATTTAATTTATATTATGTTTATTTTGTATTATGTCGTTTCTATATTATTCATAGATAATGTTCATATATTTTATGTTTTGTTTCAGGTTGATATCACCATATTTTGGAGCTAAGGTTAGGTTGTTTCTATACGTTTTGTTTGATATATTATATACATTCTTTGATTTCTTCACTCATTTTTTCGTTTCTTTTTCTTTTTATATTGAAATATTTGAAATTTGTGTGGCATTCAATTGCCATTTACGTATAACCCATATATATATATATATATATATATATATATTCCTAAAGTTTTTTTTTTTTGTGTTGCAGATCAATAAAGATAGCAATGGAAGAAGTGGTTTTGTGATTATGTCGGTCTACGACAGTTTTCATTTTAATGATTTATCCATAAATTTTCATCCTTTGTTGTGATACAATGACTTTTATTAATGAGTTCGAATAGATTAGGTTTATAGTATTATTTCGGTTTTTTGGGTATGCATAAATTGGAAGTTCTGCAATGCATATGAAACTATAATTTTATGTGGATCTCTATGTGGGTTTTTAGATTTCTTATTTGCCTTTAATGTGTTTGTAATCTTCTCTGTATGGTTTGTTCAACCCGTTCTAAATAAAGTGCAGAACTGGGAGTCTTCACTTTTTTAGTTTTGCCGCCTAGGATCCTGCTCCTGTGATTTTTATGGAGTTTTCCTCCCCTTGATTTCCTTCATGTTCCTATCAACATCCGGAGCAATTGCTTCGGCTTGCTCCTCAGCCAAGGGTGTACAGAGAATAACACATCTTTCGTCCGCAACCCTGCGACAAAGAAATGGATGGAGCTTCCAGACCCTCCAACTTATCATGAATCCGAGTCGGAGGCTATTCTTGCCTTTGAACCTTCTTTGCCCAACATGCAAGCAGACTACCGGGTTATTTGTGCAGTGCCCTTGCATGATTTGTCATATGTGGTCTTTGAAATGTATTCATCCCAATCAATGTCCTGGATCTCCTTGAATGAAATATGTACAGATTTGAAGAATCAAAGTTTTGTAGGTGATGAGTGGTGTTGCTTACTAGGTTGCTGCCTTATGTTATTAGTCTTAGTGTGGCATATGTTCAAAAAAGGAAGTACGTAAATCATTGTACATCTATTTACCATTGTAGAAAAAAACTATGTTGGTATAATATTTAAGTTTCATCTTTGCATGTTCAATAATTAAAAATCTTTTTGGTTTAACTCAAATTATGTTGAATCTATTTATAGATACTCCTTTCTCAATGTTATGGTGTTAGATTTGTTCTTTTCGATAGCACTGTAACAATACTTCATTCGAAAGTAAAAAATTAATTAATTTACTATCATTACTGATAATAGTTGTCCTCATTCAAAAAGGCTGGAACACCCATAAATATTATTATTATTTTCATAAATTACTTAATGCAATATAATTTTACCATTATTTTATGTGAATACAAGTATATAAAAATATTAAGAGAAAAAAATAATTACTATATTATTGTTCCAATAAAAAAATATCGCTGAGCAATTATGATTCCATTTTGGATAGTCATACAATTTATCTAATTTAAGTTTATTAATATATGAAAACATCATTATTTAAATACTATAATAGTTGAAAATTGTACAACTCTTATTAATTATTTGAGATATAAGTGTAATTTGGGAACCTGATAATTGAATTAAATGTGTAACAGTTTTCGAAGTCATGATTATACTAAAAATGAATGTATTTGAAGAACAAAATATTATCATAATTATAACAATAAAACTCAATTATTTATTTACTATATTATATTAACAAGGGTTTAGGATTTATGGAAACACAGTCAATAAACTTTTTTGCCTTTTATTATACGAGGTACATGTATTAAGGGCACGTTTGGACCACTGTATTGTATTATGATGTATTGTATTATTTAATGCGGGTGTATTGGATTATGATGTAATATATTAAATTAATGTTATACACCGTGTTTGGTATTGATGTTGTATTACATCATTATGTATTATATTTTAAACAACTAAATAAAAATAAAGTTTTCAAATTTATTAATAAATAATATATTTAAAATTAAATTATTTCAAAAATAACAGCTTAAAATAATTAATATATATTAATAAATAATTTGCTAAAACTAATAATTAAATAATTAAACTAAAACCATTAATATATTAAAAAATAATATATAAAAAATAATATTATTTTAATATCATACTTCATATTTAATAATTATGAGATGCATAAGGAAAAAAAGAAAATAACCATAAATAAAAAATAATAATACACCATAAACCCACCCTCCCACATGGTATTAAATAATACACCAAACCCCTCATTAAATAATACCTATACCTATCTTAGAAATCACCAAACATAGGATAGCATTATTTTAGTGCATAATATTAATACTATACACCCTAATACATCCTAATACACCATACCAAACATACCCTAAATACTCAATTAAGAACATATTTGGAACACCAATGGCCAACAATGACAAACATTTAAAGAAATCCATATCCTTCATGCAGTTATCGATGACCCTTACCCCTTACCGATGACAGCTGACTTCTTAGTAAATTCAATACTCTGGCAGGTGCAAATTTATTATGTATACATTACACAACACTCAATGAGCTGCCACCAACTCCACGTGTCAAACACAGTCAAATAGTAGTACATGCGCGCTCCCACCAATTAAACTACTTACACTAATTAATTTGGTAATTGGTAACTTAGCAAAGTTATATAGTAGTTTTTTTTTTTTTTTTTTTTTTGCTGAGGTTATATAGTAGTGTTGATACAATATATATTTATGTATGAGTTTATTAAAAAATAGTATATAGTTTAACCCAAAAAAAAATGATACATCTTAAATAATTGTTTTAACATATAATTTGAGATATAAAATTATTAATTAGTATAAAAAAATTAAAAACTTTTAAGCAATTAATATTTGTGCTGATTGCAAGGAACTTTATTAATATAATAATTTCATATAGTTGATTCAAATTTGACTACATACTTCGTTTTTCAAAAAAAAAAAAAATTATCAAAGTTACTTTTTTTTGGATAACCAGGGACATTGCAAAATATCTAAGTTACTTTAAAAATAGACATTATTTAAATTTATAAAAAAATTTAATTTTATATTGAGATTCTAAAGTTATTTGTATTAGTCCCCCACATTTAATGTGCACCCTGATTTAAAAGAGAATTTTATTCATTTTTATTAAATTGGTCGAATATTAAAATTACCTTTTTGTAATAATTACATCACTATTAAATTCATACTAATGTTTATTAGGATTTAAATTATTTTTTCTCCTCTAATTAGATAATGGGTGTAGATATTAGGAGACTAAAATCATCACAACGCATTTAACATAATCACAACACATTCGATAATGGATATTTCCATAAAAAGATTCATAATCACTATCGAATATTAGGGCTTTATAATGAGTATTTCTTTAGTTGTTACATTTATTTGTTGGCCCATTTGATTTTGGTAAATAATTGGATTCTATTTGTTTCTCATATTTAGGTTGTACCGAAACAGCATAATTCTTCTTTTCTAATATTTTTATTATTATTAATACTCATGATTCAGTTATGTTCATGTATTTAATTTAGTAAAAAAATAATTATTTATTTAATATTGCATTTAGTTAGACATTTCCAAAGATATTAATGATTCCCAATAACCTTTTAATGATAATTGTTTATTAGTATCCGTAAAATTTACAACGAAATAATTGGATCTTTTAACTTATTTTGCATTTAAGGGTATTAGGTAATTTATTATGAATATTAATATTTTCTTTTCTTAGAATGAATTAAATGTATAATCTTTTAATATGATTTGGTTAATTTATAATCACCTCAAATTTTATGCTTTTTTATAATGTGATTGGTTTTTTTTTTAAATTTTAAAACATTAATCTGACTAATGAAAAATTAATCATTAAAAATGTTATTATTATTATTATTTATTTATAGTATGCATTTATTCATTTCATTTAATTGTATTATGTAATTTATTAAAAATATTATTAATTTGTTTAGTTTTATTCAAAACATTAATTACACAATTATGTTTTCTCATTTATTTATGATATCATACCTCTGAATATTTTTATCACTCAATCATATTAAATTATAGTCCACCTTTAAGTTTATTCCCGTATGTATTGATGGTTGGAAAATTATAGTCCACCTTTAAGTTGTTCAGTCAATAAAATAATAATAATTATATTTACACATTTTCCAGAGAAATTTAATATATTTACATATTTCTATGTAAGGTTAATATGGTTCATGTAAATCTTTTTTTATTCTAAGGAGTTTGAGATACCATGTACTTCACAATTTTGAGGGAATTATTATTGCGTGTGTATAAATACATCTTTTAGTTTGTATTCCAAACATTAAAATAATCTGTAAAATGAATACTCTATATTGCTTGGAATATTCCATATTGCTTAATGCATATAAATAATTGTATTTCCTCTAATGATAATAATTAATCATCCAATCGTGACACATATAGATCTTTTTTTTTCTTCTAGAATTTCTACTTTCGAAAAATGATTAATTTGATTTTTATTTAGTTTTAGTCTTCTGGATTTTAATACATACATGAGTGGATTGTGAATGATAATATTACAATTACCTGAAAACCATATTGAATAAATAACGGAGTAATAAAATTTCGAGAATTTTGAAAGTAAAGTTCATTATTTTTTGGAGATGGTGGTTTCATTAGAAATACTTATATTATTTCATAATTTCATCAAATGTACTTTTTTTAATTATTCTTTACTTCAATCAATAATGATAGTACAACGTTGAATGCCACCAAATCTTCAACGGCTTAGTTATGAGCCCAATATGACATTGGATATCCGGATGGGAATAAAATAAAAAAAATGGTAATAGTAGTTTTATTAGTTAAATTCAACTTCTTCATTGTTTTAGTTAAATATGTTTGGTTTAACCCAAATTTATTTTTTTAAAAAAAATATCTCCAAATAAAATTGATATGTTAAATCATTTGGTAAATTGTTCAATGCAATTGGGCTTTATTAAATTTATGAAGTTGGTGTTTAATGCACTTGAACATTGATCATTCTAATCAGTTTTATTTCTAAACATAAAAGAGTTTAGATACTATTTATAAATATTTTAATTTTTAGTATTACATTTTATTCAATAACTATTTCGTGTTTATATTTTTAAAAGTATTTTTTTTAGTTATTTTAGATTTTTTTTCATCATTGGTGAATTATATTGGACTTCAATGCAATTGGACTTCTCGGAATTTTATATTAGAAAAAAGGCAAAAGTTACAAATAATAATTGGCCTACACATAGCTACAAATAATTAGAACAAATAAAATATTTTATATTAGAAGAAATTCATGAAAAATTGATTTTATATGTGACATGCTTTTGAAAGTACTGTTCATTCATGTAAGTAAATAGTTGGATTTTTCATTTTAGATCAATGCATATGGTAATAAGATCAGGGGGTGTCCAACTTGAGATAATCTTATCAATGCCATTTGACCAGATCATTTTGATTAATTAGTGAATAATATTGGGCTTCAATGCTATTAGGGTTCTCAAAATTTTATATTGAAAGGAAAATGTAAAACATTGTTTTTATATGTAATATGCTTTTGAAACTAATGTTCATTCATGTAAGAAAATAGTTGGATTTTTTGTTTTGAAGCAATGCATATGGTAATGAGATCATGGGGGTGGGGGTATCTTCGACTGTCAATCATCTTCAATGAAATTGAAATTGCAATGAGATCATGGGAGGGGGTATTTGACTGATGATCATTTTATCAATGCAATTTGACCATTGGTGAATGAAATTGGAGTTCAATACCATTGTGTTTATCAATATTTTATGAGGAAATGGTAAAACATTGATATTACTTCGTGACATGCTTTTGAGAGTATTGTCCATTCATGTAAACAAATAGTTTGATTTTTTGTTTTTAAATCAATGCATATGATAATGAGATCATTGGAGGTGTTCGACTGACGATCATCTTCAATGAAATTGAAATTTCAATGAGATCATGGGGGGATGTCTGACTTGCGATCATCTTATCTATGCAATTTGATCATATTATGTTGATCGTGAATAAAATTAGGCTTCGATGCCATTGGGCTTATCAAAATTTTATATTATAAAGAAATGGTATGCCATTGATTTTATATGCAACATACTTTTGAAAGTACTGTTCATTCATGTAAACTAAAAATTGGATTTTTCATTTTAAGTCAATGCATGTGATAATGAAATTTTGGGGGGAGGGGGAAAGTATTTACTCACGAAAGTAGTGGAGATAGAGTACTTATTCCATGAATGAGTTTGATCTCATATGATAATAGAATACTGTTTAAATTTTCGAGACATCAGTTCCACTAATTGTTTGTTATGCTATGATTATCAACAAAATCCAACGTCAATCTCTAAAACATGTTGGAGTGTTCTTGAAGGTCCAGTTTTTAAACACGGTCAGTTATATATTGCTGCATCAGTGTGATAAGGCGTTAGGGAAAAGGGTGAATTGTGTTACATGAGATATCATTGGGCCTCTGCATCTATCTTGAGAAATCCCTTTGTTTCTATTCTCCTATCGTGTCTCATAACTTTTCTTAGTGATATATGGAAAAGCGTTGGCAGTACATGTCCATTGATAGAGTGTTGGAGGGTGAAGTATTGACTTGCGAAAAAAATAGGAAAAAATATCTTGGATGATGAAGCATTGACTGACAGTACATTGGTTCCGACAAAAATGGGGAAAAAATATCCTTGGGGGAAGAGAGGTATTGACTCACGAAAGCATTGGGGGTCCTTATTCCACGAATGAATTTGACCTCATCTGATCATAGAATACCGTTTAAATTTTCAAGACGTCAATTTCCACTAATTGTTTGTTATCCTATGACTATCAACATGAGTCAATGTCAATCTCTAAAACATGTTAGAGTGTTCCTGAAGAATCCAGTTTTTAGACACTGCCAGTTATATATTGTTGCATCAGTGTAATAAGGCGTTAGGGTAAACGGTGAATTGTGTTACATGAGATATCATTGGACCTCTGCACCTATCTTAAGAAATCCATTTGTTTTGTTGTCGTGTTTCATAACTTCTCCTGGTGATATATGGAAAAATGTTGGCAGTACATGTCTAATGATAGAGTGCTGGAGGGTGAACTATATACTCGCGAAAAAATGGGAAAAAATATCATGGAGATTGAAGTATTGACTGGCAGTAAATTGGTTCCGACAAGAGTGAGAAAAAATATCCTGGAAGGCGAAGTATTGACTGTCAATACATTGGTTCCGACATGAATGAGACTGGGGGGTGAAGTATTGACTGACAGTACATTGGCTCCGACAAGAAAAAAGGTCATAGGGTGAAGTATTGACTCTCGCAAACAGTGGAGATAGAGTGCTTATTCCACAAATAATTTTGACCTCATCTGATCATAGAATACCGCTTAAATTTTCATGACATCAGTTTCCACTAATTGTTTGCTATGATATGACTATCAATAAGCATGCTGGAGTGTTCATGAATAATCCAGTTTTTAGACACGGTCAGTTATATATTGTTGCATCATGTGTAATAAAGCGTTAGGGTAACAAGTGAATTGTATTATATGAGATATCATTGGGCCTCTGCACCGATTTTGAGAAATTCATTTGTTTCTATTAAGCTATCGTATTCATAACTTCTCCTGGTGATCTGTTGAAAAGTGTTGACAGGACGTGTCTAATGATAGAGTCTTGGAGGGTAAACTATTGACTCGCGAAAAAATGGGAAAAAAATTCCTGGATGGTGAAGCATTGACTGGTAGTACATTGGTTCTGACGAGAGTGGGAAAAAATATCTTGGAGGGTGAATTATTGACTGGCAGTACATTGGTTCCGACAAGAATGTGAAAAGATATCCTGGGGTGAAGGATTAATTGGCATACATTTTCCGACAAATAGTGTGAAAAAATGTATTGGAGGGTGAAGTATGAATGACATTATATTGGTTCCGACAAGCATGAGAAAAAATGTCATGGGGCGCGAGGTGTTGTTGGCAGTACATTGTTTCCGACAATAATGGGAAAAATGTCACGGGGGTGAAGTATTGACTCGCAAAAACAGTAAAGATGGAGTGTTTATTCCACGAACGAGTTTGACCTTATCTGATCATAGAATACCGTTTAAATTTTCAAGACGCCAGTTTCCACTAATTGTTTGTTATGATATTGGGGGTGTTCGGCTGGCTATCATCTTAATAGGAATAAGAAATCGAAGTTTATGTAATATAATGTTTTAATGGTTTTATTTTTAATAACATATAATTCTGTGATTATCTTTTCAATTATTTTTAATTTTGAAATAGTAAGGAGAATAATACTATTTTTTAATTATATATTTATTTAAAAAAATTTACATCCACGCGCATCGCGCGGGCGGGTGTACTAGTATATAATCAATAATCCCATTGTAACAATGGAGGGAGCCTGGAGGGTTGCTTGCGGACTCGAGGCGCTGTGCGTGTGACGCGGGAGGTCAAATGGAGGGAGGATGTTGATGCTACTGATTGGTTGCTCCACTCCGATGGGTGTGTGGTTGCTGCCGGGGGAGCTTCGGGTTTTGGCGCGGTCATCCGTGCTGTCAATGGAGCTTGGAAGGTTGGTTGTTGCGGGCAATTGAAGGGCCGAGATATACTCGAAGTCGAACTCTTGGCCCTGCGATTTGGGATTGCATTGGCTCGGTCCTGCAGCCTCATCATTCGGTGTTGCTATGTGGACTCAATGGAGGTGGTTAGGTTGGTGCGTAATCAAGTCGATGTGCATCATATCTATTGGCATATTATTGCGGAGATTCGCTCAGGGTTGAGGGCCATGGAAGATTGTCAGTTGAAGCATGTGTATCGTGAAGGTAACCAGGTGGCAGACGCTTTTGCTAAAAGGGCGGCGAGATTGGAGGATTTCTACACGACGTGGGCATTTCCTCCGGATGAAGTTCAACCGTTCGTGGATCTTGATGCTGCTGATACTACTTACATGCGGCATTAGTGCCGCTTTGTTGAGTTGAGACGTTTCTGTTTCGTTGTTTTTTTCTGCTTTTCTTTTCCTTGTTTTCTTTTTCTTTTCTTTGCTCGCCTTCTCAGGCTGTGTCACCCAAAAAAAATAATCCCATTGTAACAAGAAAGCTAGATGGATTTAAATTTACAAAATGTCTCGAATTTAAAATGATTACTTTATAGTACATATTATATCATTTAGGATTATCCACCCACATTACATTACATTATAAACATCTAATTATGAACATGTCTCGAATTTCATTTTTACATATAAAATATTTGATTGATTACTTTTAATTTTTTTCCATCTAATATATCTAGCTAAATTTTTACTTACCAAAATCATTAATAAAAATATTTATAAAAATGTGAATAATATAATATGTAATAGTATTTCTTTGTTATAATAGTTCACTGTATTGTAATTAACTAAAAGTCACTTATATATTTATATTTAATGAAATTAATTTTTTTTAAAAAAAAACTAGTAAGTTACCCGTCGAGACTCGACGGACATAATTATATACTTATATAACATATATACTTATATTATATAACATATATACTTATAATATATAACATATATAACATATATACTTATATAACATTGTTAACCCAACAAAATATATATTAAAGCCCATCCAAGATTACCTGGCCCAGTCCGTGGAAATATATCCGGAAGAGAGGACGCACTTTCAAAAGGCCCAATCTATTTTTCTTGGCTCGGTTCAATTCAAGATTTATCCGGATAATGACCAAGGGAAGCTGGGTGACAGGGGAGTGATAAGAACCATCAACCCTCCCAAGCTGTCAATCCTCAAGCCGCCATCCTCTCGCGTGTGTCGTATGCCGCCATCCTCTCGCGTGCGCCGTATGTGTCACAGAAGTCAAGGTCTCATTAATGTAGGACGGCGCCATCACGCGTCTCAGCCTGGGAGGGTGTCAGTCCCCCTCTCTATAAAAGGAGGAAGAGACACACTCCAGAGGGCATCACAAACCCCCTAAGAGGAATCGCATTATTATATTTACTTTCTGCCATTTTCTTTCTGCAAGTTTTCTTTCGTATTTTTCAATTCCGCACTTTAAATCCTTTACAGCTTTCTTATTTCCGTGTAATTCCTTTCTGCTATTTTTGTAATCTTTTTTTGATACTCATCAATCAAAAAAAAAGAGGTTTCTCCCTCAAAGAAATTCTTGGTTAACAAATTGGCACG
Organism: Hygrophila difformis; assembly: GCA_030278955.1. Lineage (NCBI taxonomy): Eukaryota > Viridiplantae > Streptophyta > Magnoliopsida > Lamiales > Acanthaceae > Hygrophila > Hygrophila difformis. Next base: position 70,327,283 of record JAOANR010000002.1, read on the forward strand.
CCCAGTGGGACACGAAGTGGAAACCATATCCGCTTGGAAGTATATGCAACTTAGATCTGGACGAGTAGTAAGGGACTTAACACAAAGATTTGGAGAAATGTCGCTACATGAAGAACTCTAGTCAGAACACCGTCTGAGAACGTCGATAACACGGCGACTACCTCCCAACCACCGCAGGGGATGATGCAAGTCCCAACCTTTTCGGAACAAATACGGCTATCGATGACTGAATCGATGGCTGAATTCATGCCTTTACTTACGAGGCAACTTATGGATGTATTGCGGCCTGCCATGGCCGATCAGGATACTTGATGGCATCTAGCGCTGTTCCGACACAGCCATTTGGAGTGGCGGCTCCCATCCCACCGGCCGCCATTCATAATCTAGGTGCTGGAGGAGGACACATGCAACCTCAGGTCGCCAACATGCCTTTGGTTGCCAACATGCCTCAAGCCGCCATGCAGCATCAGGCCTCCAGCCCACACCTGGCCGCCGTGCAGCCTCCAGTCCACACCTGGCCGCCGTGCAGCATCAGGCCTCCAGTCCACACCTGGCCGCTTTGCAGCATCAGGCCTCCAGTCCACACCTGGCCGCCGTGCAGCATCAGGCCTCCAGTCCACATCCGGCTGCCATACAGCATCAGGCCGCCAGTTCACACCCGACCATGCAACATCAGGCCACGGCTGCCAGTCCACACCCGGCCGCCATGCAGCATCAGTCCACCAGTTCACATCCGGCCGCCATGCAGCATCACGCCGCTAGTCCATACCCGGCCGCGCAGCATCATGCCACCAACCATTTCCCGGCCGCCATGCCACCTATACAGATGCCCGTGGTGTCACCCGAGTTGTTGGCAGATATGATGCAACAGCACTTCGGGATTCAATTAAGGCCGATGGAACGGCCCACATACAGGAAACCATACCCAGAATGGGTAGACACTATGCAGCCTTATCCTAGAGGCTTCAAAATGCCCGAGTTCACCACATTTTTGGGAGACGGCGGCAAGTCCACAGTAGAACATGTGGGCAGGTTCACTGCTCAATGTGGCGAAGCAGCGGCCAACGATTGGATGAAACTAAGAGTGTTCAGCTCATCTCTGACTGGACCCGTATTTGCTTGGTTTGCTTCCTTGCGGCCTAATTCAATTCAGAATTGGGCTGATCTCGAGCGGGCGTTCCATGACAGGTTTTATACTCTCCTGTCACAGGTTAGTCTTGCAGATCTCACTAACGCTAAACAATTTGCCGACGAAACGGCAAGTGCTTTTATTAACAGATTGCAACGCCTTAAAGACCGATGTACTATGGCAATTCCAGATAAAGAAATAGCCAATATAGCAGTGGCTAACATGTTACCGAAATTAAAAGAACATTTAATTGTGCAGGATGCAACTGACCTTGCCCAGCTGGCCGAGAGAGCGGCCCGCTTGGAAAAGTTCTTTGAGGAACAAGATGAGAAGCATCTACCTATACACGTGACTCGTTTTGAGAAATTGAAACACGAGGAAGACAAACCAAGGGTGGTGGCCAATGCAGTAACCTTGGGTGATAAAAACCCTGGGTAGTGGCCCTGGAACGCAGTCGACAGCGGCCTTGGAGACCGAGTAGTCGGTGACTGAGGACGACGCTCGGGGATGGCGGCCCTCCGGAAGAAAGAGGTGACGGCCTCCGGCCAAGGTGGTGGCGGTCTCTCGTGGGAGGGTGGCGGCCTCCGGCAAGCCAGTGGCGGCCTCGGATGGTTGGCGGCCTTCAAAGGGGCGGCGGCCTATCGGAGCAGGTGGCGGCCTCCTGTGCGCAAGAGAGGTGGCGGGCAAAGGCGGTGGCAGTGGCGGCCAAGCAGCGCCTCGGAGCAGGTGGCGGCCAAGCAGCGCACAAGGTGGCGGTCTCCGGGGTAAGTGGCGGTCAACGCGACGGAGGTGGCGGCCTCCGTGCTTGGGTGGTGGCCTGATGGCGGATCCTGGAGCAGGCCGCATGATCAACTGAGCAGGCCACGTGACTAAATGAGCAGGCCACATGACTAGCTGAGCAGGCCGCATGATCGGCTGAGCAGGTTGCATGGTTCGCTGATCAGGCTGCATGATGCCAGGCTGACTGGAGACTCTTGAAGAAGAGTGGCGGCCTTGGAAGGAGGGGGCAACCTTCAAGGGTGGCGACCTTCAAAAGGTGATGGCGGCCTAAGGCTGATGATGGCGACATCCGAGCGAGCAGCGGTGCCCTCCGGGCAAGCAGCGGCGGCTGCCCTATCCAACAAGGGTGGCGGCCGGCGAACAGAAAACGGCGGCGGTCGGAGGCGAAGCTGGCGACTGAGAAATCGACGGCGGCGGCGGCAAGAATCCCGATGGCGGCGGCAGCCGAAATCCCCTGGTGGTGGCCGGCAACCGGAGTGAAAAGAGGATGAGGCATAATGGGCCTGGACCTCCAAATCCAAAATTAAGCGCGTAAATTTGTCTTAAAATCGTTAATCAGACAAAATGTGCGAGGAATTTGTTAAAAAAATAATAAATAAATATTTTTTTACAAAAAAAAGAAAAAAAATGAAAATGTCATGCAAAGTGGCGGCCATTGCCACAAAAGTGGCGGCCATGCATGTAATTTAATAAAAAAAAAAAAAAAGCCACAAGTGGCGGCCTTGCCACTAAAAAATGAGTGGCGGCCATGCTAATAATTTTTTTTTTTAAAAAAAATGGTTGGTAGTGGCGGCCAAGTAAAAAAAAAAATTGATGGTAGTGGCGGCCATAAAATTAAAAAAAATAAAAAAAATAAAAAAAAAGAGGTTGCCGACGGCGGCATTAGAAAAATATATGCGCAATTTCAGTCTCAGTTCCATCGACTAAAAGCGCAAGGGGGCATCTGTTAACCCAACAAAATATATATTAAAGCCCATCCAAGATTACCTGGCCCAGTCCGTGGAAATATATCCAGAAGAGAGGACGCACTTTCAAAAGGCCCAATCTATTTTTCTTGGCTCGGTCCAATTCAAGATTTATCCGGATAATGACAAAGGGAAGCTGTGTGACAGGGGAGTGATAAAAACCATCAACCCTCCCAAGCTGTCAATCCTCAAGTCGCCATCCTCTCGCGTGCGTCGTATGCCGCCATCCTCTCGCGTGCGCCGTATGTGTCACAGAAGTCAAGGTCTCATTAATGTAGGACGGCGCCATCACGCGTCTCAGCCTGGGAGGGTGTCAGTCCCCCTCTCTATAAAAGGAGGAAGAGACACACTCCAGAGGGCATCACAAACCCCCCAAGAGGAATCGCATTATTATCTTTACTTTCTGCCATTTTCTTTCTGCAAGTTTTCTTTCGTATTTTTCAATTCCGCACTTTAAATCCTTTACAGCTTTCTTATTTCCGTGTAATTCCTTTCTGCAATTTTTGTAATCCTTTTTGATACTCATCAATCAAAAAAAAGAGGTTTCTCCCTCAAAGAAATTCTTGGTTAACAAACATATATACTTATATAACATATATACTTATATTATATAAATAATAATAAATTATATTTTGAGTAATGAAAATGTGTAATGATTTTATATATATTTGAAAGAGGATGTATGTGATAATATAATTTAATTATTTTTAAAATTAAAAAAGAAATCATATTATACCGTCTTCTTTAGCTTCTGTGGCTTATCCGATACAAACCTAACAGATTAACAAAAATAATTATTCAAAAAATATTTTTATTTAATTTGAAATTCAAATTAAAATAAAACAAAATTTAAATATAAGTATTAAGCATAATATGAAAAATTTCCTCACGATTTGCTGAAAATTTCATTGCTGAAAATCTCATTGTAGGTAGGGATGAAAACGGTACGGATACGGTCGGATAGTGTCGGATACGGATATTATCCATATTTTTTTGTCGAATTCGGTATCGAATACGGATGGGCCGGATACGAATACTGTTTCGAATATTTCGGATTACGGATACGGTACGGATACAGGACGTATATATGACGGATACGGATTCAATCGGATACAGATTATCGGATAATTTTTTATAATCTTTTTTGAAAATTTGATATTTTTTATAATTATTAATCATTTTTAATTATTAAATAATAATATATTAATATATTCGGATATCCATATTTAAAATCCGGATAATATCTTATCAATTTTCGGATACGGTCGGATATTCTCGGATACGGTTAGATATTTTCGGAACGGATACGAATGCGGATATTAAAATACAGATTCGGATTCGGATACGAATATTGAAATATCCGTCCGGATAGTCAAAAACGGATTCGGATTCGAATATAATCGGATACGACATCGGATCGGTCGGATATTTACCGTACCGCTTTCACCCCTAATTGTAGGGGTTAGTATAACACTATCTTCAAAAATACTCCCTCCGTCCCACTACACTTGTCCTGTTTGACTTTTTTACACTGTTCATTGTTCAGCTTTGACTCAATTTAATTGCAAGTATATATTTAGCAAAAAATAGTCGAGATGAGTCTTATTAGAATCGTATGATCACGTAGTTTTATAATATATATTTTGTATAATTTTTCATTGTGTATATTTTGAGATATTAACAGATAAAAAAGTGCATTGGATTGTGTGCAAAAGTGAAACAAGACAAGTTAAATGGGACGGAGGGAGTATCTGAATTTGAAGTAGTACAATTTATATTTGTGTATGTATTCTAAAAAAATTGTCGCTATAGAATTACCCGTAGAGTTTATTAGAATATCATGCAAAAATATCACATTTGATTGTACACCTTCAAAATTAATACCGACTTTACCATCACCAACATCAAGTATTCATTTTACAAATTTTCTGTCATATATAAATTTCATTGTAAATAACATTTATTGTGGTATCTTGAGTTAATAATTCTTAATTACATATTAATAAATTGAGCCACATCTTGTTAGTTACACAAATATTACAACATAACTGTTCATGGCTAAAAACTGGTTGTAGAAGATAAAGTCCATCATTCTTTAATGATTGACATTGACCTTTGTTTATAATAATAGCAAAACAAAATTGCAAGTTAAAATTTTCTCATCTGAAATCGAATGAGAATTTGTTTAAATCATATAGGCTCATAATCATTCATCAATCAATAACTTTTTACTTTCATGGTTTCCCGAAAATTAATTAACCTCAATTATATGGTTCTGCATATTGGTATTTATCAACCTACTTCCATTGCATAATTTATTTGATAGATCCATATTCCTAAGAAGCATGACTATGCAACCCTCATTCAACTATATTTCATGATTCGGTAATCCAGAACAATTGTTCGTGTTTAGAAATTCCAGTGAAAATAATTCATTGACATTATTTATACTTTAATCCTCTTGACAAATATTGTTAGAACTGATATATATACATTTTCATTCGCAGACATATGTTCATGATGTAATAGTATTTCTTTGTTATAATAGTTCACTGTATTGTGATTAACTAAAAGTCACTTATATACTCCATCCGTCCCATATTTATCTTCTTCGACCTCCAAGACAGGTTTGTGATGATTGATATGGATGGAGGTTTTTTCCTCATCAAATTTGATCGTGTGGTGGATCGGACTAGAGTACTCAATGAAGGGCCTTAGATGGTATTCGACAGTTACTTGACGGTTTGCCCTTGGAGGCCGAATTTTATTGCAGACGATGAGACTCCGATGAAGACGGTGGTATGGGCGAGATTTCCAGGCCTATCATTGGAATATTTTGATGAGCATTTACTGAACAAGATGGCAGCGGCGTTAGGAACACTCATCCGTGTGGATGCCATGACAAAGGGTGTGAATAGAGGAAGGTATGCAAGGGTTTGTGTGGAGATTGACTTGAACCTCCCGGTAGTCTCAAGCATCTTGATTGGAGAAAGATGGCAAAAGGTCTCTTATGAGGGCCTCCACTTATTATGTTCAAAGTGCCAGAGATATGGCCATACAAGCCATAGTTGCACCAACCGCCCGACAGAAAGGACGGCAAAGTCACCGGAATGTTCACCGGTCAGGGAGAACACATTGTATGAGACAAAAGGAAAATCTTGCCTGGAAGGGGATGAGGGTACTGCTGATATTACCATGATTGGCAACAAAGACAAAATGGAGATTTGTGGGAAGGAAGCAGCACAGCAGGATTGCACACTTAAGGAAACTGACGACATTGGGACATGCTCTACAGACAAAGGAGTTGATTATCATCCCTCTGAGGCTAGTCACGAGACGGCTTCAGAGACTGCAGGAAAAGTTGGGACAGACATTTTGAATAAGGGGACAGATCCCGCGAGCTCCAACGATGCTCCAGTGCAGCCAGAATCGGGAGCCTGGATAAAGGTGATAAGGAAGAAGCCCAACAAGCTCAAAAAGCCGTTGACCCATGGAAGAAAGACAGGTATTCCTCTAATAGAGCAAAACAAAAATGTCCAGCCCAATATGAATAAAAGCTACAATACCAAGGCCCAGAAGAATATAATAGAAAAGAAAGCAAGTGTCTCGGCCCATTCTAAGGGATTCAAATCCCAATTGAGTGATAACCCGTCCTTACTGAAACGCCCCAGGGCTTCTACCGGAACAGAGAAAACTCCGATCTCTGGTTCGAAATCGACGGAGGAAAGAGCTAAACCTTCGGACCACAACATAAATGCTAAGAAGGGAAACATTAAACCCCGAGAGGCGACGCACTCGACCAAGCCATCAGGAGAACCTCCGGATGGGAGTAGCGCTATGCAAACTTAGGGGTATGTTTATAGGCCCCTCCCTTTATCAATTTATTATGTTTATGGACTTTACAAACTTTAAATTGATATCGTGGAACGTTGGTGGTATGGTGGGAAAGATAGCTAGAAGATGCTTGAGTGATATTGTTAGACGAATTGATCCTGATATTTTGGTGATTCTAGAGCCCCAATCTGAATTTGGTAATTCGAGGGCCTTCCTTCAAAAAATCTTTACTCAAGGAGGATATGAAGAAATCTATACTCAAGAGGTGACGGATTGTCTCGCTAAGGATAGTGATTCAAAGGAGAGGTTCTTTACCACCACTTGAGCGTTTTCGCCGGATTTCGTCTTTGGGGGCCTTACTGCGGATGCTTTGGGTGTTTGTTAGCCTAGTTTCTTTTTCATGTGGTTGTTTTCCTTTCCTATCTTTTGCTCTTTAGTCTCTTCCTCTGTGTTGTTTTCTTTTTGCTTCTTTCTTTTGTACTTTCGTATGGTATTTGTATTTTCTCCGACCATTGAATTGGCTTCTCAAAAAAAAAATATTTATCTTCTTCGACACTGTAGATACGGAGTTTAAGAAAGTTGTATTTTATTATTTTCATGTGTACTTTTTGAGGGGTAAATTTGTCTCTTTTTGTCTTGTAGTGCAATTGTTAGTAAAATTAAGGATTGGTTTTTCTGTAAATATATGGACATGTAGGGACATTTTAGTAAAAAAAAATTCCCTTTTTGGGGTAGGAAGATAAATGTGGAACGTCCAAAAACGGAAAGTAAGAAGATAAATATGGGACGGAGGGAGTATTTATATTTAATGAAATTAATTTTTTTTAAAAAAAATTTACACATAATTACGTATTAACGCCCCTCCTCATTCCCCGGAAGGAGCTACTGGGCCTTCACCCATTCCTACCATATTTTGTCCTCTAACCCAAAATTGGCCCCCAAATTAAATAAGACTATTAATAAAATGATTAAGCCCAAAAGACGACTCATGGCCCGCACAGAAATGTAAGGGGTTGAAGGTTTTCGGGCCGTGAAAAAGAAATGGAGGAAAAGGATGAACGGAAATTGGTGAATGGAGTAATCGGAGATCACTGGTGGTGGGCCGTTGCTGGTGCCGCGCAGTGTGGGTGGGGGGTTTCGCTCTTCCGGAGGGGATACGCCGGCGACTCGCGCCTCATGCCTTTCAAGGCATTCGCTGTTGCTTCCCTATTCGTCGGCGCTGCAGCATCCGCCGCCGTGGCTTCCCTACGAGCTTCCGGCGTACGCTCTGTGAGTAGTTCAAATTTACTTCCACACTGATCCCAAATTGTGTCGATTTTTAATTATTGTAGTGACTTGTTTTCCAATGTTAATTTCGGATTTGTTCTTTGCTTTAGGGCTAGGTTTTTGGTTTTTTCTTTATTTATCTTTTTTTTTTTTTTTTTTTTTTTTTTTTTTTTTTTTCTTTTTGTAATTTGTACTTGGGTGTGTTCAATTCCATTATCATATGCTACCTTGGAGATTTGATCATATAGTGGACCAAACAATTTCGCCCTCTGTACTGGTAATTTGAGATTTTCATACTCAGCTGCTGGAAAATTCATTTACTTTGAATTTAGGTTAGCTAATGAGATGATAAAAATAGGTCTTAGTGATTCGTGTTTGTGGTGAGATAATTATGAATGGACATATATGGTTTGTAAAGAATGAGTATATCTTCAGGATTCAGTACTAGTTTGAATGGTAGATTCTTGAAATAGAACAGCAACAAAGCGTTATCTTTGATGAAAAAACATGTTTGAGGGTAAACATCTTCTTGCCAATTAGGCATGTTGATGTTTTATGCATATTGACCTATTAGAATTTAGACCTATTATGTAACTGAGAATACTTTTTTACCAGACCAGAAAGTTTACTTTGTTAAAGAGGAAATGCATCATATTAATACATTTTTTTGTTCATAGTGATTTTGCTACTAATGTCAGATCAACTTTCGTTTAATAAACGTGATCATGAACTCTTGGTAGAAATTATGGAATATACTAGTATATGTGATTTGTATCAAATGCAATTTTGGAATAAGATATTGAGAGTGTATTGTGGTGTGATTTTTCGTTTTAGCCAAAGTTAGCGCTGGCCACCTTGCTCTTCTTTTCGTTTCGTAGGGTCTTGTTTCATTCTTACTATATTTAATATTCTATTCAAAGAAACTGTGTCATCAATACTTGCAAATTAACTACCTTTGAAAACGCTATTGTTTTGGTTTATCATTCTCCCAAAGTTAGCATTTCACGAATCTTTGGCTTTCCAGTGCTTGCCATGGTTAATATTTCAAATAAATGGAGTCTTTGGTTGCAGCCTCAAGCAAATTGTAGTCTTGCATAATGTGTGGAGTTGCATTTCTCTCATGTGTGAATCTTGTGTAGGTTGAAGATATGAAGGCCTTAGGAAAAGATGTAAGGACCAGCATAGGGCTACAACCAAGACCACGTAATGAGTAGATTGCTTTCGTTGGATTGGTTTATTTATTCCAAATAAAATTGGGTCGATGTCTTCCTTCTCAAGTGCTTTGGAGACATTTATCTGGAGAGTAACACAAAGTACATGAATTATGTGCACCATCTAATACATTGAAAGAACTTGGCTGAGAAATTATTTTTCTTTCCTATACTAGGAGATTCAACAAGCCAATTAATTATCTGTACCATTCATGGAAAAAGAATGCCATATTCTTTTTGAGGATAAAGTGGCTTGTACTAGTTCGAGGCGTGGTAACATTTTACCTGTCCTAAGTTGGAAATGGAAAGGATATTTTGTGTTTGTCCACTTGAATTTCTTGATGATCTACTTCCACTGGGTTTAGCAAGAAAATCGGCATACTGGTCACATTATTTACATTATCTCCAATCATGGTACTAGGACAGTAGTAAATCTGAACCATAAACTGTGTTTTTCCTTGTTCTAAAAGTGCAATCGGGAGTGGCATTTTCTGTAGCAAAAACGACATTATGAGTCAGTTTCAACCGATATATACTTCACATTTTAAAGCTACAATCTGTCCAATTTTTTTTTTCTAACTCAGCAGGGCCCAAATCTCCGCCAATACACAGTAACCATGTCCAATACTTACTATTCAATCAACAGATCTAGACCAAAAACCTAAGTATTATATAGTAAACTCCTAATTGTGTAGTGTTCAAAGAATTATAGTAAATCCCTCTTCATTTCAACTCTGATTTCCAATACCATGGTTAAATTTCAACTCTAGTGAGGTGGAATTGATTTGGGGGGGAGTAAGAGGAAGGATCATTATTGTAAAAGCATGGGCCCAAGACGAGCCCAAACCATTAATGAATGAAGCCCAGACCAAAAATCAACCAAAAGGGCAAGGGCAAGGGCAAATACGTAACTTCTTCGAAATTTGAATCAAAGTTCAAAATTGCGGTAAAGTAATTAGTGGGCAGATAGTGCGAATAACCGCTCTCAACCGTCACTCCCCAAAATCCACTTCCAAAACCCAAAGACATATCCACTCCCTAAAACGAGGGATAAAACAAAAACTCTTCTCTGGTCTTCTCTTCTCTTCACAGACCAATTCTTGATTGCAGCCAAAAGGGTGTATCAAATTATTCACTAAAAAGGGGTTGTGATGTTTGTATGCACATGAACAACGAATAATAAACGAAAAGGGTGGGATCGGAGGGAGACAAGACGATGAGGAGAACAATGCAGGGTGATGAAATGGGAGAGATCAAGAAAGGCCCCTGGAAGCCCGAGGAGGACCAAGTCCTCATTAACCATGTCAACAAGTACGGCGCCCGTGACTGGAGCTCCATTCGATCCAAAGGCCTCCTCTGCCGCACCGGCAAGTCCTGCCGCCTCCGTTGGGTCAACAAACTCCGCCCCGACTTGAAGACGTATGTATCATCTTGTATCCATATTCTTTTCTCTGCAAATTTGATTTCTTGATAATGAAATTTCCACCTGTTTTTGGAGAATTGATTAGTTCTGTTCTTGTTTTGCCTGAAAACATCAAGGCAGACACCACACCTGCGTTTATTCATTAGTGATGAGGTTTAAGGCTCCTCAATTATTTACCTGTATTTATCCATCTTGTAGAGGGGTGAAGTTTTCGGCAGAGGAGGAGAGAATGGTGATCGATTTGCAAGCGCAATTCGGCAACAAATGGGCAAGAATAGCCACGTATTTACCCGGGCGAACGGATAACGATGTGAAGAATTTCTGGAGCAGCAGGAAGAAGAGGCTGGCAAGGATTGTACATGCTTCTGAGCCATCATCGTCTTCTGCCAAGCTGCACAAGACGAATCCTGTTCGAGAACCAGTCCCTATCCGTGCTTCTCGCGATATTCCCTCCCTGGAAGTAAGAAATATTTCTGTATCAGTGTTAAAATTAGGCAATGAACTTACAAAATGGTGGTGCTGCCTTGTCAGGTGCCAAAGTATAGCTCATCCCTGGAGGAAGAATCACCGCCAATGCCAACGCCGCTGCAAAGTTTCCCGGCATCTGAGATTGATCTCCACAACACCGCCACAATGGTGCCTTACCTGGAGATGGCGTACCCGGGCACACTTGGATATGATCACTGTCCTCTACAGTTCGACTATTTGAGTATCGAGAGAGAACAAGAACAGTTCCCCGGGTCATCATCGTATCTCTGCTTCCCACAGATTCCACAGCTCCAACTAGACTTCCCCCTGCTGACAGATAGTCAAGATTTCATTACCCGATTTGGAGAGCCGAGCTTGCTGGATGAGTTCGAGCAGGCGAGTGGAGCCAGAGGGATTTCTATGGCCCCGGCCTCCATTTTTGTGCCTGACACAAACTGTCAAACTGCAGGAAGAGAAGATATTCAGGATGCAATGGATGTCAACAGCTTCATCGAAGATTTCCCACCTATCGACATATTTGATGATATCGATAGACTCCCCACTCCATCCCATTGGTCTTGAATCTTGATGTCATTGGAATCGAAACTGTTGTTAACTCAACCACATTCCTTGTTCCGTAGGCATGGGAACGTATGGTTCCACTTTCCAGAATATGCTCGAATGATTTCCTTTCTTTCGGTAACTGTCCTTCTATACGGTTTTTATTCATGTGCAAGTATATTCATATATTTAACATGTTTAAGCTACAATCTGATACACAGTAAACTCAATTTATGGCTAGTACGAATTTTAACGAGGTAGCTAATATTTGAAAAAAAAAATCAAATCTACATTAGATACTACTGCAAACAATGTCTCAAGACTGAGTCGTTAACTGTTATTCATTCAATCATTCAATAGATGAGCAATACAACAGATAAGGTCCTAAACGTTGACCAATGATCAAATGGTATCTGCTACAGGGAAAGGAATGATCGGATGAAACTCAAATGGTATCTGCTACAGGGAAAAGAATGATGGGATGAAACACAAGGGCCCAAATTTCAAGCAGCATTGTTAGATGCATCGAATAGTTTGATGCCAAAGAGGCCTTTGGGCGAGGCAACAAAGTCGCCAGCAGTGAAAGACTGATTGTCACCTACTACTATGTGTCTCTGGAAAATCGAGTACCCACAATATTCAACATCACATACTTCAACACCCTTTATGAATCCAGAGACTGCAGATCCAACTCCTTCTCCTGTCAACGAAGTACAAGGTATACAAGTAAACGAGGGTGATGATAAATGATATTCAACTCCAAGAGTGCCTCGTGATATAATGTTTGATAAACAACCGCAGGCCAGAAAGCTTACCATGTGTAACGAGCAACAAATTCTCAGTAGGATATTTATCAGCAAGTTTCTTGATAACTTCCACATATCTAGCCCGAGCACCTTCCAACGTCTCTTGCCATTTTGGTACCTATAATAATAATAAAGAAAAACAGTTGAACATCATTTCTAGCAGAGTGAAATTTAACCAGAGTTCAAGCATAAACTGATTGGTAAAGATTACCTCTTTATAAAGTGGTTCAACAGTTTTGTCAACAGTTCCCTCAGGCAAGACAGCTTGACACTGAGACATATCAAAACTAAAGTCCCCATCTTTAGGGGCTACTGAATCTCGGATGGCTAGTGTGTTCATCATCTCCGACAATGCAAACTCAACTGAGACCTGAAATGTGTGCAAAATAGTACTAGGGTGGATTATCAACACAAAGGGTAAACACTGCAATTTTTTTGAGTGAAAGTTGAAATTTCATGGTTCGTAATACTTCATTTAAAGCATTAGAAAAACCATGTTCCTAGACATTTCACCATCTTAATGATAGCAGATCATCTCCATAGTCCATACAATCCAATAACGAGCATTTCTCATAGTATAAAGCTGGATTGACACATACCAACCAGGTAAGACAAATCGTCCTAAATCAGCCCTTACACTTTATAGAAAAACCATAATATGATGATTACAAAAACAAGGAGGTGAATTATGACAGAACTCCCGGAAATTTAAAGCCAGGTATCATTTCAAAGTGAAATTAAATAAGCACCTCAAATTAATCACATGAAAGCACCGTCCTACTGAGATTAGTACTCTTTCGGTAGAACAATGATTTTCTTGATTCTATTCCTCAAGACTAAATCTAACCAACAAATCACAGGTCACGAATTAAAATAACTTCGATGTTCCTAACATCCATGCGAACAATAGCCATTTGATCCAACGGAAAAACGAAAAAAGTAAACAGTGCGAAATAGGCGGATTCTCCCACACAAATTCAAATCATACTCGCATTTTCGTCGAACTCGTGCGGAAACTAAAAGCTACTGACCTTGATTTTGGAACTATCCAGTACGAGTCCGCCGGAATTATTCGGGCTACCGGAATCCTTTTCAACGGCGCACAAGGCGGTGATGGCTTGCCCGGCGGTTTCGAGGCATCGGAGGAAGGGCGAAACGAAAACGCGATCGATCGAAAACCCGAGCTGGTGTTTGAACTTATCTCCGGTGCGGAAGGCTCGCAGCCTTCCGTCGTCGTCGAGCGGGGGATCGTAGGGGCGGGGAGCTGACGCGGTCCAAAGAGGTGAGGAGTTGTCCAGCCTATCGCCGTGGCGCATTACGATAACGTGTTGATAGAGCTGAGGCCGCAGCGTGGAGGCGCCGTCGCCATCAGAGGATCCCATCTTAGGGATTCGGTGGGAGAGTGCAGACGAGGTTTTCGAATGTCCTGAGAACGTGAAAAAGGCGTGCACCCCTTGACACGAATTCATTCTATTTATAGAAAATACGCGTGTCCGTTTATCATTGGTTCACGAGGGGAAGAAAGAGTACATCGCGGCGGCATTCGCCTGTACAAGAACCAAACATCAGCATTACGCGTAGTGTGCGTTCGAACTGAATAGCACATATTTCACTTTGATTTGATAAGCTTTTCGAATATTATCAATCGAATTATTCTATAAGATAATTTAATAATTAATAAAATTAATTTTAATTATTAAACTCAAATATTTAATTCGATTTATAGATCAAATTTAATATTTTAATATTATATATAAATATATTTATATAAATTAATAAATATAGTCACTAAAATTAAAATTTTAAATTATTTTACAAGATAAATTTATATATTTATATATAATTTAATATAAAAATCGAATATCGAATCGAATCAAATATTCAACGAATATTAAAATTTCGAATAATTTCGAATCGAATCACGAATCAAACCGAAAATATTTGATTCGTTTACCACCACGCGTACGCTTACTGGGTCAGCTCCCCCGCAACTTTTCATCTATGGACTGTGGACTTTTGTAGATTTGGTTAGCAATTTTCTAATCAATTTTACTACTAACTCTGTTTTTTGGGATTTGCACCATATTTTAACAAAATCATGCATGCTGATACATATTTTCAACGATTAATAATTTAAAGTGTGTATAATAAAAAAAATATAGAAAGTTATATTTTAAAACTACAAGTTTAGACGAATCTAATAAGATCTCACTAGACTATGTTTTTTTCCATAACTATGATAAAAATTTGAGACAAAGTTAAACTATGAACAGTGCAAAAAATGTTGCAAACCTAAAGAAACATAGGGATGTTACGTGGCACAATCATTTTATAATGCATGCCCATTATACTCTTTATATTATTACAAGTGTGTAACACTTGTCCATGAGTTTTGTATATTAGATGATGATTCATCAACTGTGAATCTGCTCATAAATAAGGCCTTGGAGCTGTAAAATATAGACGAGAGGAATGAATAAAAATTACTCTTATCTTTCGTCCATACCATCACTCTACATTCAATTGTACTTTCCTCATTTTAGCACTCACAAGGCAACCTTACATACACATCTATATAAATTTAATTAGCTAACAGGCCAATATTTCATAACATGTTATCAGCACGAGTAGCTCTATGGAGGTGCTGCCGGAGGAAGTTTCAAATCTATAAAAATTATTGTTGGAGGTAAATATTTGTTTATTTACAATTTCAATTTTATTTCTACAACTAATTTTGCAAGATTGAATTTTATGTCCATTTATTGGATGAATGATGCAAAAATGCATTTGGCCTAAATGAGCCTTGAAAATTGGTACTGTTGTGATAGAAATATATCACACTTGGCTTGAGAAAGCAATTTGAATTGTTGTCCGATCCTGTCCTAGAATCATAAATTTTGACACGAATCAAATCGTCTTTGAAATGAGCAATGCTGCAAAAATCCCAAAATGAGGGTAACCCCAAAAGAGGGTATATATGTGCCCGTGGTTTAACAGGATGAATTTTGAAATACCCAAAAATGGTATAGAAGGCTATTATGCCTATATATTGAAAAGACTATGGAAAATCCACTAAAATGTGGAAAATTTACGGACACCTGAAGGTGATCATATTGTCATTTCTTTTTACTAGACAAAGCAATGAAGTATTGTTTAAAATTATGAATTCGGACCCAAAGGTGATTGCCATTCCATGAAGAGAATGTGGATAATGTATGTAAAAATCCAGGGCATGATTAAGACTATGCCAAAAGGCAAAGTATTATTGAAATTGTGATCGAGAAATTGAATCGGGTTGAGATATTTTGACAAAATGAAAATGGAAATTCTCTCGGATATATAAATAAATTGTCCCTATGATGACCGAGACCTTATAAACCCAAAAGAGGTTTAATCTCAGAAATTATAATTGTGATATCAAAAGCCATTGAAAATTTAAATGTCATTTGGCTAGACATGTGGCTTATTTATATGGATCCTCTAAAAGAAAAGGAAAATGAAAGGCCTTAAGGTTAAAATAAATCGTATTGATCACGATGATTGATTTGATAATAAAGTGAAATATGGTATCACAGACAGGGACTTAAATAAATGGAGCACAATACTAGTGCCAAATGGATACTCCCCGTTATAATCCCCCGTTTAAATTGATTATTCATCTTGTGTATATATATTATACACTTGTGCTTGCCTTCTTGGAAAGGTAAATGGATGCCAAAATAAAATGAAGCCGAGGATGATATTTGCCTCATCAACAGTGCTGTTACGCACGTTGTACTGGAAAACAAATGCTATTTTCCCAACTGATGATGGAAAAAATCCACTGCTAATAAAATAAGTGGAAGTTCAAAAAGGACTCTGGAAGAATCATTGTATACCTCCTGAAGGTGAAAAAAAAATTGTGCTTAAATATGCACTATTCTCGAGAAAATGTCGAAATAACTTACTAAGCATCAATGATATTCGGAAAAATTGATATCACTATGAGATACTGAATGAGGCAATAACATTATCTCTTGATTATGCATATCATGATGCAAAGAGTTAAAGAGAATTACGCCAATATCATCTGGCATGTAATATACAAAGTAAAGCTGAGTGCCGCTGAAATATATCATAAGAAATACCTAAAGTCTACTCATAATTTTCTTACTTGGCACGATCACCTTAGGCCTCCTCCTAAAAGCATCATGCTGAGGTGAATTATTGAAAATTCAAATTCAAATGAATCTATATGCGATGTTTTTAATTAAATTGTGATCACAATGACATCCAATAAAGAAAATAAGATTGGATAGTGTCACTGAATTTTAATCGCGTGCAAGCCAGGCCTGGCCAAAGTATATATCAAAATAAGTAATAATTAAATTGCACGCAAGGCTGATGAGGTCAAAGTTACCTACATTAGTTTGGGGACATGCTATGCAGCAACGCTCATGAAAATAAAGCCGACAGACTGTCATTAATTCTATCCCCTAATTTTGATATAAGTCCAATGTTTAAGAATTGAAAATATTTGGGTGAGCGATATACGGCCCCGTTATGCCACCCTAATTGGGCTCCCAATGACGATTGGGTATACATATGTCGGAAATAAATCACCATTAATAAATTATATTTGGTACCAAAGTATGGTGATTTTATATATGGTTTGCAGATTATTATTTTCCGACATTAGGGGGAGATATGGATCAACCGAAAATATATTATTGATCAACCAAAAATATATTATTGTGATTGAAAAAAACTATATGCATAAATTGCAAAACAAGCGTATCATATAACTCTAAAAGAGTTACTAAATCCCGCATATCGGCATTACCCAAGGAAAACTTGTTGCCCTAGTAAAATAATTGTGGCACAAGATAATCACTTGGTTCCGATTATGTCCTAAATGGACCAATTACAAACGTGAAAAATGAATATTTTGCACGCTTGAAGTACGGTAAATCATCTGGTTCCAACTACAAAAATCCTCGAGGTTTATAAATTTTAGAAAGTGACGAAATGTTGAAACAAGCTCCACAAAAGAGCAAATAGCTCCAAAAGAGCAGGGCCCTTACCTTAAAAATAATGAGATCTCAATCAATCGTCACAAGCACAAATATTTGGAACCCATATTGCAAACCTAAATCGGTTGATGAATGTCGGAAAAATGAAATCTTGGCTCTATGTGCAATTTGAATGCATGCCTCGGTGAAAGTCTAACAAAAGAAGGCTACATAAATGGCATTGAGATTGAAAGATATAATTTACTATCTTCAAAGGACGATAGACTTGGATTTATTATATACAATTCTTCATATGATAGAAAAATAAATTACAGTATCGTCCGGAAGATAAATATCCCCCAAATTATCCGTTATGGAGTTAATATGCACTACTGAAAGGGGAAAAAATGAATTTGAGATCTCTGATTTGGTAAAACCAAATTTTGCCTTGGTTTGCAAATTGGGTGCATCCACTACCTGAAAAGGTGTTAAACAATTCCCAATGAAAAAGGGATATCCGCTAAATGCTTAATGCTCGGCCGAGCTCATGAATCGATAAAGGATCTATTTAAATCAAAATAATAAAATAAAGAAATATTTTGTCCAAAAGGACTATATCTTAGCGGATTTATTACCAAGGCATTGCGATAGCAACTTTTGTGAAATTACAAAAGTAAATCGACATGCATCGGCCCGAAGGAAGATCTCACATGAAATTCAAGTCAGGGGAGAAACACCCAAAGATCTCAAATGAAGTCGAAATCAGGGGGAGAATTCAACACGAGAATATTGTACTCTTTTTCCTTCACTAGGATTTTTTCCCACTGGATTTTTTCCTAGTAAGGTTTTAACGAGGCATATTCTTTGTGTAATGGACATGCAAGGGGGAGTGTTACGTGGCACAATCATTTTATAATGCATGCCCATTATACTCTTTATATTATTACAAGTGTGTAACACTTGTCCATGAGTTTTGTATATTAGATGATGATTCATCAACTGTTAATCTGCTTATAAATAAGGCCTTGGAGCTGTAAAATATAGACGAGAGGAATGAATAAAAATTACTCTTATCTTTCATCCATACCATCACTCTACATTCAATTGTACTTTCCTCATTTTAGCACTCACAAGGCAACCTTACATACACATCTATATAAATTTAATTAGCTAACAGGCCAATATTTCATAACAAGGGAGTATATTTTTCACAATTTTTTACCTTTCATATTCAACATTCAACTTTAAATTTTATTATACCACCTTCGTCTCTGTCTCGTTATATCTTTATGTTGAATAATGTGCTACTATTCACACATAGTATTCCATTTTAAATTTTACTATAGTTATACAAGTTAGTATAATATAGCCAAATGTGATTTTATTAGATTTGTCTCGTCATGTAATTTTTAAAATGTCAAACTTTTAGAATTTTTACTTGTACTGAACTTAAATTATTATTGATTTAAAATATATATTGAACTGTGTGATATGTGAGTCTCTTAAAAACACTTCAAGACGAATGAAGTATTTATATTGAATGAATAGTGCTGAGCGGGCACTATAGCTGCCGCTATCCCTTTCTCTCTCTCTCTCTTTCATTTTCTTCTTATATTTTTCAATTTGTTTTCTTATTTATATTTTATTATTAATTTTCAATTTTTATAATTAAATTAGAAGAAAAATTATATCTCTATTATTTGTAATTATATATTTTTCATTTCATCCAAAATATACATATTTGATTATTAATTATTTAATGTGTATATAAATAATAGGTAATAACACTTTAATATTCTAAAATCAAGACAAAAGTCACTGTATTATGTTTTTCTTATATAATTTCGTTCAAAATTAAGTAAAAATTACTATCAACTATCCAAAAATACATATAATCAAGAACGAATGAAGTATATATGTGATTGGTTTTGAATAATTATTCTTAGAGGCCAAAATATTGTCGCGTCGATCATCAACAAGCCTTGATATTTTTATTTTATTTATTTGATTTTTAAGGAACAACTTGTAATTTGCAAACATCCTCACGTGTATAAATTCCACACGAAACTGACAATTGGGAGACCTCAAATTTCCACGCACTAATACACCCCAAGTAAATGCTTTATGTAGGCATAATTTTCCACAAAAAAACACTAATTATATATTCCCAAAAGATGAATACTCTATTATAAACTAAATAACACCAACAAGAGATAATAAATGACTATATATGTTACTTGTAAATTGTAATTATTTTATGTCATGGAAATGGCGAATGAGTTTGATTCATAGCCATACTCCTTGAAATCAAATGAATTTTGAAAGATAAAAGGAAAAGTGAAGCAAAAATTGCAATACAAAAATTAAACAAGTCTACAAATAATGCCGAAGTTGGTCTAAATATTCCCATGGAAGTAGGGATAGCAATGGGTCCGGGTCAGAACCGAGAACCGAGAAAGACCCGAGCTTGGGTCGGGCCTTGGATCTTACAAAAATGGACCCAGAACCGACCCGTTGCCATCCCTAAGGATGGAAATGGGTCCGGGTCAGACCCGGAACCGAACTGAACTCGAGCCCTGGGTCGGGTCTTGGGTCTTGGCGGAACCGGTCCAGACCCGACCCATTGCCATCCCTACATGGAAGTTTCTAGAAAAGGATAAAGAAAGAAGAGTAGATTTGATTTCTCTCATATTTGATATTTCTGTCCTTGTCTAGATTCATTATCTTGATGACACATTTAGTCATTTTTAACACACCAACATCATATCAGGTCTTTTTTATTTATTTATTTATTTATTTATTTAAATTTTATACTACTATATGCCAACTACAATGATTGATGAATGCAATGTTAAAGAAGAAATGGTCTTACAAAAATCGCATTCTAGAAAGACATCCCACCCCCATTTTTTATAACTTAAGAAAGACTAAGAATGGAGTTTTATTTTTCATTCCAAGTGTGGAAATTTATGTGTGTGTAGTATTTTTTTTTCCTCGACAACCAATCAAGGCTAGAAAAAAAAAAAGTTAAAAAGAAAGTAGTAGTTCTAAAATACTAGAGGCGTGCGGGAACCACATCCGAAAAACATCCGCAGCCAAAAGAGGATTCACATGGTCGGGAGGAAACTCCCACGTAATGAAGTATATTTTAAGTATATATATATATATATATTGCAAAACAGCCTATATAGGCTAGAAAATGTGTGGTGGGAGCCCATTCCACACAAATTACAAAATGAAAAAGGGATGGATAGGGGGCCGGATGGAGAATTGAACTTCTAACCTAAAGTTTGGGAGTCATGGGGCTTGACTACTAGGCCAAGTTCCTATCCCCGGTAATGAAGTATATTCAATCTTTTTAAAAAATAAATGAAAAAATAAATAAATAACAAAGGTGTAGAGGCAATTATAAATCTTCTCATGTTGTAATAGTCCACTTCATTTCTTTTGGGGTTTTTATAATTCTTAACTAAATGATAGGAAGCTTACTCTAACAAACCCATTTCTTTCGGCCTATTTTCTGTTTTCCACTAAGTGAATAAAGCCCAACAAAAGTTTTGGGCCTCATGGGTGGTCTGTAATGGACTAGGTTTATATTTATTTATTTATTAATTATTATTATTATTATTATTATTATTTATTTTTTTGGTTTTACAATTTGTATTACGTATTTTTATTTTTAATGTTATATTACGTCATCCTATAACTACCATCAGTTACGTTTCAGAAACTTTTCTTGTATCATAATTCTATTATGTAAGACAGGGAATTTGCCACTTGTGCTAGTTCTCAACCCCATTTAAGACTACTTTTTATGCTAATCTGAGGATTATTCTATAAAAGCATGCATAATAAATTAAATTGATGACGAAGAAAAGCAAATAAAAGGACAGGAAAGGGAACACATGCTTTAAAGGATGAAAGGAACAAGCAAGTGCAACTTATTTGCAAATTGATGTATGAATGATGGACATGAGGTTGTAATGTCACCAAAGCAAAGTGACAATTTGAACATTAAAGTGATTTGGGGAATTTCATATATCAAATTTGCATGTCTGAATACATGCAACTAGCTAGGTTTATTAGTTTATTGTCTGATAGAACACATACGCGCATTCCCCATTATTACATGCTTTGAAGTTGAAGCTACATACAATTTTAGTTCATGTCTTACTGTATATTTATTATTTATTATTATGGACAGAGAGTTAAAGAGTTTCAACATCGCAGGCCCGGGTTTCTTGTCCTTTTCCCTTTTGCTACACTCTGATGGAGAACGATAGTAGTGTCTAATAATATATTCATCTAAATACATAAATTTATTGGGTAATAAAAATATCCACATGTTATTATACTATTATTAAATATATATATATATATATATATATTTGGGCTATTCTATTATTAATATTAATTTGATTATTTTAGACATTACAATAAATTTTAGTGTTTTTAAAACACACGAGTTGTTGGAAACAATAGGCTTTTGGCCCATTAAAGTTTGTGAATCCCATATTGGTTAGAGAAGATAAAATTCTCTTTGGGGCATCACGGACCCGATCAACCCGGTTTTGCTTCTTAGAGCTTTAATTTATTATTTTTATTTATTTCTTCTCTTACGAATTTGAATGGAATTTTTGGCTCAAATGGGCGCGACCTTTGGCAGAGTTTAAACGAATAGGTGCTTCTTATCGAACCAGCACATCATTTCTTTCATTTGAATTGAAACATTCGAATGAATGGGTGCTTTTTCGTTCAACCAGCACATCGTTTCATTTGAATTGAAACATTCGAATGAATGGGTGCTTATTCACCGAACCAACACATCGTTTGAATGAAAAGAAACAACTGTTAGCCATCTATAATGGACATGCCATGTTCCATTTCATTCATCTAAAATTCAACCGACAAATATCTTAGGAAACAGCTGCACCGATATGCGAGCAATACTGTTTTAAGCAAATTGTTGCAATAACGATCCTCAGATTCAACCAAAAAATATTGCGTGTATTCGAAGTAGAAACTCTATTTTCCTAACACGAGTAACATTCAGTTACAAATGAATATATTTTCTTGCATTCACAAGGATTTGAACTCGAAATCTTACTTAATTAAACTATTGAAATCCATAATATAACCATTCATGTCAACTGTGATTCAGTGAAACTTGAACTAGCTTAATAATAACAAGCTCTTATAACTAAAATAATTTATTAACAATTCAACAGACCGCAGGTGGTCTTATTATAGTGTTATCATTGTATTTGTTTTTCTTTTTGTTTTTTATTAAGATAAATTTATCAAAGTGAACAAGATCTTATTATGTCATCAAAATCTTCTATCAAATACAGTCGATCAATGTGAATTGTGGAGTGTATGCTATGGCCAACTTGAATAAATTACCAAAAAAAAAAAGGCCAAGTCCAAAAGTAAAATTCTCTATAAATAATTGATCAATGTTAAATCCACAAAAGGCTTAAATAGTTACGAGCCAAATAATTAATTAATTCTAATAATTTCAACTTTTAGAATAACTCTTAGAGTTTCAACTCTAAATTCTGTCACAAATTCTGTCCCGATCTTGTTGTTTTTATATATATCACTACAAGAAAAAAGTGAATTACCGACCGCATTTGCCGACCGTCAGCGCGCGGGTCGGATTTACCGACCGGGTTACCGACCGCACAAGACGGTCGGCAAAATGTAACCGTTGGGTGGGGGGCCTATTCCGAAACGACCGAATTACCGACCGAGGGTCCTGCGGTCGGTAATACCGACCGGGTTACCGACCGCACAGACGGTCGGTAACCTAGGGCGTATATTTGCGCCCCAATTCTGTGAAAACACAGTTTACGCGAACTCCCTCCCCAAAATCACCCCTCCAATTTCACTCCCTCCGTTCACCCTTCGAGCGCCGACCACCCCTCGCCGACCGCCGCCGCCGCCGACCATCCGCCATTCGAGCGCCGTCCACCCCACGCGAGTGTCGACTCCCTCACGTACGAGAAGGAAGCGCCGGACGCGAAGGACCTCCCCGGCCGCTGCAACCGCCGCCGGACGCGTCGCCCCTCGCCGTCGCTGCCGGAGCGAAGACGCACGCAGCCCCCGCCCGCCGAGCCCAGACGCGCCGCCACCCCCGCACAGCCCCTGCCCTCCCCATTTCTGCCCTCCGGCAGTCGCACCACCACCGGCCACCCCTTCCCATTCGAGTGCACAATCGAGGTATTCGATTCACTTCTTTTTTTGCTCTAAAATTCCATTCGAATCTTGATTAATTTTTTTCCGTTTGTGGCATTGTGTTTGTATTTTTTTTTTTGGTGATAATGGTATTTGAACTTTGAATTGTGGATTGGGTACCTTATCGAGACAATTCGATTTATCATAGTCTTAGAAAATGCATATGATTACATTGATCGATTAAGCTCGTAATCGTGTTCTCTAGTTAGCAAAATCATTTAAAGGAAAAAAATTAGATTGCTAACGTTGGGGCAGCCGGCTGTTTTGGCATTTTGGGTAGGAAATATTTGGATTGTTGCAATTACGGACTGAGATATAGAATCCTCTCGTCGAGTAGATGATTATCCATATATGATATGTTGAATTTCGAGTTGATTTGAAAAAGTTATGGCATTTCGAAATGCACGTGTTGGATGGTCGTTGAATTTTTCGAATACGTTACTTGTGCGTGCCATTGTTTATTTCCTTTCGAATTTGGAATTGATGTTGTCGATTAGAATTTTGGTTTGAGTTTGTGAATGTCTGTTATTATAGTTATTTAATTTTCGATTGCTACATGTCCAAGTCCATGGGGAACTCAATAAAATGCCTCTAGTGTTATGCCGATTTCCATGACATTTCTTCTTTATCGTTTTAATATTGAATATTGTAGTATTAGACACATTTTGGGCACTACTTTAATTTGGAAATCAACATAATATCATTCTTAAATTGAAAATTCTTAATTCCTAGGATTGTTTTTCAATATCATTCTTAAATTGAATATTCTTAATTCCTAATATCACCAATATCGTTCTTAATTCTTAAAAGATTATAATAGTTAATTGTAAAAGATTAGCACATAAAATGACTTAATTACAATCAACAAAAATCCCAACAACAGATGTTTCATAATGTGTTTCAACATGAAATTGCCCATCAATCGTCTATACACAACCTCATGCGCTAATTTACCCGGTAGGATTTGGTGATTACGTGCGATTGATTAATAATATTCAAGTGGAATTCAAAATGTCATAGGTATGGACCGAAGTTGGATGTACCGCTCCCGACGTAGTATTGGAGTACTCACAGATGAATTTAAAAATGGGGTCAAATTATTTATACAGATGTCCCATCAAAACCCAAACGTGGATAGAGCGCAGGGAAGACTTCGGTGTCCGTGTAGTAGATGTAAGAATAAATGTTATCTATCTGATAATGACATCACATATCATCTATATCGTGATGGCTTTGTCCCTAACTACGAAATATGGACGTGTCATGGAGAGCCACACCAATTTAGTCGCTATTACGATACCGATAATACGGCGTCCACATCAGTGTCGGCACGTGATGATGACTACATACAAATGGTGTGCGATGGGATGGGAATTGGTGGGCCCGAAAATCTACCAAATGAAGATAGTGATGAACCTATGCCACCCGAGGAGCCTAATCCACAAGAGAAGTTGTTCTTTCGGATGTTGGAGGCGGCAGACAAAGATTTGTGGCCAGGATGCAAGAAAATGACTCTTTTGTCCACTATTGCTAGGTTGTTGAATATTAAGGCCGAACACAACTTATCGGAGAGGTGCTTCGATACTTTGTGTCAACTAATTCTTGATACACTCCCCGAGGATAATGCTATGATTAAGAATTTTTACGAGGCGAAAAAACTACTTGAGGGGTTAGGGTTGCCTGTTCAAAAAATTGATTGCTGTGAAAAAGGGTGTATGTTATTCTGGCGCGCTGATTCGGCCTTAGATAAATGTAAGTTCTGTGACGAGACTCGCTATAGAGAAACAAATTCGAATTCAAGGATTGGACGGAAATACATGTTCTATTTCCCACTTAAAAACAGATTGAAGCGACTGTATGCGTCGGAAGCGACGGCGAAGCATATGACGTGGCATGTAGGACATCATCATGGGACTTATGGGGAGATGTGCCACCCGTGTGACTCAAAGGCATGGAAGCACTTTGATACCACACATCCAGAATTTAGTAGGGATGGTCGGAATGTGAGATTAGGCTTATGCACGGATGGTTTTCAACCTTTTGGTCAATCGGGATCTCAATACTCATGTTGGCCAGTCATACTAACTCCGTACAACCTCCCTCCTTCTATGTGTATGAAGGATGAATACATGTTCCTAACATGCATAATACCAGGGAAATCTAGCCCAAAGCAGAGGATTGATGTTTATTTACAGCCCTTAATCGACGAGCTCATAGAGTTGTGGGATGTTGGGATCACTACATACGACACCTCTTCTAAACAAAATTTTCAGATGAAGGCAGCTTTGATGTGGACAATTGGGGATTTTCC
This sequence comes from Hygrophila difformis, assembly GCA_030278955.1. Taxonomy (NCBI): domain Eukaryota; kingdom Viridiplantae; phylum Streptophyta; class Magnoliopsida; order Lamiales; family Acanthaceae; genus Hygrophila; species Hygrophila difformis. The sequence continues at coordinate 70,353,265 of JAOANR010000002.1, forward strand.
GGCGTATGCTATGTTGTCGGGGTGGAGCACCTATGGGAAAACTGCATGCCCAGTATGTATGGAAGAAACAGAATCTATACGGCTTAAAGAGGGTGGGAAACAGTCGTGGTTTGATAACCACAGGAGGTTCCTCCCTTCGAATCATCCTTACAGAGTTGATAAGTCTAAATTCGTGAAGGATCGGGAGGAGCACAGATCGCCACCTAGGGGTAAGAGTGGTGAAGAAGTCCTAGCGGATATAGAAAGGCATGGCCTTCGACGTGTATACGAAGTGGGAGGCGAGGAAGTGAATAGAATTGTAAGCAAGACATGTGGATGGAAAAAGAAGAGTATATTCTGGGATCTACCGTATTGGAAGACGAATTTGGTTCGACATAACTTGGACGTCATGCACATTGAGAAGAATGTGTTTGAGAATGTGTTCAATACAGTTATGGATGTTCAGGGGAAGAGTAAGGACAATGCGAAAGCACGTGAGGACATTGTGACCTTGTGCAACAGGCCCGAACTGCATAGGGACCCTCGCACAGGGAAATACCCAAGGGCAGTGTATACAATGGACAAGGACAAGCGGGATGTGTTTCTGAAATGGGTCGCCGGATTAAAATTTCCTGATGGATGTGTATCCAATCTTGGCAGATGCGTTGACATGAATAAACACAGATTGTTTGGCATGAAAAGTCATGATTGTCATATTTTCATGCAAAGACTACTACCAATTGGATGGCGGGAGCTTCTTCCTAAGAGTGTGTGGGAGCCAATAACAGAGTTGAGCAATATTTTTCGGGCACTCACTGCGAAGACGCTGAAAGAGGCAGATATAGAAAGACTGGCCATAGATATTCCAGTAGTACTGTGTAAGCTGGAGACGATCTTCCCCCCCTCATTCTTCGATTGTATGGAACATCTACCTGTCCACCTCCCTTATGAAGCTAGCCTTGCCGGTCCCGTTCAATTCAGATGGATGTACCCTTATGAAAGGTATAATATGAATATGCTTGTACTTTAAAAATTTCAAAACTTTTGTTCAATACAGTCGTTTAATACAAAAAATGCATTCAATGTTTTTGTAGATATCTCAATCGACTCAAACGCACTGTGCGCAACAAGGCACATGTTGAAGGAAGTATCTGCAACGCATACATGGTTCGTGAAGCCTCAATTTTCTGCTCTCATTACTTTGAGAAGCATGTATTCACCCGGGAAAGGAATGTCCCAAGGAATGATGATGGAGGCACAACACAATACGACGATCGCCTTCCAAGTGTATTCAAATACCCGGGGCGTGCCCAAGGTCATCCCAAGAAGAGGCGATTGTCTGAACAAGAGTTGAAAGCGATTCACAATTACCTCATTTTAAATTGCAAAGAGATAGAACCTTATCTCACGTAAGTACTGAATTTGTTTTGTAAATTCAATTACCTCATATTAAATTGCAAAAAATGATAACAATGCTCGTATTGGTAATAATAGGACATTTGAAGAGCAGCTGCACAAGGAACGACCGATGATAAGTGAGGCGGATATTCAAAGTGCGATGTCGGACGACTTTGCGCGGTGGTTGGAGACATATATGACACAAAATCCACCCGAAAATCCATGTCTGAGTCACATAGCACAAGGGCCACTTCCTATTGGTATTTCATATTCAATGTACTTCATAAATGGGATGAAATTTCACACAGAATCGCACGGCAAGCATAGATCGACCTACAACAGTGGTGTTTGCATTTCGAGCACGTCCGGAGACTACTATGGCATAATCGAAGAGATTATTGTCGTAGAGTACCCGGCGCTGCCTATGAAGCAAACTACATTCTTCAAATGTAGATGGTTTGACCCCCGTGAAGGAATTGGAACACGGACCCATGAGAAGTACAAGCTGGTCGAGATTAACCACTCAAAGTCGTTGCCTATATACGATCCTTTTATATTTGCATACCAGGCAGAACAAGTTTGTTATGCTTCGTTCCCAACGATGAGGCCAGCTGCGGGTAGGAATGAATGGTTGGCCGTATGTAAAGTGAAACCGCGGGGTGTAATAACTGTGCGACCTGGGGAAGAACCGGAAGCATTTCAGGAAGACGCTCCAGAACATCATGGAATCGAAACCACGACTTTCACTACTGCAAGGGAGCGCCTGACAGATAGCGTGGTCCAATATGTAGAGCTTCAGCGGGATGACGAGGCAGTTCACTCTGATTCCTCTAGTGATACTGATGATTTAGATGACACAGATCCGGATGATCCGTCACAGGAGACTTCGGATGAGGACTTCGAAATTTGACATGTGATAAACTTCTTAAATACCGTACCAACTATTACACACTGTATGTTTTGAAGATGTTATAAAGCTTATATTGGAATACAATTGTCCCATATACAGATGTCTCAACGTGGTAGTGGCTCTTCTTCGAACACGCCACAGCGGACACTTACTCCTGCCGAGGAAGCGGCAAGGATACGGCGGGCGAGGGAGGCATATCAGCGACGTATGGCAGGTAAGATGTAAATTACGTTTACTATGTTGTATATACTTGACATGCTTGAAAATATTTAACTTTATTTGAAAAATATTGAATTACAGTTGCAGCTGCCAGCCAGGAAGAGCAGCCTATTGAGCCTATTGCTGATGATACGGCTATTCCAGAGACACCACCCCCACGCACTCCAGGTACTAACAACTTTTTAGAATAGATTTGCTGCAGTTCCTTTATGGTAAAACTGATCTGAATTTGTTGATAGGATCGGCGGGGTCTTCACAGGCGGTTCCACCTGTGCCTCCTCCGGTAGCTGAGCCAGGTCTCGACAGGGTGCTCCTTGCCCCGAATGCCACAGATGGGATGTAAGTATTCCACGTTATGTTACATTATTGACAATGATAATTAATTGTTACTTTATACAACACGCGTCTTAAACTTAGTTACGTTGTTTAACGAACGATCCTTGTCTTGAAGTATCGACTTCCCGAACGCGATCGTGAGAAAGATTACGGACATATATCCCAGACGAGCGGATATGAATGGAATCAGCTGGGGTAAGGTGTCAAAAGAAACGAAGGAGTTCTATTGGGGAGAATTCCAGGTATGAAGTTTACCTTGCACATACAATTATGTTGTTCAAACTAGTAATTCAAATGCTCTGTTGTAATTATATGCAGAAAGTTGCTCGTTGGGCTCCTGAGCATGCCCTTGCTGTGAGGAAGGAATGGGAGAAGAGAAACATTGCACGGTGACTTTTAAATTACAACAGTACTGTTTTATTGTAATATTTGAAAATTTACTGACCTTAATTTGAAAAAACAGATACAAGGATTACACTTTGGACATACGCGCGAAGAAAAAGCCGATGCCGGGGGATGCGCTAGTGGCAGAGAATTGGGGGCGCATATGGGATTCCCAAGCATTCAAGGAGAAGAGCAAGAGGGGAAAGCTGAACAGAAGGCGCGGTCAGGAGGATGCACCTGCTCTCCCCACACACACTGCAGGATCAAAGACATTTCGAGCCACTCGTGATCATATGGTATGATGTTAAAATCTAGTTGACAAAATTATATGTATTTAATGACGCACATTAGGATCACTACCTTTTTGTTAAATATTGATAGTCGGCTGAGAAGGAAGGACCAGTCCACTTGCATGAGCTTCATGCGCACACACATACAAGAAAACATCAAAAGGACAATTGGGTACGCGAAAAGTCACAGAACCTTCAGGTACAAAAAAAAATGCCTTATTAAATTCCATATTTACTCCAATGCTAAGTTTTGACAATTTTTTTTAAAACTTATAAAACAGGCCGAGTTTGATGCCGTGGTTGAGACCTTAAGCCAGGATCCTGAGATTGGCCCCACCTTGGATCCTGATCGCGTGTTCCTCGACGTAGCGGGTGGCCCGGACAGGCGCAAGGCGATTTATGGCATAGGCTCCGTTGCCAGGTCGATCAGGCCTGGGGATGCTGTTGGTTCCACCCCTCCACCGCCTACTTCTCAGTTCGTGACGCAGGCCCAGTTCGATGCATACACGGCGACTATAGAGCGTCTCGCCCAGTCACAGATGACCATGGCGGAGCAGATGGAGAGATTGTTGGGACGTCGGGGCCCTCGATCCCCACCCCGCGGGGACGGGGATGATGATTTTGGAGGCTGCTCGGGAGGAGGTGACCTCGGTGTTCATTGACTGTTCTTGTTTTAGTTTGGGCCTTTGAGAGACGTGGACTTGTTTGTTTTACATTTTCTTGTGATATGTTGGACTAGAATTCTAGTACTTATTACTTTAGCGAATGTTTCTTGTTGTGTGAAGTTTTCATGTTATGAATTTGAATGATCTGTGTTATCAAATATGTGAAGCTTGCATTGGAAGTTTGGTATTGATGTATAGATAAATTTGATAATGTATTGGATGTGTATTGTTGTGGATGTGTATTAAAATTGGTATTGGTATTGGCAGGTTTGGTTTCTGCCAAAACGAATTCTGCTGGTGCAGATGCAGAATTTACCGACCGCATATGCGGTCGGTAAATCGGTCGGCAAAGCCGCCGACCGTCTCACCGACCAAACAGCGGTCGGTAATCCCGAGGTCCCGAAGTCCATGGTGGCGCCTTTGCCGACCAAAAAATGGTCGGTGAATTTGGTCGGTAAATTTACCGACCAGCATTCGGTCGGTAGACGGTCGGCAAATCGCCGACCGCTCCATTTTTTGGTCGCCCCATTTTTTCGGACCAGCATATTCCCGACCGACATTTGCGGTCGGGAAGCCGGTCGGTAATCGCCGTCACGACCCGTGTCCAGTGGTTCCCGACCGCATTTTCGGTCGGTATTTGCGTTTTTTCTTGTAGTGTATAGATAATAGATTACAGTATTTTAGAATTGAATTAGTTAGCTTTTCATGATTTTATTTTTAAGCCTTTAGCACTGTCTAATAATTATTTAAAGCATTTTCTGTTCATATTTTTTGTCATCTGTTTCCCCCTTCTTTTTTCATAATTATTTTTGGGCTTTTGGCAGTGTCTCCAATGTTCATTTGCAGCCATTTCTTTACATATATGCCCCTCAGGTTCCCCACTTTATAATCTATTATTACCAACTTTTTTCTAATGAGAATGAGATGAAAAGATAAGGGCTTCCCACTTTATTAAATTAAAAGAACATGTTTTCTACAATCTTAAAAAGATATCCAATAATTATATTTTCAAGCTCCTAAAATGACTAAGTATACCGCATCCAAAAATTGTTCATCTCAAGTGTTTAATGATCATTTGAAAGGAACTTGGAGAAAGTGATCATAATTAATAATTAATTTTTTTTTGCTAGACGGCCTACACAGGCTAGAGAAAATTAATAGTTCACTTGGTTTTGTTTTAGATATAAATGAAAAAAATAATTCATGTTTACATTGAGAATTTTAATCGAGAATTTTACAGTAATGATTTTGTTTTCCTGTTGCAACATCATTTTAATGAGATTCATGTTATATATGTTTGGAAAATAATTAGAATTTAGAGTGTAGAATTTGTAATTTTAAATTAATGATGAAAAATAGTTTTAAATTTGATTAATTTTGAACAATGCATGGTATTTGGTGTTTGAGTTTAAATTTAAAGTTTAGAAATGAGAAAATGACCCAAATAGTCCATTATTTGGTCCAATTTTTCCAATCAGTCATTTATTTCTTGAACTAACAATAATCATCCAGTAAAATGCTTAATCCGCGCCAAATCAGTCCAAAACTCCCTTAATCCCTTTCGGTGCTGACGTGGCACCGGGATTAAGAAATGCAACCCATACTTGTCCCCGTGGCTGTCGACGTGGAAGGGTTAAAAAGGAAAAAATCCAAAATTCACAATACCACATTGCAAATTAACCCTCTCCCACCTCCATTTGACCCACGAACAGGGGGGTTGGATCTTGCGGTGGTGACTGGAGAATCGGAGATGGAGGTGCCGCTGCTGCTGGGCCGGAGAGATGAAGGTTGGAGGGGCGGAGTTGGGCGAGAAAGACGAACGGTGATGGTGGGGCGACGGGGGGATTGGAATGAAGGAGTGGAGGCTGTCGGTTGGTGATTGGGCTGTCGGATCTGGACGAGGGAGAATGGTGGTGGCCGGCTGTTGGTTGGATAATTTTGGGGTTTTGTTGAAGACGGAGTGGTGGAGGCAGCGGCTGCCGGACTTCGTCGGAGAAGATGGCCGGAGGAATGAGCGACGGCCAAGTTGCTGCTGTGTTGTTGCGTCCCGTTTTCAATTTGCAAAGCAAAGTGGGGAAGATGACCCTTGTGGGAGAGGGTTAATTTGCAATGTGTATTGTGAATTTTGGATTTTTTCTTTTTAACCCTTCCACGTCGACAGCCACGGGGACAAGTATGGGTTGGGTTTCTTAATCCCGGTGCCACGTCAGCACCAAAAGGGATTAAGGGAGGTTTGGACTGATTTGGCGCGGATTAGGCATTTTAGTGGATGATTATTATTAATTCAAGAAATAAATGACTGATTGGAAAAATTAGACCAAATAATGGACTATTTGGGTCATTTTCCCGTTTAGAAATTGAAGTTTGAAAAATTATGGAGGGGTAGAGTTTAAAATTTAACGATAAGGTTTAGAATTTAGCTATTAGAATGTAAAATATTTATTTATTATATATATATAAATTTTAAACTCCAAGCGCTAACCGTTAGCGTATTTTCCAAATGCAGTAAATTCGAACCAAATCTATTATCCTAGTTTGTAATGAATATTAGTACTTACCTACCTTTCAAGTTCAATATAAAAGCTCGAACAACCTATATAGTGGAGCAACATAGTTACCGCTTTAATTTTATAAATGGATTTTTTTTTAAAATATATATATATAAATGTTATAGAAAAATCAAATGGTACCAACCTACAATGTGAATCTTTGGGAGTCAGCAAATCTGCTAGCAGATAGCATTATAGCAGATTTAGAGAGCAGATTGTGAGACAATTCTCTCTCCGGATCCACTATCTGCTAGCGGATCCGGCGGCTCCCAAACATCCCAATATAGTAATAATTCTAATACAAGAAATCACGTGAAACATCTGTCAACTTGGGCTTGACATCTATCAATCATACCTATTGATACTTTTTAGAAAAATATACTATAAGTATCATCTTATTTGATAAAGAAAATATGTATATACACTTCTATGCTATAATGCTAATTAAGGGTTTGAATATGAAGTAATAATTTTTTCTCCCGGGGTACACAATACAAATAAGGTATTAATTATTAACATGTCCTATACTTATTTATGACATAAGAATTATATATATATATATATATATATATATCTCTAGTTTATTATTTAGTGCTTTCTCCTCACCTAACAATGGGGTCAAATTTGGGATGTGAAGGAACACGATCCTTACAAGCAACAACATTCATTCTTACATTACAGTAATTGACTTATTGGTGACATAGGAAGAGAACACATTAGGGCACTGTTGTTTAGAAATTTGGACAAAATAATTCAACATTTATCGACAAATTGGCTGCCAAAGACAAATAATAAAGCAACTTCTTTTCCTTAACTTTTTAGGGCCGGGCCGGGTTTAACATTAAAGTTGTTACATAGTGAATTTTATTTTATTAAATATTAATTGGAGTATATATTGATTACTGATTAGGTGTAATTTCCAATCAATTCATAATTATTGGACAACCCTATAGTGATATATATACATGAACTTTGCCAAACATAATCATAGTACTATATTGCATGGAATAAAATGATTTTGTCACTATGCAAATAGGGAGCTTAGGTTCTTCAACGCGTGTAAATTTATTCCATAAGAGTATATATTTAATTTCAAGAAGTTTGATCACGTGAATGGACCATGAAGTTGGGGGATGCTAGCTCTTGATTTGACTTGGAAATTGGAATAGTTTTTTTTTTTGCATTGGGCGACGTGTTTAGGGATCGTAGTTTGAAACATCATGTGAAGAAATATTCTTACAAAACCAACTGTAATGAAAATTATTAGCGTTGATCTATATATACAAGTACGGTAATTTTCAACTTTACTCAAAATTGCAGCTTATAAGGTCGTCTGGAAATTCTCCGAGTCCTAATAAAGAAAATATTATATATATATATATATATATATATATATATATATATATGTATATATTAAATCCCATTTAAATCTAAATTCTCCTATGAAAACCCTAATCCATTTGTAGTGCAACAGGTAATTGCCAATGATATTCAAGGCCGTCGATAATAAATTTTTCTTTATAATATAGAGATGAGAGAAAGAGAATATATTAATATTATATAGTTTTTTTTTTTTAATTTTATTTTGTTTTGTAGCGCTCGCTGGACATTCCCTCTATTTTTGAGGGAGTTTGAGAGCGAGTACACTGAGTGTCCCCTTCTAAACTTTTGTCTGGAGTTTTAGACCTACATTTTTCTGTGTAGTAACAAGGAAAACCTTACTATATATCCCACATGGTGAAATTGTATATTCATATAGTATATGGTCTAAATGCAATGCTGACTTAGGCCCACGTGGGATAATTTGAACCACGTATTATTTTCTTATTTTTATTTTGTTACTTGCTATTAAAAGATATCTTAGTGCACATCCAATTTAATTTCAGTCAAATTAAAATGGCTCAAAATCACTTTAATGTAGAGTGAAAAAAAAATAAAGGTAGAACTATATCCATAGTACTAGAGGTGTAAACGAGCCGAACCGAACCGAGCTTCAAGCGTTTGAGCTCTGTTCGTTAAGCTTAACGAACGAACATGAACCGAGCCAAAAATCTTAACGAGCCAATTTTCATGTTTGAGCTCTGTTCGTTTAACCTTACGAACGAGCTAATAACGAACGAACACGAGCCTAGTCGAGCTCAGTTAACGAACCATTTATTTTATTAATAAATTTATTTGTTTTATAATTAAATTAGGTGTGAAAATGTAATGTATATTGTAATATAATTTATGAGAGAAATGTAAAATTAATAAAAATAAAAAATGAAAAGAACTAGATAAAATATTTATTTTTTATAATATATATTCCATTAAAAAAGAATTCCGAACTGTTCGCGAACTTAACGAACGAACACACAAACCAAATTATGTGTTTGAGCTCGGTTCGTTTAACTTACCGAACAAGCTGTTAACGAACGAACACGTGTCGAAACGAGCTCAGCTCACGAACTGTTTGTTCTAGCTCTAATCCATACTGATATAGGGTTTCTTTTGAACACGTGCATCCTCACCAATGACGAAACAAACTAGCCAAGGTAATTTATAGAGGATTCAATACATTGGAACTAAATGTGCCGAGTTCACATCCACCACAATGAATTTTTTTATTTTTATTGTCGAATTCGGTGCTTAAATTTTTTCATATGAAATAAGTTTTATTTTCTCAATCAAAATTGAGGTTTAGCGACTAAGTTTTCCAAAACTAACATCGTAGTTTTATTTTTTTCCATAAAGTGACCTGTATTCGTATAAACAATGGGATATCCCAACCTTTAAACACGTAGAACATTATAACATTAATTGATTAAAAAAAAGGGGGTGTAGGTATGAGTATAGGGTAGTTTAATGTGGCAATAAAAGCAGAAATGAATGTTGATAGATTGGGTTGAAACGGCAAAACCCTATTGCAACACGTCCCCTACCAATTTCTAAATTACAATGCTTAGTTATTCTTGCTGCTTGCTATAGTTGCTGTTATTTCCCCCTCACAAAATAAATTGCAACAAATGGTCCCCTATTTTCAACAATAAATAAATGAAATTGATGGGAGTGAGTGAGAGTGGGGATGGGGGTGAGGATTTAATTGATTTATTTTTGTTTTTTATATTGAGAACATATAAGTTTTAATATATATATATATATATATATATATATATATATATATAGTACCCAATTTGTCGTGAGACATGTGTGCTAATATGGCATATGTAGGTAGTATTTCACTTGTTTTATAGCATTTCTTTCTTGAATTTGCATTGATAAAAGGATATATATGCATCAATCAAATCTTATCCTTAGATTGCTAAAGAAAAATTTTATCCACTAATAATTAAACCTTATTACTGTATAAATTAAAGTAAGCTCAACCCTTTTCCACACTAATCTATAAATTCCTTATCGTGAAGTAAGCATTAACATTTTGAATTTCCAACTATAATTAATAATTAGATTGGAAGTTGAGAATTTGATGTGTAGTAGGCTCAACCATCGTCCCCTACCCACGCGTACATATGAAATTCTTATTACAAACCAATTAATAACCCTAGCTAGCTAGCTAGTTAGCTTGCTAATGTTGTCTCCATATGATATGAAACTACTGCCATATTATTGATGGAAATAAATGGCTTTTTAAAGGTGTGAATGGGAGTTAATCTCACATTAGTTAGAGAAGATAAAATTTTTCTTGAAGCATCACGGACCTGATCAACCCGGTTTTGCATCTTAGGGCTTTAATTATTATTTTTATTTATTTCTTCTCTTTCGAATTTGAATGGAAGCAGCATCATTCAAACGGAAAGTTGCAACCTTTGGCAGAGAGTTTCGAATTCAAACAGAAAGGTGCGAATTCAAATGAAGAGCAACGAATTCAAACGGATGGATGCGTATTCAAACGAATAGATGTGTATTCAAACGAATGGCTGCTTATTCAAACGAATGGCTGCGTATTCAAACGAATGGTTGTGTCGTTTCATTGAAACAACACAACTCTTAGCCATCTATAAATATGCATGCTAGGCTTCATTCCAATTCATTCGAAACATCCTCCAACACACAAGCATTCTGAAATAGTGTTCCAGTTCGCCTCCGCCGAGTCTGTTGTATCCTGGGAAACAGTTGCACCGATACGCGGGCAATACTATTTTAAGGAAATCGTTGAATAACGATCTTCGGACTCATCCAAACCCTTGCGCACTTTCGAAGTTATAACCCAATTTTCGTAACAATTATTTGCATGGGATGGGACATTAATTAATACTCAATTCAATAATAGAATTATAGTTCAGATATCTAAACATTTATAATATTGGATGATCAAATCAACGCAAACATGCATTGAGTTTGGCTATCATGGCACAATTCATTAGGGTTTTGATAATTTGAAGAAGAAACTAATTAAAAGCCTAATGAATTAGTTTCTTCTTCTTCAAATTATATAAAATCATATACTAGTATGTAATTTTCTCTCTCCCCTCTTTGGTAATTTTATGTTATCCCACCAATTAATACTCTGAAATTGGGTATTTATTGGAGTGAACCCTAGCTATTAATATGTTAAATACTTTTATTAATATATATTTAGTTGACTTTTATTTCGTTTTATTTACAGAACTAGTATTTATTACTAGGAGAAAGCAGCCCCCCTCTTTTGTTTCTTTTTTTCTTCTGCTGTTTTTCCTTTCTTTCTAAGTATTCTTATTTTTAATTTCATTTAACTATATATTGACCTTTGCTGCAATGTACAAGTCTCTTTCGTTGTATTTGTACACATTTGTTTGTCCTCAATCAATATGCTTTCATTGCGTTGTAAAAGGGATGTTTAATTGCTTAGTTTTCGTTTTGAAAGTATTAAAAAGTAACAATAAATATAGGATTCTATAGCTGAAGACCTATATGTGTCATTTTCTTTTATATTTTAAGTAATATTGTTTTTACTTGTATTTTACCCATCTCTTGCAACCTAGGACTGAAATATAGAGTTGGGAATGTTTTTCGATCATATATATGGCTGCCTTTTGTAGAGTTTTTTTTGTTTTTTCATAAAACAAGAGAAAGGAAAAATAAACAAAACATGAAAAAAGTGGAGGTTACATGGGCATATCTCTCACTAAAAAAAAAAAAACAGCAAACAAACAAATAAAAGATCGTTTAGTTTTAGCTACCGAATTTATTCATTAAATTTTTAATTGGTAGCTAACTAAAATTCGGTCACTAAGGGTTTAGCGATCAAACAATTTTGTTGCTAAAACAAAAAATTCTTCTATGTGTTTTTTCCAGATCCAAAAAAATTGAATTTGAAATCCGAGTAATTAAAAGCTCGTGTTATTCAAGTAAGTTTTTGTTACGTTGGTGACTTGGTGTACATGAAGTATTGAAGATCGACGACTAGTAGTGATTCATAAATCATACCATAAAATACGAGTACTATCTATAACTGAAATGGAATAACAACCCATTTCATCATGTATACGTTAATTGTCAATTTATTTCGTTAATTTTTCTAATTATTAAATTCATCATGTATGTACACTAATCTAATCGAGTTGGTCTGTTGGACCTTTAATGAGTATAACTAGCTAGTCCCTTAATGAGGATAACAATTACACTTATTAAGGCTGAAAGAGCAAAATCCATTGAATTAGTGTACATACATGATGAATTTAGGAATTAATATGGTTAATAATTTAAAAGGCATACTTATTATCATTTTTTTTTCTGGGGAACTTATTATCAAATATTTGAAAATTAATTAAGTATTATTATTATTATTATTATTATTATTATTATTATTATTATTATTATTATTATTATTTTTATTATTATTATTAATAATAAAATATCGCAATGAATTAAAATATTTCGTCCTATGAAATATTAGTGGCCGAAACGGCATGTGACCCAAATAGGTTACAAATTGTTTGTGGGTTTTTAAACAAATTATCATGATGAGGAGCAATTCGTGGGAAATATGCTATGGCGGAAATTAGGCTAAAAACATTCATGTGTTGTGCTTGTTTTTTGACTTTGGATCGGATCTACCCATGCTTGCTAGCTCAATTGCAATTTATATTTTATTAGGACAAGAACACGTTCCATTGTGTTCCAATTAAATCGTTTAGGTGGATCATCATAAATTAAATGCTTATTGTAGTCCTAACACACCAAACTAACAAATGAATCCCTTTGGTTCTATATATATAGAACGCCGGAATACCATCATCATTGTGTTTTTTCTCTTTTAACTATTTGGAATTTTTTTTTTTTTTTGCTCGTTTGCGTGTCTGTTTATTTGCTATTGTGGTTTTGCCCGCCACTTTGTCCTCTAAAACAATGAATTTGATTTTTAACTGCTAATGAATTACAGTATTTTATTACTAACTGACTCATGTGTATAACTATTTTAGCCAAACTTTTTTTCTTTTTTTTGTTTTGCCCCTTTAAACAAAATGCTTTGTGCATCTGCTTATCCAAAAAAATGCTTTGTGCATCTTGTACAGAAAAGAAATAAAATAAAAAAAAAAAAAAACTTGAGTTGTTTATTCAGGCCCTAAATGGTTAAATAATTAAAGTAATTAAATTTTGAATTCGAGCAATAGTGAGTTAAGGTAATTGATTGGAGAGATGTCTAAGTATATACTACTCCTAAAGGTTATTATTGGGTCTCTCAACAAACTAAGTAATTTCTTTTGGGTCCCCAAATTTTCTTTTTCTTTTTCTTTTGTTAAAAAAATCTTCTAATAACTAATACTACCTCCGTCCCAGGCAAGATGTTTGGTTTGACTTTTTGTCACTGTTCATTGTTTAAGTTTGACTCAATATTATTCCAAGTATATGTTTGAAAAAAAAATAGTCGAGTTGGATCTTGTTAGAATCGTATATTCATATAGTTTTATAATATATATTTTAAATATTTTTTTTGTTGTATATATTTTGAAATATTAACGATTGAAAAAGTGCATTGGATTGTGCGCAGAAATGAAATAAGCCATCTTAAATGAGACGGACGGAGTAAGTCTTTTGGTAGTGAACTAGTGATGAATATTGAATACTCCAATCTCCATGTGTGTGTTTATATATATATGTATACATGCATGTATAGGTGGGGGGTGGACATTGAGGGTAGACCATATATGACGTTGTCTTATGCTCTCTCCTTTTTTTTTTTTTTTCATTCACCATTTATTCTCCTTTATACTATAAAATTGCCAAAGATTCCTACAATCTCAACCTAGCTACTTTCTCACAACTCACTACACCCTTTTATTATTTCATAATTGTAATTCATGGACCAACGAATCATTTTCCACCGCTCTTCCTCCGCCACCACTCTCGGCGCCGCTGACCCACATTCCTCACCGTCCCCCTCCAAACCCGCCAAAAAATCCCAGGGGGAAAAACCCGGAAATGAAGACAATTCTAAGCGCCGCCGCCCCGCCGCCGCTGCTACCGCCGATGACAAGCACCCAACCTACCGCGGCGTCCGGCGGCGGAGCTGGGGCAAATGGGTCTGCGAGATTCGGGAGCCCCGGAAGAAGTCCAGAATTTGGCTCGGTACCTACCCCACGGCGGAGATGGCGGCGCGTGCTCACGACGTGGCGGCGTTGGCCATTAAAGGCCAATCCGCCTACCTCAATTTCCCGGACTTGGCCGACGAGCTGCCCCGCCCGGCGTCCACGTCACCCAAGGACATCCAAGCCGCCGCGGCCAAGGCTGCCGCCGCCGGCGGAGCCGATCAGCCGAGTATTCAGGATCATAGCATGCAGGAATCCTCCAATTCGACCTCCGCCACCGATGAAGACGACTATTTTCTTGACTTGCCGGATTTGACCATCGACGGCGGCTCGGATCACACCGCTGGAGGCGGCTACGGTTGCTTGGCTTCCTCATGGCAGTTCGCCGGAGCTGAAGTGGGATTCCGGCTTGAAGATCCATTTCTGTATGAGTGCCACTGATCAATATAAGTAATTTAAATAATTATATATTTTTAGTATTATATTTTAAAATCCGATTTATTATAATTGTCAACGAAATTTGTTCGAACTCAAATTAATTGATCGCACATGAATTAAATCGTAAATCCTTAGCTTTACTATACTCATATCTTATTTAATGTGTATATATATATATATCTATATATATTACTTATTAAAACAAAATTCACTTTGATGAAAATGCAAATATTACTTTGTCCATTTGTAAATTTATTACAGGATAAATCAAAGCTGATGTTAACAACGACAAAATATTATTTATAAGGTGCGAAATATTAATGTTAAGGATAATAGAATCAATCACATGGCAAAATTCTTAAAGAAAAAGAAAACAATTTATGAAAATTAATCAACATTTTAAAATGCAACGATTATATTACCGAATATAAGGGAGTATTTCATCTCAAATTTCCATTTCTTTTTTATGTATAATTTCATCCTCGTAATGAATGTATACATACCTAAGAAGAACAATTTGAGGAACTTTAATTTATGGGAATTGAAGATTTACTATTTTAACTTTGGAGACGGGTTTGAACTTTGAACTACCCATATTTTTTTTCTATATTTTTAATTTGAAATAAAGCATTGCATGAACAATCATTTTTTAGTTGTTAAAAATAATTTTCCTGTGATTGGAATTTGTCATAGTGATCAATTTTTAACCTTCTAATCTTTGAGATGGGGTCATCAGATCTCCATCAATCCTTCAATTCCCTCTCCTTTAATTCTTTTTCTATTTTAAAAGATGACTTGTACATGTTTTATTTTATTTAAAAAAACACTTTTAGGTGTTAAAAGTGTAAAACGTGAATCTTTGTGTTTTTAATTCTTTTTTGTGTTTTTTTTTTCCTCTAAAACTTACTATGTGGAATTACTTTAATTTATTTGACTTATGGGCCTTAAAGTATCAACAAGTACTATTTGTAGGTTCACTTTCATCTCTGCTGTGGACCTCTTATGCTGTAAAATAAATATGCCACTTGCTAATTTTTTTTTTTTTCTGATAAATAAGCTAAACTTGATTATTACAACCCACTAAGTACAAGAGGATCAAAAAGACCTTCCTTGATGTGTGGTATGAATTAATTTTCTTCATGTCTGCATATGATTAGGGTTGATCTGATCATCTGTCTGGTGATTGGAACAGTTTGAACTCACTACAACTTTTTGCTCAATAATTATGTCTGTCTGGTTTTGCAAACACTATAGAGGTACAGGTGAAGTTCTCTCTTAATGTAGCTATGTGTATTTATATATATACATATATATCTTGTTAAAGATTGGTGTTTAACTTTGAAGTTCTCTCTAGATAATCTTTTCAGTCTATTAATAATATGTATGCTGAAGTTAAAAGAAGAAGAAAGAATAATAGTAATAATTTAATAATAATAATAAATAAATAAATAATAATGTTAATAATGTATTATTATTTTAAGTATACGGTTGATACTTTCTCTCTCTTTCTTTCTTTCTTTTTCTTTTTTTTTTTTAGAAAAATAAAAGTTATATTTTGCAAATAGTAATTCGATTAATTTCAAATTAAATGTTCAAGTAACTATAATTTTATTCCTTTGTAATTCGTGTGGCATATGCTCACACCACCCATTTTCTAGCCTGTATAGGCGGTTCAGCCCTAAAAAAAAAAAAAAAAAAAAACTATAATTTTTAGATTATACGCGATGTGATATGGGTTGATACCCAAAGAAAAGTGAATCCAGATGACGACATTTCACTAAATATATTTTTTAAATTAATGAAATATGAACTCAAATATATGTATATATGTACTAAAAAAAATATATGTCTTATTTTTTTTGGCACAATTCACCCCTAGTATTAAGTGTTGTAAAATGAAACTATATGAATTGAAATTTATTTTAAAAAAAGAGAGACAGACAAGCTACGAGAAGTCGAACGAGTGGACGAAACGATATATGTAGAACAATATGATATACTTCCCTCCGTTTTTAAATAAGTGTAATATAAGGAAATGACACGGGATTTAATGCAAATAATAAAAGTGCTTTAATGGAAGCTTTTTACCTTTAAAAGTATTTCATATATACTAATGTATCATTTATTATGAAACACCAAAAAAAGGAAAGTGGTTACACTTTTTACTCCGTACAAAATGGGTTAGGTGGAATGGTATTTCCATGATAATGTGTGTGTATATATTGGTATTATATTATTAATTATATACTACTAGTATATTGCTAAATACTATTGTATAATTTGTAAAGCATTTATTTCGTCTTGTTTACAAGTGACATGTAACATCGCCATCAATTTCTAATTAATATCACAGTCTGCCATTGAATCATTTTGTTTCATGTTTATTGTTTTTATTAGGGACAAATTCGAGTTGGTATCTTTGGCCCCAAACGTATCTTGTTCACTCATTTTTATAAATTAAAGTTTGAATAGCAGTTATGGTTTTGGCCCACAAAATGCCCCTAGGTCTTAGACACAAACGAATATACTTACTTTGATATGTAGGATCATATTGTATTATTGTACTATAGCCAAGCTTAATTCTTCCTCATTTTTCTTATCAATTATGTACATAAAAATTTGAACCCAAAAATTTAATTATTTTTTTAAAACATAGAATGATTGAGCACATTAATGGGTTATTAATCCACTTTTTTTTTCATACACACACATATATTTATAATAAAAATAATTAACAATATTAAAATTCAACTCCTAAATAATTTAACCTAATTAAAAAATGTCACATGTAATGAATTAACAACCCACCGGGTTGAACAATAATTTTCCTTAAGAAATTAAAGTTACTTCCTACTAATACAGTGGATAACATATAATAGAAATATTTTAGAGAGCATTAAACATATGATGTTTGATTACTTGAGATGAAGAAATGTTACTTGTAATTGCATAGGATCGATCATAGTTTATATATCATGAATTTATATTTACGTATATTATATATACTAGCTAAGTCAGCTGTGCGATGCACAGCTTATTTGGGACATACAAATGCCTATGGAGAAAGAAGAAATAATTGTACGTGAGCGCAGATGGTTTCCTTATATGCTATTTACTATGTTATATGTAGTGTAGTTATACTTAATTTATAAGACAGGTATGCAGGGGTAACGAAGCATGAAACAAACATATGCCATCATGAAGTAAATATGAGCGAATTACCTTAAGGGAGACGGCCAGCATGAAACAAACATATGCCAAGTTACACTGCACAGAAAGTTTCAAATGGTCCAAACATGTGACAATATCAAAGCAGAGTAATTAACCTGTGACAGTATCAAAGAGACAAACTAAATGATAAAAGCAAAATCTTTCTCATATCAGATGGAAAAATGCTAAGTGCCCAAGCTCGGTTTCTGATCCAGCAAAAGAAAATGCAGAGGCAACTGAACTGTGTTTTGGTAAAAACTATTATGAGAACAAAAAATTTATTTGCACCAGATTAAATGTGGTGACATCCATATCCTCTTGAATGGAATTTCAGTGAAAGCCAGAAAGATTCATAACAGCAGTTGAAAGAAGAAACAAATCAATATTACCTAACAATTACAGACTGCTACAGAAGAAAACTTACACAAGGAACAAACTCAGCAAATACTTAGAATAGATGGATATGATATTAATAAGACAATGCAAACGCAGCGAATTCTTTAGTAAACATGCATCGGAAGAAAGAAGAGCATGTGCAAGTACTTTACGCACAGTGCTCACACTGCAGTGACTGGATAATGTTACTTACATATGGAATATCTTCATGTTAGCATTCCTCTGTGCAGCATGGTTATAATAAAATAGAACAAATAGGAAAGGAGAGCTATAAAAATCATGAGAAGAATGCATGTTACCCAAAATGATATATGGCAGGAATAGTAGGCCTTGCAATAATAGGTGAGGTTTCTTATCCTTCTCAAGTAAAATGACATTACAGATGGCGCTTTAAAATTTCAATATTAGGCTCTAGTAATAACAATGTTGTAGGGAAGAATAATAATACCATTTGCAGGGTAAAAAAGTGTCTCTTATGCATATAAACAGGGAGAATCATTGGACTGAGATTTTTTCATAAATAAACATTAGAACAGAGGACTAATATTTCAAAAAAAATGTGTGGGGATTATATTCAATGAGTATGTTCATATGAAGAAATTTTGTTTAGGTTGGACCACTGTGAGCTTGTATTCATGTGAAAGGTGACATATTATGGTACTATCGAGTCTTGCATTCTACCAGTTATCTATCAACAACCAGCGTGCGCAGAGTTGAAAGGGTACTATACAGGTTCGCCTGATCAAGAACTAATGTGAATTGCATTCCTTGCTATCATCCTCTTACCAATAAGCACACATATGTCACTTTTATGATTCTTGTAGACTGCATGATCATATTCCACATTGGTGATTAATCTCAAATTTATTGTTTTGGGATTTCTTTGAAACTTATCTACATGTGCCAATGCGGATTTTACATCCATAATATGACTGCCCTCCTCACATGGGAAACATGACGCAAAGATTTATCAGTCATGATGTTCCATCATATTGTACGGATAGAGTAATAATCATCTAATTTCAAATATATTATCAACTGCTAATGGATTGAGGAGGTTTGAAGCGGTGAGTGCAGATCCACTTTCAAATCCTAAAACCAAATTAAACTTCCCATCAGAAATTAAAGTAAGAAAAAAAAAGTAAATATATGTTTCAAGTGACTGACATCAAAAAATCAAATAAATGTATGTTTAACATCAAAAGACCATCAGACATGTCAAGTGCTAGATATCTATGGTACGGGCCAAAAATTTTAAAAAAGCACTAATAACATATATCTGCATGAACATTACATCTGCAGATACACACATAGAATGTTAGATTCCAATAATAAAAATAATTCACCTTTTCTGATTCGTCTTCTCTCATAACCTATTATATTCTAAGTGAGGGTTTTGAGACTGTTTTGAATGATTCATCAGTAGGCAGATGAATTTTAGCTTCCATTTCTGATGGAAGTTAGAACCTAGTTAATGTCGCAATTGTTTGTTACCCCAAAACACCAAAATGCTAGAAAAGTTATAAAAAAATTTACCCGATCATAGAGGAACAACATCTTTTGTTCATCCTTCCATATTACTGTCTTGCTAATCAAATTTTCCACCATTCCTGAAAATTGAATGCTCGTTAATATAACCTCCAGAAAGATATAAGATAGGATACAATGGTGAAGAAAACACGGGATAAGATAGGATACAATGGTGAAGAAAACACGGTCCAATTTAAATTAAATTAATTGCGGCATGGGAATCATAATGAAATACATTACTTTGAAGATGTCTTTTGATAAGGACATCACAATTGCAAAAGTGTATTCAAATATAGATCTTATAGATGAGACCCAAGAATGCTATGAGACCTTAACTTCTTTTATGACCAAACCAATGAAGTGTACAGAAAAAAACAATTATGGGTGTACTTTAGTCAATGCAGGCAATTATTTGATGAAGAATTGTGGGGTCGCAAACATATTATACTTGTCTTGTAGAAAAAAAAATAGCTACATAAAACTGAGAACTAAATGATGCACCAAAAATACCAAGCACAAAAATTCTTTTTTAGCTTATCAGCTTATCATATCAATAATCCATTTTATGAAGCAAACCGTTAATCTACTTGTGTGAATGCTGTAAGATGAATGACTACAGAACCTGTCTATTGTTAGAGACAAATACTCAATTATCTTGATTGGTAGAATGATTACCAGGAGAATTATTGGTAGAATGATTGGTAGAACCTGTCTATAGTATATTTATTTAAACTATAGAATGATTACATTAATACTAAATTATCGTACTCTATTGATCGTGTTGACAATTTTTTCTGATCGTTGAATTATTTCCTACTAAAAAAATTGAGTCTTTAATTAATGTAAAAATAACTTGGTAGTAGTGAAAGTGAGAGTGAAGGTAGGTAGGTACATACAATCCATAGATGAATCCTTTCTCATCGCGACGTTTCTGTATATGCTCTGAGTAAGACATGTTTTGATATCCTGGTGCTGTCTGCATTTTTGTCTTCAAATCCTCTCAACAATAGGAGCCTGCTGTTATAAATGGACAAAATACAGTAACAATTGGACAAAAAGGGGTGTGTTTTCTTTACAGGTTAAGAAGGATGTCCTGCCCTGTTGGTTATGGCATGTCTTTTTCCTCTGCATATCTGATCCTATTTAATAAGTACTATTGCATAGCAATGATGATGATAGCTGCACCGACGAGTTACTATGTTGAAATGTATTTTTGCATTATATGTTTAATGTTTTTGGATCCAATATTTTTGTGCTTGGATAAGAAAATACTCATTAAATTACTAAGCCCTATATAAGTGAAACGATCCAGACCTGATCAAAGAATAGACACTTAAATTCTGAAGAACTTACATGTGAAAACTGTTTTACAATGGAAACAATGTTAGCATGTTACTGAAATCTATTTTTCTCATAATCATCTGGGTGGAACGTATAACACCCCAAATTACCTGGAGTGGGTGGGAAATCTGGCCCTGAGGCCCGACAGCATGAATTAAGTTCTTCTCGACTGTTGCGTCACTGCATCAAGAACTCATATCTCCTTCTATCTCGCCAAGCATCTTTTAAGGGAAATAAGGCAACCTAAATAGACCAGCAGAGTAATATGAAAGGTCAATCTGTCCCCCCTTTATGTAATCAGGCACAATATTTTAGCTCATTGAAATCTTCAAGTACCTATAAATCAAAGCCAACAACATTGCATTATCGTGAGCAAAAACAGCAAAAAAAAATTGCAAAATCAAGTACCATTCGAGAATACAATGCAATTATTTATGAAGAAGCATCATTAAATTTTAACTGGATTGGTGAACTGGATAAAAAGTGGCTAAAGATCAAGAGTTCAATGCAAATTTGAGGCCAGACAAATAAGTCAATACACGTTTCCTGTCAATCCAAGAGCCACAGTCACAACAATCTTCGAGTAGAATGTTTTGCCACCATCTGAGAAACTGAAATCAATTTTGAATGAACCAACTGAATTATAGGAGCATACGAAGAAATATGACGATGACCCATACTTCATTGGTTTGGTATGAATTTATGCAATGCCCTTTACTATAAATCAAATGTATATACATATTAAATAGGTAGTTTTTTTAGCTTAACAAGAATCCGCTTTTCTAGATACTTCATTTCATTTTAGTTATTTTATTTCATTTGGGTTGAACAGGAATTGAAGGAACAGAAATAAATGAGATATTTTATTAATTAGAGGGTGGAAAGAGAGAATTATCTTTTAATACACAGTGGATAAAGTTACCAAATATGGTAATATACTACCTATTTCAAAACAGCCAAAGAAAATTCTAAGGTTAAAAGAAACTGAAGTATTAATACCTAATGGTAAAGTGCATCTTGGTACCTTCCCCCTTCATGGATTCAATAAATTTAACAAGCAATGATCATGCTTCAATTTTAAGTAATTACTCTAGTAAGTACATTCAGACATTAATTCCAATACTAATTTGATTAGATTCATATACAAAGAACGATGAGAAAGATATTCTGATACACAATCCTACATCATTGAATTTATATTGCATTTCACCTAGTTCTTGGTAGCTTCGATGTGTTTGACCATGAAATGTGTTTTTTCGCAGGTCTTAAGACTTGGAATGTCATCAAGTAACATGCTAATTTCAAGATCAACTAAAAGATGAATAGTACAGGGAGGAATGGAAGTACCTTGTAGGCCCTAAGGGAAGATACTTGGATCTTGGAACATAACAAAACAGTGAGACAAGGTCTAGCAACCTCTCATGAGTTTCATAAAGTTTCTTGAGTTCCTCATCTGTCCATTCCTTTTTGGCATTGTCATGATTACGCATTTCCCTGAACATCCAGGAACCAAATGTTCTCAGAAAAGAATTCAATCCAGGAAGTCACCAACATGGATGTAACAAAATTCATTCCTTACTTTATGAGTTCATCCTGTGCACCGTACATTTCATCTAGGACTTTCAACATAGGACCAATTAAAGATCCAAGACCAGTACCACTTGCTCCCTGATCTCCACCATTGCTAGTATGCATGTCTGAAAACTGTGACTGAACACCACCTTGAGCCAGAGTATGCAAAAATTCATAGATCTGCAACCGATAAGGCTCACCAGATCTAATAGCAATAGTCGTAAGAGCTTGAATGGCAACTATCCGTATCTGCGAAAAATAAATCAGCAGAAGAGAGGAAAAGAAATGGTTTAGCCTTCCGTAATGGGGATTGCCAACTGCACCCAAATATTCCAAAGGTCAAACATATTTGATGTGCCTAGTCACAGAGAAGTCAAGAACCATGTAAGCTTTCTAAAAACATGATTAGCTATCAATAGAAGTCAAATTATACGGCTTTTGCCCAAAGCAAATTGAGAAAATCACAAACATGCCCCCGGCCAGATTGGTCAAGAGTAAAAATATGTTCTACAATAATGTGTCTTCCACCTGAACCAGAAGAGGACATTCATGAAGATAACATCCATAGAACAGTAAGATCTACCCTTTATCAAATGTAAAACGCAAATTTTGATCGTAACGGAGTAGCTACTTAGCACATTTAACACGAGCAATAAGACAGTGATCTGGGAAAGGATAGCACTAAAAAGAAGGGCAAACAAAAAACTGAAACCTTCAACAATCCGTGAAGAAGGACATGCTCAATATATCACCGTGATTGAATCTTGCAGAAAAATGTACCAATATTTCAACTTAGATCCAAGGAAACAAAGAACACAAATACACACCTCCCAGCTGCCACTGAAAGCACACCTTTGGAGCCGAGTTAGAGCACCAGCAAGTGTGGGATTACGAGAGCTGGCAGCAGCAACCATTTTGTCTGCATCCAACATCATTAATGCAGTCCCTGGTGGGGTTGCTGATTCCCAAGCATATTCAGAAGCAGCATAATTGGCATTTTCTCCAACGAACCAAACCTATAGGTGGTTGAAACACATTAGCATTTTCTCCAAGCATTTTCTCAGATGAACTTTCAAGTTACTGCAGCCTCAAAGTGCAAGAGCATATTACAATATCAAATTACTTACTGCTGCCTGGACCAGTCTCAGCAAAGCAAGTGCGGACTTTGGATCAGATGCAGACACCTTATCAATAGAGGTAAGTCCCGTGATTAAGCCAGGTTGAGGAGGAGGTAAATCAAGAACTATAGTTACAGCTTCCAGAGCAGTGTGTTTTCCTTCAGGTCCAGCTCCAACCAAACAAGTCTAGAGAATAATAACTGTTAGATCCTGCTACATCGAACACCTACAAATCATCCAAAAATATTGATTCAACATACTTTCCAAAGAAGTTGGAGTACATCAGCATCAATCTTCCCAGGGACTTTAGTGGCAAACACTCGAGCAATTTCTAGAAGTGTGACTGCCATATCAGGTGTAACCTAGCATTCAATGAGCAAGAAAATAAGAGAGGTGAGAACACAATACAGAGATTTGCTAAGATAAAATAAAGGTGCGTTAATATTTTAAACTCTGAATCATCTTGCAGACTCGTAAGCAGCCCCGTGTGTACAAGTATATAGAGGTAGACATTTCAGCCTGTGTAATCATGTGAAGATCCATGCTTTTGTTTCTGAAAGTAACGATAAGCAGTTTTTAGCTCATGATTAATGTGTTATGGTAAAAAACTAATCTACACTCCTCCTATTTTAGATCTTTCTAACTCATGCGCATGGGCAAAATAGCAGGCTGGAAATCAGATCTCATCGGCACAACTGATACCACAACAAATTTTGGGAATTACATTTCTTTGTTTTTGACAATGTCACTATGAGCATCTGCCCCTCCAATAGCCTGTTGGTTGCGATAGCTGCAGAATCAACACAATGCATAATGAAATAAGAAAGACTGCAAATCAAATGAATTTACTTAAGGATATTAGAATTTTAGAATAACTTGGGATTCGTAATTCGTGTAGCCCTATAAAACATTATCACCACAAACACTTTGGTATTCGTAGCTATAGACATCTTGAAGCATGGTAGAATAAATTACACTTAATCAACAATCTTTCCTCATCCAAATGCATCCCAGATCTATATAATCTCACAAAGTACGAACCATGTTCGTAGGGAATGGGGATACAAATAGCATACACGAAATCGAAGGCCAATCAGGGAGAATTTTTACCACACAATGCTGCATTCAGTGCCACCACTGGCCAAAAATATGAACTTTATGCTAAAAACAAATGTAAACTTTGAAGTGCTTTGAAGATATATAGTTTATAAAAATGGTCTAATTCCAACAAAAATACCATATAAATAATTTCTACCTGGATATTTCAATGTGGATCTCTCTCAAGCATCAATTGCTCATGACCAAATAATTAGTTCACATGAACAAATAAACCCAAAAATGTGTAAAACATAAAAAGCAATGAATTACCCGTACAAAATGGAGATTAAACTGACCAAATTTAGAAAATTACTAATATCAGTTAGTGCCCAAACATTTGGGTAACATTGAGGAAAGGATTTCATATTATTGAAAACAAAAATCCATGTTAGTTACCAACTCATATCCCTTCTAATCAGTTAGCAAACTGAATTGAAATCTGGCACTAACCATCCTCATTGAACACAAGCGTCTTTCTTTTAACATTTATGCTGCTTTCTGCAGCAGAGGGTCACTGGAGAGCTTCCATGAGTATGTACTTGATGTTGAATTGGTGATCAATCAGGGGACATTATGTTTTTTTTAATCCCACTCCTTCATTGTCTAGTCCTGCAATAAATAATAAAATTAAGAATTCGATAGTTTACATATAGCTCTTCAAAAATAGATCAGTAAATACAAAATGACTGACATTATGGAAAGCTCCAATGTGTTCAACACCAAAAGCTCCACCTCTGTTTTGCTTCCTGTAATTAGATTTCAATATCCATTTCTGAAAAGTTTAGAAAGCTACCAACTGAGCACAAACTTGAAAGATCAATTTATGCAGGGTGGGCAAAATGTAAAACAATGAAGACATAATGTAAACACACAAATCAAATTGGCAGTTTAAAAAAACTAACTCGGAGAATGTACATAATTTTTATACCCTGAATGTAATTCTTAATGAAGAATGTGAGGCATCAAACTATGAGCTGCTGTTGTATTTTCAGTCAATTCTTTCTGAAATTTCTGAAACTGGCGGCAACCTGCTCAAGGACAGAGCATGGCCCTGCACGATATCTCAAATGCACGAATAATAGAACAAAAATTCTATTATTCAGTGTTTCCTGGGTAAGATACACCACCAAGATAAAATTCTATTCTTATTGGCAAGAACAAAAAATATAACCATTGCTATAACTCTTCATCGCAACATGAAGCAAAAAAATAAGCTGAAACAATAGATGACAGCCGTCAATCCATCTTGATATTTTAAAAGAGAAAATTAAAGTGGAACAAAAATAAATAAATGTTTCTACACTAAACACAAATTGTGACCTACAAATTCACTATGTAGTTAGGGAAAGAGAAGAACCATCTCTGATAAAGATATATACTACAAAAATATTCATTTAATCAAAATGCTGAAATAGGCATCTAACCTCATGCCTGAAGAGCTTGCTGCCAGATTTGGGTGCTAAAATAGGCATTTAACCTCATATATGTGTAAACAATTTATCCAATCAATATCAAATGTTAGCCAAGAATTTGATGCAATCAATATCAAGAATTGCAGGATTCAGAATCAATTTCCTTGTTTTCAATTTCTTGACTGAGACAATATTCGATTAAGCTTCTGAAACCCTAGAAAATGAAATAGCAAATAGTAGTATTTAGTTGATTGAACTCAAAACTGATCACCTCATAAGGATAGCATTCAGTATACTGCTCAACCAAACAGGGAACCCTCTGTGTATGAATCGAAACAAATGTTAGCAAGACAAAATCACACCCAAAAGCCAGACACATTGAGAAGTTAAGTAGCTACCCGAAATTCCATTCTGCACAAACATATGGCCCTATTCTTAGAATAGCATAAAGTCCCTCATCTTGGATCACCTTGATGAACTTTATCAGGTCTAAATTCCCTGAAAAATCATACTGGCGATCCACACAACAAAATGAGTAAAACATTTAAAAGCAAAATTAAGGCTTGATTGAATGACAAAAAAACATAGTAAAAAATATATATATATTATGTTTCTACTTTGCCCCTAATCTTAGGCTAGAAAACCCTTACCATTTACCATTTCATTATTTTCTCATTTTATCCCAACCTTTTGACGTTGGAGTATTTTTCATGTTGACTAAGAAATAATGTTTATGTTATTAGCTTCATAATCAATACTGAAATTTTCATTTGCTCAACTATGTCTTTATCTATACAAAGACCTGTCGATATATGGGCTCATGAGCATTCCAGAAAACGTAAGTTTCGATGGCGTTAAGGCCTCCTTCTTTAGCCTTTTTAACCAAGGATGGCCACATCTGACCAACAAAAAAGTAACACACCATCAACTAAGAATCAATTGATGAACATGTATACAGGGAACATTGACAAGCCTCCAAGAATTAACTTGACATTTGAACATGCGAATTACCACAGTCTATTACCTCTGTACCAAGACAAAATTCAGGGCAACGCCTTTCACCACACTTCCCACTGCAAGGCAGATACCCAGCACAGCAAACATACCTTCCAACCACAAAAAGCACTTACGGATGCCATTAGGTGAACATAACTACAAAGTAGAAGAAGATGATAAAAGTTTTTTTTTTCATACCTGGACATGTCATTGTAAAGAGCTCTTTTGCGGAGCATATATGATACACAGGGTCCACTGTAAATCGGAAGTTGAGATGGATTAGTACATTGAATCCAACTAAATACAGCATTCAATACAAGATGGACAATTTTGTTAACCACGGTCCAGGCTACACAGACATGTTGTTTACTGCACCTCTGTGTCAATTCCTTTTCTTCTACTTATGCTAAGCCACTTCAATAAAATTAGTTATGCTTGAGCAATATGCCAGTTTTCAGCCATTAATTCAATGTTGATCTGATCGGTGGCATAAAACAGTTGACAATTATTCTTCGAGTTACTAAAATTTTCCACCATGTCCATGTACCAGTGTTTGATTCTTTATAAATATACTCATATCCTAAATTTCAATTTTTTCTGAATATAACACATGGATGTATGTAATCTAATCGGATCCAATCGCTGTGCCGAAATCAATATAACATGTATCACAGTTTTGTACGTTCCTGTGTTGATTCAGATTCAATTCCTATCAAAATTTTCCAACAAGGTAATTCGCAATCAGTTTTGCACAAATTTAAAAAGTTTACTCAAGTCAACCCAAGTTAAGGTAAATTTCAATGTCAAGAGAACTGAAACATCAAAAATAACAATCACAACAATTCAATATACAGCAGATGTAAAAATCCAAATTCAATTTGAGGATATCGCAATGATAGCCAGAGAAGTCCTGTTAAAACTAAAAATTAGAACTTTCTTCACTTACCACCAAAAGGCGAAGCAACAATCTGCAATAAAAACCAAAGAAAAGTAAGCAATTAATATGTAGCCATAAAATAGCACAGAAATTAACCCCAAAATCACCGTATTCATCCAAGCAGATTTCGAATCGGGAATTGGTGAAGACGGAATGAAAGGAAACCCGAAAAGGAAGAGAGGAAATTCGCGAACGGAAGCAAGAGGAGGAGAACAGAATGGCGAAAAGAAGCAGCGAGACCCGACCCAAGAAATTACCACCCAAAACTGGAACCCAACAAGAGACAAATGGCGAGGGAACAACGAAAGGAAGTGGGAATAAGGGACAGATGGCGAGAGCAAGAAGAAGAGAAGCGCGAATGAGAGACAGCTGGCGAGGCGAAGGTGAAAGAAAGTGGGAAATGAAGGAGAAAGAAAGTGGGAAATGAACGGCCAGGATCTCAAATTGGAGACTGATCCAACGGACAGGAGTAAAATTCAGATTTGGCAAAAAACTTCTTCTCCCGTTTATATAGTAGTTAATAGATATATTTACGTATATTATATATATATATATATATATTATATTATATATATATATATTAAAAATGAAAGTATAATGAAATTTTTATATATTTTTTTTGGGGAGAATTTTTTTATATACTGTATTAGTTACTAGACCAAAAGTCTTTTTTATTTGGGCCGACTGGTGGAAAAATAAAGCCAATCAGACAAATTCAATAAGAATTGGTGGGTTGATAAATAATGGACACAATTGTGACAATTCTTTATAGAGAGCTTAGAATTCTGACAATTCGAACTATACAATTGGAAATTTTTATATGCTGCAGTTTCGATCGTCTAATCTAGCATTTCATTGAAACTGCAGCATATGGTAAGCAATTTTCAATCAATTAAAAAGTTGAAAGAAAACGAATCCCATGAGAAATAAGAATAAGATTCACAATGAATTAGAACAAAATTATATAGCATTTTGTTTCATAGAGCCAGTTAACTTCATAAAGTACAAATTATAGGGTTAATTAATTCAATTTTAGATATTCAATTGATTCATTAGTGATTGGGGCTAGTGAGGGATAGGGGGCAGGTGGGGATCGAACCTCCAACCTTCCGTTGGAAAGCTAGGGACTTAACCACTTGGACTAAGTCCTCATCCTCGGATACTAGTGGTTGATGCTCAACCACACTATAAAAGAACTACCAAAAAAATATAGGATGATCATCAATTGGTAAATTAAGAACGGATGGAATGGTTCCCAAATATATAATAAAACTGTATTGTCTTCCCAAGATATTTCAACAATTATTTGAGGTAATTTCAACAATCCATATAGTTCACTTGATCAATTTTCGTAGAATAATCTTTTTCTTAGCTTTTAGATGCATTTTGTGCATACCTCAATACCTCATAGTAGAATGTTAGTCCAGTATCTTCATTAATTGTATCTTCTTCTTTCTTTCTTTTTTTAATATTCTTTTTTGGTGAATTTTCAAATATTCATTTTGGATTTTAGGGCCATGAAAAGATTTGATTTTGAATTTTTAATATTTCAGAGAATCACTTTTCCTCTGCAATGCTTTAAAAATTGGCTTCATTAGCTGTGCCTTAGCAGCCATGCATAGGCTTGTTTGGATATACAGCCAGTCAGGTAGGAAGAATACTACAAAATTTTGTATTAGTATATAATCTTTTAAAAATAATATATTTTACTCCTTCGTTCCTAATTATTTGTCTCTTTCAACTCAATTTAAATAACTAAGATTTGCATTAATTAACTCATAAATTTACATTTTTACCCTTCAACTAAACTCATTCGTAATAAATGTCAAGAAATAGCATTTATGTAAAATAAAGGACAATATAGTAAAAATATAATATGACTATCTATAATTACCTAAAAATGACAATTATTTTGAAACACTTTTCAATCTCTAAAAAGATAACTAAAAAGGAACGGAGGGAGTATTGTTCAAAAATAAATATGAATATTCATGACATATAGTCAAAAAAAAAAGGGATGAATGCAAATGGATGGAAATTTTTTACCCCGTCCTCAAATTGAAAAAAAAAAATATATATATTAATAATAAGTTAATCAACTTGGCCAACTATATATAGCCTTCAAATTTATTTTCATATCTAAGCTAAGTCTCTAACCGAAATCTTAGTTAAAGTTAAAGATACACATAGTATTCACCACATATTGATCAATTGGTTGCTTTTCTATGTGCGATTTTTTTTTTATAAAAAAAATAAAAATAAAAATAACAATTGACACTCAAAAGATAATATAATTAATTAAATTTTAGGAGAACATGCATTAGATTACTTCGCCATTGATATTGACAAAAGATTTTTAGTGTTTTTAAAATTATTGGTCTCAAAATGCGACAACATCCATAAAGAGTAGTCAATATCAAATTTATAGTTGGTGGATGATGCTTTCTATTTATTTATTAAGAATAAAAACGAGAGGTGGAAGCAGAAGGAAAATTGTAAAGATTAAAAATAAATAAGTAAAAAAGAAAAAAAGGTTGGAAAATTTAAGTCCGGATTCCCTCTAGCTATACTAACTTTTTACTACATAAAACTAAACTCAGAATATTTTAGATTAATAATTATATAAATGCAGGTTGAATTATCCTTTATTTGGGGATGTAGACTTACTTTAGTGGTCAAATTCCTCGACTCCAAACCCCGCCTTCTATCCCTCCGATTTATCCATTTGTAATTTGTGTGGCATGAGCTCTCACCGCTATTTTCTAGCTTGTATAGGCTGTTCGGCAATATAAAAAAAAATATCATTTATTTTTTTAAAAAAAATCTTCCTACACATATGTTTTATAAATAAAAGAGAAAAAGTTGTAATATGGTTGTAGTATATGTATCGCTTTAAAAGAAAAAAAAAATCGAATACATGCTTAAAGTTAATTTAGAGAAAATGAATTATGATAAATAATAAAACTAAATACTACATTTAATTTGTCTTTATAATCAAGTTCATTCATACAATTCCATTTATTTTTTTTTTACTTATCTCCTGACTTTGGCTTTGCAAAAAAAAAAAAATATATCATTCATACAATCAGTTTTTTTTTTTTTTTGTTTTTTTTAATACCATTTGGGTAGTAGGCTGACTAAGCATTGAATTGACATTGTATGCTAATTTGTTAACAAGACTATTATGGATGTTTACTTAGGTCTTACGCTTAATTAATTAATATACTAGTACAAATTAAAATCGTGACACACAAAATTATGAAAAATAAAAATGAATAAATAAAGGAATGAAATGCGAGAATAAGTTTTGTCTTGAATGTAAAAATCAGTATGTAGTGATGCGTGGATTGATTGATTTAAGCAGTAGTAGACAGTAGAGAGGAGTTGCAAATTAGGACAAAGAATATTCACATGTGGCATGGACACTAGTAGAAAGTGGAAAGCATTATTGTACGGCGGGCAAACGTGGTTGACGACGGTTGTTATTTCTTTATACTATTTGCATAGTAGTAACTATTTATTGAGTAATTTTAATTAATTTTTTAGACATAGTTATATAAGAAAAACATAGTCATATGAGATCTTGTTAGATTCGTCTAATCACATAGTTTTAGAATATTAAATTTTTATAATTTTTACTTATACACAATTTGAGTTATAAACATTTAAAAATGTATATTGGACTGCGTGAAATGCAGGATTGGTGCATTTATTTGAGACCATAGGAAGTATGATACACATATACCCACGGCCCACCCACCCTGTATTATAAGACTACCATTATCCATGACCACCCCAACCACCCAACCATTCAACCATTTCATCATTTTATTAATTTCTATCTTCCAACTCATCAATATCCATTCCAACCCAACCACTTCAATTTTACATACTTTATCAATAACCACTCAACCATCCAACCACAATATTAGTACATAATTGTTTTAATTTATATACTTTTAAATTATATTGAGATATCAAAAAATTAATATATCAAAATATAAAATATCTTATCTTAATTTATAAAGAATAAGAAATTTAGAATATTAATATATTTTTTCTATTTATTTTAAGTTTATATAAATTTTAAAATAGGTTAAAAATATCAAAATTGATATATTATGTATTTAACAAAAATATAGCAAGATTGGTATCTATTTGTAGATAATGAAAATTTATAAAATTTGGTATATTTTAAAATTATATTTATTTATTTATATAAAATATATAATCATTTTATTATCTAAAATTATAAAATAATCTCTTAACCAACCTCCCAACCCAACCATCATCCATTTTTTTTTCTTCTTAAATAAATGCTGACGTGGCGGAGACCTGGTCTCCTGTATGATCATTGTTAAAGATAATCTTATTGTCTCAACATATATGTGTAATTAATAAGTTCCTATATTATCATTCAGCATCTTGTCTTGTTCATTTTAATTATTAATAATCCTGTATTAAAATAGGCCACATAATTACATAGCGTGAAGATGGTGTCTCATCAACTCTCTCAAGGGCAAGCCAAAGAAAACTACTCACTAATTCAGTGACCTGCCATGGAACTTGGAAGTAGATAGTACTACTGGTACTACTACTCCTATTAGACTAGCTCCATCCATGATCACCCCACCCCTTGGATCAACCTACACATCATTAATTAATAAAAAAAAATTTAAAATTCAAAAAGGTCCATGGGTGATGGTCGACCATTTCAAAAATCCAACTGCATGGTTCCTTGTGGTTGCCACTCTCATGGCCAATGGGAATGTGACATTTGTTTCATTCCCATTGCCCAACTAAAATTTTAAATAAATTCTATTAAAATCATTATAATTTTTATATTTTAAAATAAAAATAAATAATAAATATATCACATTTTATAATTTTTCATTCTCTATAAATAGAGACCACTCTTGCTATATTTTTGTTAAATACATAATATATCAACTTTGATATATTTAACCCATTTTCAAATTTTTATAAAATAAAAATACATAAAGAATATATTAATATTTTAGATTTTTTTATTCTTTAAAGTAAGATAAAATATTTTATATTTTTGATACACTAATTTGTTTTTTATATTTCAACATAATTTTTTTTATAAATTAAAATAATTATATACAAATATTGTGGTTGGATGGTTATTGATAGAGTATGTAAAATTGGGGTGGTTGGGTTGGGATGGATATTGATGAGTTGGAGGAGAGAGAAATTAATTAAATAATGAGATGGTTGGATGGTTGGGTGGTCGGGGTGGTTATGGTTAAAGATAGTCTTAGACCATCTCCAATAGCCAACACTGTTCCCAAATTCATTTTACAGTAAATGTTACATTAAACAGTAATTCATCTCCAATCATTTACACTAAACTCAAACTCAAAAGAATATTATTTATATATTCTTCATATACAAACTTATTTATCTTTTCAATCATACTCATAATTTCTTATAAATTATATATTAACCCACACAAATTCAATACTCATTAATTATGCCAATGTAAGTTAGTTATCTTTATTTTTAAAATTTATTTTATAAAATAAAATTCTTAAAAACCCAAAAAAAAAAATTACATTTTTTTTAATCTAATTAGATATAAAGTAAATTAATAAAAAATATTATATAAATTATAAAATTATTAACCATAATACAAAATTAGAAAAAAAAATGTCTTCTAATTTTAAATTAATATCTTATTCAATTTGCAACAATTGGAGGGATGAAATTGCAATTAATTTAATTGCAAAAAGTGATATAGGTTTATGAATAGTAAAAACTCAAATTTGATTATTTACTATTCATAAAACTCAAAAAACTTAAAATAAGTTTGGTTTTAGGGTATTGTTGGAAAGAAGATGCCACTCAATTTTAAGTTTTGGAGTACCATTGGAGATGGTCTTACTACCAATCAATTGACAATTGGATTTTATCTCAGGCACCAACAGGAACCATTTCTTGTCAGACATTGATGCATGTCTGAAATCCAGCCAAGTGCCGGCCAGCGATTTTGGCCTGTTGCAACAAGGGAAAAAAAATCAACGATTGAATTAAGTAATTAAACAAAGCTTAAAGTGGTGTCTCTACTGTTAAAAGCCTCAGCGGCATTGGCGTATCTATTACCAAACAAGGTGGGTCAATTGACCCACCAAAAAAAATAAAAAATAAAATATTAGTACTAATATTTTGATATAATAATTAGGAATTAGGTGGCAGTTTTAGGATAAGTGTTGAGTAATTTGAGTAGGAATTTAATAGCATGTTGGTTGTTTTTATTATAAATGTATGTAAATTTTAAGGGTTTCATATTCCAATCTATTCAATAACGAGCCAATTCTTTTAAAAAATTTGAGTTATTTAACACAAATTTTAAAAAGTCTTAAAAAAATTAGGTATTCAACACCCTAATGACTTAAACTCCATCAATTTTAATGGATTCTACGGATTCTGTATAACATACAAATTCAGCAAACTTTATGTGAAGTCTATGGATTTTCTAAATATACTGATTTTTATAAGTTTAAAAAATGTAACAAAATTTTAATTGAATACATCTTCTTCCTAATGTTAGCTGCTTACATAATATTTGACCTACCAAATAAAAGTTTCTGGATCCGCCACTGCTCAGCGGTTGGCCTCGTGACGGGAATATTAGTAATTTGGATTGATCGGTGATGCCGCCATGAATGATGTTTTTGTCCACGTCTTATTTTATTCCAAATGCAACCTGGCCGGCAAATGGGAATCGCAATGTTTCAGCAGCATAATATATAGACTGATCGAGGATTCATAAAGGAGGAATGCTTGTGTTGATTTTGGTGGTTGCCGTTACTTATCGTTGGTTTGATTTTTTCCTATGGGCATTGGATTGGTTTAGCTTTATGGATGTTAAATGTGTTAATCTTATGGTATTTGCAATTATATAGACCGGTCGCAGTTTTTCTCGGTTAACAGAATTTTTGTGTTTAATTTTGGTTTGGAAGTTGGAGTATTTGATCGA
Organism: Hygrophila difformis; assembly: GCA_030278955.1. Taxonomy (NCBI): domain Eukaryota; kingdom Viridiplantae; phylum Streptophyta; class Magnoliopsida; order Lamiales; family Acanthaceae; genus Hygrophila; species Hygrophila difformis. Next base: position 70,388,554 of record JAOANR010000002.1, read on the forward strand.
TTCCATTACAGATGGCATTGTGGCAAATCTGGGCCGGGTTCGCCATGACACAATATCCGACCCGAGATTCCGGTTCGGTCCGGTTCCAAGAATGACCCGAATTCATTGTCATCGGTATTCTTTAGGGATGTCAACGAGTCGGTTCTAGAACCAAGACCTAACCCAAATTCGGGTCTTCTTGCTAGATTCTCGATTCTAATCCGAACTCATTGACATCCGTAATTCCATTTGATTACCAACCGAACCATGCCCATCAGGCAGTCACTTGAAGACAAAATCGGGTTTGGGTTCGTGTTGATCCATTATCAACAATTTGATGAAATTTACTATACTTAATTGGGCTAATTCCATTTAAAGCCCATTAAATTAGCCCAATACCCTAACCCTACTTCACCCTCCTGCTCGCGCAACACAGACAGGAACAGACAACAATCCGATACACAAACACGCATTCCTTCCAGCCCACCTTCGTCATTCTCCGCCTCCTCCTCCTCCGCCTTCTACGAGTTCCTGCCGCTGTCATGTATGTATGTGTGGTTAGAAATGTAGTATAGATGTGGAATTGTGCTGGGAATATACAAATATTATTTATAAAAAAAATACTAGGGCCGTCCAGGTTTTCTTTTTTATTGGTTGGGGAATCTACATTCAGAATTGTTCCTCCTTGTTCAAGTTCTTATTTTGAATTTTTTTCACTGGTTGGTGAATGACAAATGGGTTGGATTTGATGTCCCGATATTCACTTTGTTCGAATGTTTCTCCATTGTATTTGCAGACATATGCTAAGTTATTTACTTAGAATCAAATCTTTCAGTTGCCTTGTTTTTTTTTATCGGGTTTTCAGGTTCCATTTTTGTTTCAGGTCAACCCCGTTCCGACGTGAAAACACGATTTGACACCCTATCCTTGCCCATTCTTCAGAATGTCCTCCGCTGCGGAAATTTTCTCTCAATTGGACATCTCCGAGCAGGTAAGGTTGTGCCTTTTATCCAACGTCGTCTGTTGTCCTTGCTGTGTTCGTGTTTTGAAAATCCATTTTTTGTGCGTTTGTGGCTCAGGAAAAGGATAAATTGGTTGGGGCGGTAATCCGCTACGTCCTGTTCAAAACCGAGCAAAATTCGGGCTGCCCAATTAAGCGGGAAGAATTGACTCAATTGATTACAAGTAAAGGCTATAGGCAGCGAAATTTGCCCGCTTTCGTAATTGATGAAGCGAAATCCAAACTGTCGTCAATTTTTGGATACGAAATGAGAGAGCTTCAGAGGTCGCGGACCAGTGGCCGTGCTTCACAATCACAGCCGTGTAAGGCCACCCACTCATTTATTCAATGATTTGATTTTATAAAAGCTTAAGAAGAATGTTAGTGTGGATAGCAGTTTTCCTTGTAAGAAATTACTGCATGACTTGTTGAGTTAATCAGAATCTTCATAAGAATATAGGTTGTAATTCATATGATACAGCTTATCACTTCCATGGTGTTTGGTACTAAAAGATATGTATATGGTGATATGGTACTGGTACTAATCAATTTTATTGGGTGCAGCCACTGCTGATGCAAAATCTTATGTAATCATAAGCCAGCTACCACCAGATATCTACAAAAAATTTGTGGAGGACTCAAATTCTTCGCACATGACAGGATTTACTTTTGTTATTATCGGAATAATTCACCTTAGTGGCGGTAAAATTTCAGAAGGTATACTTCTTTATTGTAGATACACCTGCTTTAGCATCCTTGAATTTTTATGTTAATCATCTATTCGTCTGTTGCCTGTCAATATATCTTTGGGTTAGGCCAGGATTAAGTTTGTCTGGGTTAGTTTATTTTTAGCTTCTTAATCATTAATTAAGCACACAGAGATTGCTGGCTTTTAAACTTGGCAGCTACTAGCTCCAAGTTTCAATCTCTAGGCTTGATTATGTATGTGTGCGTGTGTGTGTGTGTCTATTCTTGTGGAGTGGTATTTTTAGTTGACTGTTTTTTGAAGTTTAAGATATTTTATGCATGACGTAAATGTAGACCCCATGCCCAAAATTGTCGAAAGCAAAATTGCACAAAGTGCATCTATTAAATGACTTTAGTTTTCCTTTCATTCTAATTTTTGGTTTAATATGCAAAACTTTATGTTATCTCCACAACTTTGAAGAAAATCTTTGGCAACATCTGAGGCGGTTGGGGCTGCAGGAAAATGATGAAAACCATGCAGATTTTGGGAACACCAAACTGGTATTAGACACACTTGTCCAGCAGAGGTGATCACTATTACTCTTTATTGCTAAATGTTGTATCTCATTATTAAAACAATGGTTGTATCTTAGTGTTGTTCTATGTACTGCAGATACTTGCAGAAAGAGAGAGCAAACGGCCCTGAAGGTAGCACCATATATTATGAGCTTGCAGAGAGAACTCTAGATGGAGCAATTTATGACAAGATCAAGGATTTCATTGCTCAGGTATAGTCGATACTGTTTTCCATTTTTGCGGCATGCTCTGTGGAAATATTCCATTCTGGCATTCAGTTCCCCACACTATCTAGTACCCTACATTACTATGTCTCATTTATAACTTCTATATCAATGAGTGCCTCATTGACAGAGACAGTATTGTGATGTTATGTAACATGTTAATTTCTCCATCACAAATTGAACACTCCTTATGTTTGGAGGGAGTTGGAGTTGGATTGGAACTTCTAATGACGTTGCACTTGTTTTATTTCACATTGGGATTTACCTTCATGCTTTGGCATCTACTGTTGGATATGACGCCCTTAGATACTTGGAAATGCTTGACAATCCATTTACCTCTCTTAATATTGATGTGTGTCCTGTAATATTGTTACAAATTATTGACCTGAAACGTCAATGTTCTGAGCATTGTTCATTGCTTCCGCGACAGATTGTGCAGAATGATGCCACCACGTTAGAGGCTGACTGAATTCAACTCGGCTGCTTTTCTTTCCATGGTGCTGCTCAAAGTAGAGTACTGGAGTTTCGTCCCAATTATCTATGTATCTATCTGTATATGTATATATCTATTCCAGAACTGGCTGATAATAGCCTGTCATTTGGGTTATTATGAATAGCATCTACTAGAATCTGATGGGATGACAACCAATACTGTCTGATGTTTTGCTAAAACTGTGTTTCCATTGACAGCAAATCCATTTTGGTTTTGCGCTAATTTCCAGTAGATATGTTGATATTTATGTGTTTGTGTCTCCAAGTATATTCTTCCATGCATAAACCTATCTAGTAATTTCCATAGACTATTCTTGTCTCGTGGATTTACAAATGAGATTCTTTTCTTTGGGAGAAGACAGTGATATACTCTCCCATGCCTTGTAGTTTTTGGCATGCTCCTTAATGAATCAATTACCTAGTCTACAAGCATATCCCATATAATATGGGCTTTAGCCTTTAGAAGGATTTTTTGCACGTTAATACTGTTATAAATAGTGCGTCAAATTTCATGGCATTATTATTGCAGAAATTGTTGTGTACTGATTCTGAGATTTGTCCCAAAAAAACAAACGATGGAGTTTATGACAATAGGAAAGCACCTAATCTTTTTGGGCTCATTGTACCTGTCATGGAAGATTGTCAAGCACATAAGAAGTTCATTGCATTTAGAGAAGGAACCCATCACTGTTCTTGTTACTGGGGCTGCAGGTATGTTTATTTTATATATTGCCTATTTCCTTATTTGATCTGGTTTGCATATTTATCCTTTTGTGTTTGTTTTTGGAATTTTTTTTTTCTTCCTCTGAGATAAGTCTCTTCCAAGAGAAACTTATGCATTTTATTTAGGTATTAAGTTGCTGAATGATTCATTGTAATATCATGATAAACATTCAACTATAATAAAATAACATCCGGCAATTCATAATAAAGGGGTTAATTTATTCAGCAACAAAAAAACACGATGATAATCAATTATACAAGGTGTAATTGCCAAAATTATATAATCAATGGCGATTATAGCTCCATTGAACTTTATTGCCAAAATCCAATCTTGACAATACGAATATGCTAAGCATAAAGTAGAACATGCAAATTTCCTCAATTCTTACACGTGTGTCTGAAAAACAGGGCAAATAGGGTACGCTCTAGTGCCCATGATTGCAAGAGGAGCAATGCTTGGAGCCGACCAGCCTGTGATCATACACATGCTTGATATTGAGCCTACTGCTCAGGCACTCGATGGCCTCAAAATGGAATTAATTGATGCTGCTTTACCCCTTCTCAAAGGTATTCTGTACAATTACTTTATTGAAGCTATATTAGAGGGTGACTTCACAAAGGGCAAATTTTGATTGACATGATCTCCAATAGGAATTGTGGCTACGACCGATGTTCTTGAAGCTTGTAGTGGTGTAGACATGGCGATCATGGTGGGGGGATTTCCGCGAAAGGAAGGTATGGAGAGAAAGGATGTGATGTCAAAGAATGTAGCTATTTATAAGGCTCAAGCTTCGGCTTTAGAGAAATATGCTTCCCCGGATTGCAAAGTAAGTTTCTGCTCTATCTAAATGGCTCATAATTCTTTTTGGTCTGTTTGGCTCTTGAATCTTTGGTCTTTTTTGCTCATAGTTGATACGAATTGCTATACTAAGAAGGAAATTGGCATTCTATAAGTTACAATGAAGATGCAATTAGGAATCCTTTTCCACTTCAAAAATGGTAAAGTTTTTATTACATAGAATGGCAACTAATGGTTGTTGATGATATAGGTCTTGGTGGTTGCCAATCCAGCCAACACCAATGCACTAATTTTGAAAGAGTGTGCCACTTCAATCTCACCAAAGAATATCTCTTGCCTCACTAGACTTGACCACAACAGAGCCTTAGGACAAATATCAGAAAAACTAAACGTACATGTCAGTGATGTCAAGAATGCCATCATATGGGGGAATCACTCGTCCACTCAATACCCGGACGGGAATTACGCAACAGTAAACACCTGCAATGGAACAAAGCCCGTTAGAGATCTCATTGCTGATGACAAATGGTAGTATGTTTGTATTTATAGTGACAAGTTTAATTTTCTCAATTGCTCCAAGAAACGTCTTATATATGTCCATACATTATTAGGTTAAACACAGAGTTCATCACCACCGTGCAACAAAGGGGCGCGGCCATCATCAAGGCTAGGAAGCTCTCCAGCGCATTATCAGCAGCCAGCTCAGCTTGTGACCACATGCGCGATTGGGTGCTCGGAACACCAAAGGTTTGCTATTATTACACACACTTGTAGATTTGCACATATGTATGGCTCTTTTAATTAATGGAATTGTTTCTTTAGGGCACTTGGGTGTCAATGGGTGTGTGTTCTGATGGATCATATGGGATTCAGCCTGGACTTATTTATTCATTCCCTGTGACTTGTCAGAATGGGAAATGGTCCATTGTGCAAGGTTAGTTATGACATCTTTGTGTGGCCATGCCCATGACAAACTTAAATATAGATGTAATGGAGATTTATTGTCTTGTGAAAATATTTGCATAGGTTTGAAGATTGATGAGTTTTCAAGAGAGAAAATGGATGCAAGTGCCAGAGAATTGGAGGAGGAAAGGATACTGGCATATTCATTCCTTGATTGATGATCATACTTGTATGTTCAATGTGAAATAGGATTATTACATCATCATCGTATGTCAATTCAATTTGGAAATAGTCATCCAACTGCCCTAAGAACCAACCATGTTCGTATTATTGTATATACATGTTAGCTCTCTAGTCATTTCTGAACATCTGAATGTGCCGATTGATCGAATTGTACAAGCTTCTGTTTGAATTTACATTTTTGGTTTCAATCATATTAAAATATAAGTACTACTAATTACTATCATAGTGCCCTTTCAAGGATTATTAAGACCTTCAATAATGTATTAGTCAATTTTTATTTTTTTTTTTAAAAAAGTATTGATGATGGAATTCTTGGTACTACTAATTAGAAGCAAGATGGAAGATGTGTATGTTTATGAAATTGCCAATTATTTACTACATTATTAATCTAGATTGTGACAAAAGCTTGATTTGGGGATTGATAAGACTTATTGATAGCAAGGTTATTTATTTAGCTTTAATTTTGTCTGTCTAAATCCTAAATATTGCAGAATAATATGTCCAATCGATTGTTTTGTTTATCTATTTATTAATCAAGATTGTTTTGTTTAATTTTGTTTATCTAAATTCCTATTTAATTATTGCAGAATAATATTGATAAGACTTTATCTGTTTATGTTTTTATGAATAGGATTTTTACCATCAGATCAATTATTGATGTGCCTAACATTTTTATTTTTCCTTACCCTAAAAACCACGGAATTGTTACTTAAGCCTAATCAATGTCGGAAGGGATACACGCATCAATTATTGAATCCATTTCATCCCTAAGCTAATTCATTTTCACATACATACGGTAATTAAAAAGATTTAAATAATATCCAATTTTTTAACACAGGGTAAAATATAGATTCATGTCGCATAGCATTAAAAAAGTGAAAGCAAATTAAACACATATCAAATTCTTCATTATATCATGCACCCTGCAGTTAATTGATTAAACTATGTAGTAATTCATTACTTTTATTTTGATGACAACATACAATGTTGTTGGAAATTCCTTCAAATGAAATTATCAGAGTTCATATGAATGAATTTAGATCACTGTACGTAGAAATTAATATTATAAAATTAGTTGATCTCAAAGATTTCTCAATATTTTTGTTTTTCTCTTGTTTGAAGAGGGAATCGGTGTCAAATTAAAGGAAGGGGGCTTTCCAATTTCCATAATCCTGTAAGTAAAAATATATATATATATATATATATATATATATGGTTCAAATTGAAAGTATTTATATATATGGTTGAAGTTAATAATTAGTTATCATTTATTTTATCTCAGTAGGGTTTTGGAATATGCTTCATCAGAAATACTATTTGACCAGCTAGTAGGGAAAGAGTAGCTATATATTTTAATTTAATTGAAGATGATGAAGGGAATCGAGTTTGTAAGAAACATGCATTGAATCCACCAGGTATGGACACTACCGACTGTCCTTTGGACTGTGTATGTATATGTAAATTTCAACATGTAGTAATTTTATGTTTTCACCATCCCAAATCTTAATTAATTAATACTAGTAGTAAATATATATACAGTAATAATAAATAAAATTCACAAATTGTGTTGTGAGTTGTGACTTGTGTGTGTATATGTGTAGTAGTTTTAGTTTTAAAGAATGTGATGTAGGGAAGACACAAGAGTGTGGGGGGCCTGTTTTGTTTCCTTATGTAAGATCAATCCATCGATCCATTTATTTGTTTTTGTCCCCATCTCAATTACTTTTATTGCAACCACTCATTCATTATCATCATAATTTCATTCTGCAAATGTTACAACTTCACCAACATGCCAATTTCCTGCTCAGTAGGTTACTTCCTTCTTTCTTTCTTTCTTTCTTTCTTTCTTTTTCTTTTTTTTTTCCCTTCATTTTTTAGATAAAGAAAATTCATAGTTTCTTTTTCCGTATTACTTACTGAAAATCTCATTCTTAGAGCGTCTCCAACGCTCCTTCAAATTGGCGTTAAACGCCAAAAGCCACGGAGCGGCTGCTCCAATGGAAACGCAAAAGTAGCGGCCGGTACCGCAATATTTTGTAGAATTGAACAGTATCCCGCTTTTTTTTTTTTATTATTGCGGGTACTGTTCACCTCCGCTATCTTTTTTTTCCCTTTTTCTTTTATTATCCTTTTCTTTCTCTAAGGTTTTTTTTTAAAAAAAGTTTTTTTGTTATTTAAAATTCAAAACAGTTTTTTCAGTTTTTTTGGCCTTTTCTATTTGTTTACTTTTTTGCTTTTAATTATTTTTTTTTATTAACTTTGCTTTTGTTTTAATTTCATATTTTAATTTTAATTTTTTAAAAATTTAACAATTCAAAAATAAAAATTAATTATTTTATATATAAAAAATATGTATTAAAATTAATTGAGAGATGAAATATAATATGAATAGTAATGGAATCAAAAATGGAATATTCTATTGTAGAGGGAAATATAAAGTTGTGGATTGGAGAGAAATAGTGGAAAACTGTAAATTTAACTGTAAAATAAAGATAGTGTAACTGTAAAATAGAGTTTGGGGTTGAAGATGGCTTTGTTATTAGGATTGTTTATCGTGGGGAGGTGATAGGTTTTCTCTTGCCACCATGCTTCCTAAAATAATGGGGGCCGGACTTTAAGAATAAAATAATTAAGCTGAGTTGATTGTAATTCAATTTGGTTCAATTTTTTTTTTTTTTTTTTATGATATAAAAAATAGCAATCCTCACATAATCACATTTTTGCATGTGCTGATCATTTTCATTTTGTGTTGTTTCGGAAGTGGCAAAAACAATAAATACATGCATGTAAACCACGTCAAAGTTATATCTATGAAATAATTAAAATACACACAAGTGTAAAATTATATTATACTATGTTATTTTCAAAAACAAATTATCAATAGTTTATAATTGTGCAATAATTATACAGTATATTATTTTCTAAATATATTGTATAAACGAAATTTTAGTTGTCTTGAATTCATGAAAGAACAAATTTCAAATGTTACATTACTAGCTTATTTTAAAATTCTGCATTTCATATTAATTAATATGTACATAGATAAATTTTTTTAAATGTGAAATTATAGATTGCCAACCACCCCGACTTCAATATTTTCAAAGCAATTAAATTTGTAGCTCAGAGATAAAAAAAAATGGAACAAGTTTAAAAAATTTTAGGAAATTGAATTGAATTTCTTTGGTAGCCCCTCAAGATTTGAGTGCCCCCCTCCCTCTCTTAAAAATCATCATCATTTCTTTTTGGAACAGTCAATATCATCATTATGTCATCTGTGACTCAATTGAGAATGTAACTGCAATAAAATTCGAATACAGAAGAGAACTACCCAATTCTGAAGAAGGCAGCCATTTTTATGTAGTGAAGTTTCCATATTGCTTCAAAATCATTAACTCCATCTTCCCATGTAATAAATGTATAAAATCATACCCAACTCAGCAAAAATAAAGGGTTCAAAACAAAAGCTACTCTATCTCACCTTGCTTAAAATTAATCAAAAATAAAATAATCATAATTGAATAAACAGAACGACAGAAGAGTTCAAACTTCAAATATTCAAGCTAATTAATTACCTCAGTAAAAAGTTTAACCTTTCCTTTTTGGCTCGTGCAGCTTTTAAGGTGGGGTTTATGAAAATTTTGTCCCCAATTATTCTGAGCTTTAGCCATGCAAAGAAAATGACCCATCATAGGGTTTGCATGTGCCTTATTTTGTACTCATACCTATATGAGACGATTTTTACCCTTTGGATATTCATAAATGAATTGGAAATCGTATTAAATGATATTAGTACTAAATAATCCTTTAGTTTAAGTTATTTTGTGGGTTTGTAGGAGTGGAACAAACAAATTTGAAATCATTGAGATGAATTACGAAACGAATGAAAGTTGATGAAAATCTTACATGAAAAGTATATAGGATGGGACAAATTTTATTTTAATTATAATATGTCGAGACAGATGAAAGTGTATGTACAAGAGCTGCTTGATTCATTGCATTAATTTCAAATCAAATTTCTCTAGTAGGAGTGTCTACCCAAAGACAAAAAAAATAAACATGGTACACATGCATCACATGTGACATCATATTAGAATACTAGTAGTAATTTAGATATTTTGATCTATTCTTAAATTATTGGAACTCAATGAATGAATAATAAGAGTCCATTAGTCGCCATTGTCTTAAATAAGGGAATTCAATTTTATAATTACATAGTGCATGCTATTTTTATTTATTTATTTATTTATTTATTTTAATGAATTTGACACTCAAGTGTCGGGATGGAGAATTTAATTTAGTTAATTCTTTTTATGCAAAAAATATTAGATTGCAACTTAACCAAAAATTTGAAAATGCAATTGATCTATCATACTATCATAGGGCTTAATTATAAAAGAATGTAATGAACTTAGGATATTATTAATTCTTTAGAAAAAGATAGAAAACCTTTAATTCTACTCCTATATGTTTTAGGCATTCTCATTCAATTGCTTTTTTATCAAATCAGTGGAGACTCAATTACAATATGAGGCAATAATCCTAAGGAATGAATATGGGCCGCGCAGATAATTACTATTAATTTATTTATTTTATTTATAGTTATTTGGGTGTTAACTTTTATAAACGTGTCCCTTTTAAATATAAATAGCAGAGGAGTTGAGTGGTTTCCTACAATGAAACCCCGTCATGTCTTTTTCGATTGCCAGCTTTTGTGAGGCGAAGCCACAATGGTTTCCCTAAAGAAAGAAATATATAGGAGTATAAGACATAAAGGAAATAGTATTGGGCTATTGGCATAATTTCTGGAGTAAAAGAGGCGCACACTTTTTGGTTCATGCACACAAACAAGGTTTTAAATATCGATTTCGGTATCTATATCGGATATATATACTTAGGGAAATTTCGATGGAAATTTTGCAAAAAAATATTGCATGTGAAATTTCGGTCGCATATTTTGGAAATTTCGGGGATATTTAAAACAATGACACAAACTATAGGGTACCGTCGTCGCATATTTTTATTATTTGTACTATTTTAGATTCATAACATTTATCTTTCTGAGGATTTAAAAAACAAAACAAAAAATAAATGTAAATATCATTTACGTATTTTAAGATAATCAATTTGCATGGTATTGTGTATATTTTCTTCAAATTCAATATAATGATTATATGTTATTTTTATATATTTTTTCATTTCAAAATACTATTATATAAGTACGTTTGATTTTAAAATTCAAATAAATAATTATAAACTTTGAGAGAACGTAACATTATATAGAATTCAATGTTTAGCCAATGTTTGGGTGACTTTTATTGTTTTCATTTGCTAGCTTTTATTTTTGTTTGTTGTTTTTAAATAAATGTGTTTTAACAATAATTTTATTTTATTCACATAAATAATAGTGACAATAATTTAAATTTATTCACACAAATAATATTGACAATAATTTAAATTTATTCACATAAATAATAGTAATATTTTTTTGGCAGGAGAAAATTTATTTAACTTAAATATATAACTAAACTCATTTTAATTTTTTTTTTATATTTTAAAAATTGAATTCGAGCAAAATTAAGTTTGGTTATATAAACTTTTTATGTTCTATTTTGGTAATTAAGCATATAAACTTTTTATGTTGAATTGTATAGGAATTGTAAAAAAAATTATAGTAGTGGTAATACGAGACATGGTATGGAGCGAATGTGCGAACAACGTCCGCAACCGTTGATCATTTTCATTATTCAAATAGTTGAGATCATTAGAATTAGTTTCGTAATTTTACTTGTTATAGCCTCGTATTAAGGTAATGAGGGATCCATAAATCACAATTTAGTTTGTAGTAATAATAGTGGGAAAGTGGAGAGTCCGGAGCAAATCGAGCCATTGACTGGTGTGGGGCTCAGTGTAATGAATGGTTCATCTGCTGTCGGGACCAGTGGGCTCGGGACCCCTATTCCTATTCTGGTGAAAATCCTTAACCACTCGCTCGAGTCAGATAAGTAAAATATCCAAAGTTCCGATTTCCAATTTCCAAACCAACCATAAGTCTAAGTAGTAGTAGTAATTAATTACCACTGCAAAATTTCCAAGTCTCATCAGTTTGGTAAAACAGTACCCCTCGCTCATTTACGCCGCACAAATTGCACAAATATAATACATTACTAGTAGGTATATGCTTACACGACTATATATGCTTTCGTAAGTGCAGTCACCCTTACAATTAATTCATTCATTCAGAGTAGTAGTATTAAATACTGTTTCATCCGTTCCTAAATAAATGCAACATACCACATTTCACACAATCCAATGCACATTTTTAATCCGTAATAACTCAAATTTCATATAAGTAAAAATTATGAAAATTTGATATTATAAATCTATGCGATTAAACGAATCCAACAAGATCTCACTTGACTATATTTTATCTTATATAATTGTATTAAAAAGTCGAGTCAAAGCTACTCAATGAACAGTGACAAAAGTCAAAACGTGCAGATAAAAAAGAACGGATGTAGTACTATATAAATTACTACTTACTATATACTCCATCCGTCCCATTTAAGATGTCTTGTTTGATTTCTGCACACAATCCAATGCACTTTTTAAATCGATCATATCTCAAAATATATATAAGTAAAAATTATGTGAAATATATATTCTAAAACTACACGATTAGATGAATCTAACAAGACCGAACTCGACTATTTTTTTCAAATATTTACTTGCAATAATACTGGGTCAAAGTTAAATAATGAACAGTGACAAAAAGTCAAACAGGACGGCTGAAGTGGGACGGAAGGAGTATTATTCTTATTAAAGGATTGATATAATGCATGGTTCATCAGTGTTATTAGGGCTATTATACAATTGAGGTTTGGTCAGAACGTGCGTGCGTGTTTCAATCGATTTTCCAACATTGGATGGATTAAACGACCTGTATGTAATGCAGACAAAATTCCGAATTCCGATCGAGTAGTTTTATATAGGAAATTAAACATTCCATGCATGTAGTAATATTTACACGTACGGAATTATATTATATTATATTATTGCATGAGAGGATAGATTCATTGAGAGCAAATTAAATTAGAGATCAGTAGTAGGTGAGAAATGAATCCTCCGATCCAATCGTCGTCGTTGAATCAATTAAAAATAATACACAATACAATACAATACAATACAATACAATACACAGTTGTTGGACATGTTGTTGGCAATGACACTTGGGCATGCAGGACATTATTGATCATCCTATACAAAGTGTCATTATTGCCTTTAATTTGGGGTGAATAGTCAGGAGTCAGGAGTCCATGGTTTTGTGCATAATTAGGCTCACGAGATTCAATGTATTAAGTCCATCCTCCCTTCATCATTTATATATACCAATATAATGCTTAATAAAACATGATTACGATTTAATTAGGTGTGTTGTTGTCAATTTTGTGGGTCGTTATCCAATCACGTACTACTCTTCTTATTTCACATAATATATTATGATTTAACATAAAGTAGTAAATTTATGTGTATATTGTATATAGTTTTGAATATATAATTCACTCTTGAATTATTATTATTATTATTATTATTATTATTATTATTATTATTATTATTATTATTATTATTCATGTATTTTTCCTCAAAGATTATATATAGTAATCAACTTGATCTGTACGAGTGAATGAGGTGAAATAAGAAAATTGGCGTACGTAGCTCATTGAATAGCTAGAAGGCAGCAGAAACAAATACTACTACAAAGTCGTCGTTGGACTTCTTACTGGCATACTGCCCAAGTACTACTGATACTTCGTACTTGGAGAAGATTATTAGGTACGTAGGTTATATCCAATCCAAGGGACAGCGTTGAGTGCTGACCAATCGGGTGGGTGGTGGGTGTACGTCGAGTCGAGCTCCCAAGAAAATGAAAATGAAATGAATCACTTGCACCACCGTAGTATGTTTGCAAATGCAATACTCCTCCATCCTAAGTCGTCCTATACGTACAAGTACAACAACAACATTGTTGTTTGGTTCAATTATTGTTCTCTTGTGTGATGAAATCCTGTCATTTGTAATAAGGAGCACATGCTTCCCAAATCCCCCCAAACCCGACATGCTCCCCAAATCCCCCCCAACCCCCCCATCCCCTTTTCACTCCCGGGATCCCAACTCCCACCTCCACATCCACCGCTGTCAATGGTCCAATCCACCCTGGTCACTTCTACTCCAGGCTCCCCCCCCCCCCCCCCCCCCCCCCCCAACCCACCACAAATGACTTCAGAAACCCTTGCTAACACCTTTCTACGGTGCAAAAATCCTCTTCCCCCCTTTAAAGCTGACAGATTCCACCCTCTTTTCAAAAGGCCCCCTCTTCCACTCTTTCCCATCATCTATCACTACTCTTGATTTCCTTTCTTTCTTTCTTTCTTTCTTCCACTCTAGGAGTTTAATTTGTAATTCTCTCATATCAAAATTAACTTTAGTTTCCCCTTCCGATCATCGACGACACATCGTCTATCACCAACTGCAATAATGTTGGACTATGAATGGGCGGCGGCCAATAATCCATCATCCGTCATGCTCACTTCCGACCCCGCCGTTCCCGATCTCACCCGACCCGTTTTCCACCCCTACGCGGCGGCTTTCAGCCCGGAGGGTCATTTGGCCGGCGGAGGCGCCGCCGCCGTCCCCATGAACCAGAACACCAACTATCAAATGATTGGTGCCACTTTCCCTGATTATTACCACCATCACTTGAATAATAATGCTTATTACAAATCCAGCCCGGTTCCCTATTTTTCGCAGGCGGCGTCGGCTCTTGAACCGGTGACTCAGGGTCAGGGTCAGTTTGTGATGGCGGCACCAAAGATTGAACCGGGCGGCGGGTACGAGTTCAACAACCGGATCGGGTTGAATTTGGGTGGGAGGACTTATTTTGCGTCGGCGGAGGATGAGTTTGTGAACCGGGTTTACCTCAGGTCCTGCAGGGGGATGGAGCCCGGTTCGGTGAACTGCCCCAGGTGCCAGGTGGAGGGCTGCGGCGCCGACCTCAGCCACGCCAAGCACTACCACCGCCGCCATAAGGTCTGCGAGTTCCATTCCAAGGCCGCCACCGTCGTCGCCGCCGGGCTGACACAACGCTTCTGCCAGCAATGCAGCAGGTACATACATACATACATACCAAGTTAACTACTACTCTGATAGCTATCTCTTTTAGTAGTATTATTTTAGTATTACTATTTTTTTTTTTACTATTTTCATGGTATGTTTTCCGTTATCGGCCTTTCTCTGTTTCACCTCCAATGAGCAGACTTCAGGGTGTTTTTTGGGAAATGACGACATTGGCCTTCTCGGGTTTCGCCACCATCTCAATGATTGATGGGGATCCCGAGGGCATTTCTGTCTCTATATACTTGCAGGGTGATTCAGAGTAGTTCTGGGAGCTTGACTCCCGGTTGAATCCACTTGTGGATAGTTGGAGTGGATTTCCCCGGCGTTGAGCTCCCAGGAGCTGTTAATTGCCACTACTCACTGAAACCACTCTTGAATTTTCTCAAATACTGTACATTTATTTACAAAAATTCCCAATTTCAGATTCCATCTGCTGTCGGAATTCGACAACGGGAAGAGAAGTTGCCGGAGAAGGCTCGCCGACCACAACCGCCGGCGTCGGAAATCAAACCAGTCAAATCAAGACAACCACGTTAAGCCCCAAACTATCAGCAAGAATAATTCTCCCAACCATCCTGAAATTCTACAAAGTACACAAACTTATCAAATTCAATCTATATTTCTTAATTTGTAAAAATACACTCTTTTTTACTTTCTTTAAAAAATTTCTCACATTGAATTCAACGCTAATTAACAGGGCCGATGCCGCCGCATTCCGGCGCTCAGGTGACCCTCGCAATTTCGCCGCCGAGAATTGGCTTGGACGGGTCTTCCAGCTCCGGCGGCGCCGCCACATCCGCCGCGTCCAGAAGTTCGCTTTTTTATTAAATCCCCGTCGTGATCAAGATCGTTTGTTGTTGTTATTGACACTATATAAATCTTATGGTATTTTAATCGGTCTGATGATGAGTTTATATATTGTGTAAATAAGGTACGTACGTAGTAGTTCGATGGAATTTCTCAGGTTGAGAATTGAGATGCCCTAACTTGAGTTCAACAAAAAGATATGTAATAAAAAAAACTAATTCATATCTGATGTATCGACGAGTTTCCATTTTCTCACTAGGTTTCAGAGACTGGTGAATGTCAGCATGTTGGCCACTTATTCAACCCTATTGCATTATTGTATTTTGTCTCTTCGTCTGATATTTCTTTGATCTGCACAATTCTGATCTCAATTTCCAATTTTCTTATTGATCATATGAATATAATGAGCAATTACTGCAACTCCGCATACCGACTCGATTCCCAAATAATTAATGCGTTACATCAGCTCGAAATCTGGATTTTATTGTGTGCCGTTGGATCTTGATTGGACGGCTACGATTGATTAATCTAACAGCTGCTGGAAAATGTGCATCCAGCACATCATCTGCTCCCATTACTTGAATCAAATTTCAGACAAAACTGGATTCATTCACGGCAGCTTGAAAAAATGCCTTAAATAAAGTAACGACCTGAATTTCCAATTGATAGCGTAACACGTGGAGTGTGTCCTACTTTGGGTGGTGTAATAAAATCCCAGTTATTAATTGCGCACAGTAAGTCCCGGGGTGTAATAGTAAAATTCTTACAGGTTTTAACGGTACAGTTTGTGTCAATTATTGATCAATAAATTATCGAGCTGGTTGAAAATTCATCACCTAATAGTAACATTTAAATGTCAAAAAACTACACTGCTACTTGCAAGAAGGGGAAATCAACCAATCAGTCACATGGAATGTTTCCTCTTCAAGATAATAACTGGATCTTGATCGATTAAATTTGTTCTGATCTCGTTATCGCCATCGTTTTTTTTGTTTTTTTGTTTTTTTGTTTTTTTTTTTTTTGTTTGTTTTTTTTTTTTTTTTCTCTTTACTTTTCTATTTCATTTTGGCCAGATTTAATTGGCCCTTGTCCCGGCCCTTTGTTACTTACTTGTAATCAAACTCATTTTGATCAATAAACATTTACTCCCTAATAGATGAAACATTTGGAAATTGGATACAATTCATACATGCACTTTGACTTAAAGTTTTATTATAGTTATACTAGTTAAAATATAGTCAAGTGAGATCTTGTTAGATTCGTCTCGTCGAGTAGTTTTTAAATATCGAACTATTAAAATTTTTTACTAGTACCAATCTTGAGTTATTAATGATTTAAAATATGCATTGGACTGCGTGCACTGTGGGCCCATCTCAATTTTTTGAAAACGGACAAAGTATTTATTTGCTACGATTTGGAAGTCGTTTCAACTTGATCAATCTCAAATAAATGAAATAAATACATCCATCAAAAATTAAAAATAAATATAGTCAACTCAATTATGCAAATATCACTATAACTACTTAATGATTCAGGTACATTCAGAAAATATAAATAAATGTTTGAGAGGGAGGGTGAATTAAGGGTGTCAAGTTGTTCCCTGCTTGGAGGCCAACCGTATTTTCTACCCATATTTAATGCCATTTATTTTTCAATTAATTTTGAGCGCAAGGTATAATTGTCGCGTTGACGAGATAGGGCTGTGATAAGTGGCAAGCTCTTTCGTCATCTTCTTGGATCATCAACTTCTTCAATTTGCTTAAAGTTCTGCCTTCATATTACAGCCAAAGATTTGTCCGATTTGGCACTGACCACCAGTGTTTAGCCTATTGAGCCGATTGAAACTTAGCACTGATCACTATGACAGTCTGTAAGATAACTCCTCTATGTTAATGTAATGGTTCCCAATTGGAGAAGGTGGCTAACAAGTAATTAACAAGATTAGAGTACTGCTTGTTACCACCCCATCTTCGGCGCAGTAAGCTTTTTCCAACATGAGCTTTGGCCTCACTCACGTACACCCTGAGAGACTTCCCAGGAGGTCACCCATCCTAGAATTGCTCCAAGGCAAGCACGCTTAACTTTGGAGTTTTTATAGGATGGTTACCAAGAAAGAAATGTACCTTGTTTGTATGAGTAGTTTATTTCAATCCATTTAAGCCATATTTCAGGGTCTTAAACTGCTGCCCTAATTTTCTCGATCAATCCCATTAAGCTAATGGTCATTTCATTTTCTTGCTCGTGTCACCTATCTATGTCATCAATTAGTTTACCTAATTGTATTCTATGTAATATGGATGGTGTACCATGCACGACTTAGGCCTCATTCTCTAGAACTTATTTTCAGGACTTATTACTTTTTTTATAATTAAAATCAGATCAGATCAGATAAGAAATATTCAGATCAGACCAGACCAGATCAGATCAAATAATTAATAATATAGCTAAGATAAGATCATATCAGACTAGACCAAATCAGAACAAAAACATTCAGGCCAGACCAGACCAGATATTATAAAATTCAGATCATATATAACAGCTTATTAAAGGCCTAGGGAACATGGGCCATAGTAGTTAATTTCAGACTAATATATCGTCTATTCTATTTTTTCTTCGTCTTCGTTTTATTCTTTTTATATTGTACTAATACTAATGAAGTTACGTTGGAGTACTATTCAATTGCATATTGTTCATGAGCTAGGGCAAGCTAAGTGTAGCTAATTAAAGCATTTTAAATTATTAAACGACTGTGCTTACAATTATTAAAAATACTTCAAGTTGTCCCTATAAACACATTGTAGAATAGAACCCGCGCGCTATATTCACAATCCACATGTGGTCCGTTTCTATTTATTCAATGAGGCTAATAAAATGACTAAATCCAAGCATAAATTCACAATTACAGTAATATACAACAGTTGGTCAACAATATTTAAGTGCAATAAAACAAGGTTTGGAATGCCGCCAGGACAAGAAACCGTAGTCCAGTGTGAAGTTGCATGCAGGCTTGGGAGTTGGGACCATCCCTTCGTCATGCTAGAGAACGAATTAAAAAGGTTGTACTGAATATTATATACTATATATATATATATATATATCTTATTATTTTCATTTTTAACAGCTTAAAATTGGTACCACCAGAGTTGGAGACTTGGATTCCAGACAACGATGGAAGTCTTTAGACTTCCGCGACTAACGACGTTGAAAACGACATTAACGCCATGCAGGGTACTGTTATTAAAGTGGAGTTAACGCCGTTAATTCATCTGGGCAGGCCGAACGTAATTTTCTTGTTGGGCCTCTGAACAGCTTGCTTAAGAGTTTTTGTTGGGCCTCTAAGGTAACGTCAGTTTATTAACATGTTTGGGAGCCAGCATAATTATAGCATATAGCATATTGGAAGAGCATATTGTCTCACAGATCTCTCTCCGAATTCGCTATCTGCTAGTGAATTCGCTGACTCCCAAACATACCCTATATAAAAGCTTACACTATATGAGAATGTTGTCATAGACTTATAAGGTTCTTATTGGAGATAAATACTTAATTACCTAAAAAAAGTATAATTAGGTTTTGATAACAACTACATCAAATAAGGCCTTAATAAAAGGTGAAATTGAAAATTTTGATAAGATCGATCTATCAAACAAGACCTAAAAAATTTATGATGATAACTCATCAATTATTGGCGTTAAATTAAACCTTGACCAATTTGTTACTTATAATCACTTACAAAATAAGAAATTTTGCAGTAATGTGTTTGTTACAAATAAATTACTTATTTTTATTTTATATACTCTTTATTGTACCACATTTTATTGAATATAAGTGATAAGACAACTTTTGCCAAATATAATGAAGAAATCGGTGTGTTCCCAAATCCCAATTAGCTACTCCCTCCGTTTTCTAAAAATTATAATAATCAGGTATTTTACGCACTCCAATGCACATATTTCACGCATAATATCTCAAATTGTGTAAAAATATAAATTATAAAAATTTGATATTATAAAACTACATAATTAGACGAATCCAATAAGATCTCACTTGACTATACTTTATCTTATATAACTGTGTTAAAAATTGAATCACAATTACTCAATGAATAGTAAAAACTATTCAAACGGTACCATTTTAACAAAACGGAGGGAGTATATGATTAGGGTGTTTTCAAGAATCACTCAAGAACACAATTGAGGGTTTGCTTCTCAAAAAAACTCATGTTGAAAATATTGAAAACGTCCTTCCTTTGTGTCACGGGGCGCCGGGCCCGTATCGGGACTGCGGCGCACCGAGTGGCTAATAGACTGATTCTCAGCACTATTCCGCCAAACGGTCCATCCGAAGGGTCGGGTTGGACAACATCATAGAGCAACTCATGAAACTATGGGATACCTCGATTTAGATTCCAACGGCAGACGTGCCTTACAGCAACCATAATCTTCGGGACTGCGGGCCAAGGGCGACCACCAAGCGGAGCCTGAGGCCGCCGGTCAACATTCTCCCCCCGCTAAATTGGCGATGCCCTCATCGCCGTGGCTCTCCGAAAGTCTTCGACGAGAGGTTTGAGAGCATTCTTCTCTTTGGCACGTTCCCAAGGTCTCCCTTCCGTCATCAATAGTCCCTCATCAATCCAGAATTGTCGTGGGGAACATGTTGCCATAAGTTGCTTGGCCACATGGTCCGACTCCGATTCACTCCCTTCTTTCTGTAGCATACTGGCCGGGGCCCTTGACGATCTCATCGGTCGTCGTAATAATCCGTAAGCCTTTCTGCTACTGCCATCGCAGAGTTTAGGTCATTCACTCGCTGCCTCTGCAGCACCAACCGCGTTCCTGGACGGGGGCCCTCCATGAAGGCGAACAACCTGTCCATTTCGAACATGTCCTTGATGCCGAGCATCAGGCCGATAAAGTTATAACATATACTCAGACATTTCCTGTGTGCCTCAAATCTCACAGAGCTTTCCGAACGTGATATCCCACATTTTCCGGGAGGAACTGACACCGAATCGCTTCTCTCAGTTCCACCCAGGTATCAATTGCTATTCTGCCTTTGCTGAATCTCCGCATATTTCCACGCCATCAGAACTTGCCATCTCCCACCAGATACATCGTGGCCCAGAAACCCTTCTTGTTTCATTTTCAATACTCGACTTCTCAAGGTACTGATTCATATCAAAGAGGAAGTTCTCGACTTCCTTAGCATCGCGATTGCCAGTGTAAGGCTGAGGTTCCGGGACACGCACTCTTGGGTCCGAACTCGGAGCAACTTCTTGCTCTCTACTTACAGCTCTCTGTAGTAGTCACATTTGGATGGACATCTCTTCCATCCTCACCTGGGCCTCTGCCTGTCTGAGTTTAGCTCTCCCAGCTAACTCTTGTGCTTGGGTCATCGCCTCTGCGAGCCCTACTCTTGTGTCTGGGTCATCGCCTCTGCGAGCCCTCGGTATTACTCATCATGGGCCTCTGCCCGTTCGAGTGTAGCTCTCTCAGCTAACTCTTGTGTCTGGGTCATCGCCTCTGCGAGCCCTCGGTATTACTCATCATGGGCCTCTGCCCGTTCGAGTGTAGCTCTCTCAGCTAACTCTTGTGCCTGGGTCATCGCCTCTGCGAGCCCTCGGCATTACTCATCCTGGGCCTCTGCCCATTCATTCGAGTTTAGCACCACTCACACGCCATTTCGTACACAATGCCCGGCCACACCAATCGTCCATCGCACCCTGCAACACCCATTGGGAATCACAAGGTTGGAGCGACAACCGGCACGTCCGGACAGCCCCGACAGGCGCGGACATTACTCATAAGTGACCGACAGAGCTCCTGGCACTCACTCAGGATGGCTCTTGTCTCTGCATTCTCCGTCTCAAGTTCTTCAACTTTCGACCGGAGCCTTGCCTCTGCAAGCTCCAAGTCAACCGCCGGGATGTGCCCGCCTGCCGTTTTCGAATCTGATCCCTGATGCACTCTCGCTCATGATGCCACCACCCGTTCCGGAAGGCCTGGCTCTGATACCAACTGTCACGGGGCGCCGGGCCCGTATCGGGACTGCGGCGCGCCGAGTGGCTAATAGACTGATTCTCAGCACTATTCCGCCAAACGGTCCATCCGAAGGGTCGGGTTGGACAACATCATAGAGCAACTCATGAAACTATGGGATACCTCGATTTAGATTCCAACGGCAGACGAGCCTTACAGCAACCATAATCTTCGGGACTGCGGGCCAAGGGCGACCACCAAGCGGAGCCTGAGGCCGCCGGTCAACACTTTGGCACACGTGACACGTTCATTTTGGGTTGGCACGGGCGGGTTCATTTATCAGTCGGGATCCGAAATTCCACAATAATTAGGGGCCATATTGAAAATATTTTATAATTAGGGCATATCTCGCAATTTCCCTCTTTCCTTCCATTTTCATGTCTGTTCATAATCATATCTCTAGTGAACTGAACTCCAAAGCTTGTTCTGCTGCCTCCAAATCTAGTTGAGAAATTGATTCCCGCAACTCCGCAATCCTCCTCCGTCGCTGGTGGATCCACTTTCGAACAATCCTTGCGTTCATGTGTCGCTGATTTTTTTTTTTTTTTTTTTTTTATACATTAATTGAATTCTATCTCGGTTTCGTTCGGATCCGGCCACACAGATGGATGCGGACGCAATTTGGCAGACTATATGGTATGGCTTATCGCATTTCATTGTTTATAGATTTAGGGAGACTGGATTGCAGTATGATGGATTTTGAAGGGTGCTGGGGGTCGAGGGACAATGCGGATATTGAAAATTCCATTTTAGCATAGGGGAGATTGTTGTACGTCTGTTTTAGGTGGAACAAAAACTAATTGTGCAGATTCCAGTTGCTACAATTACAATCTCATAGTTTGAACTGAAATTTCTTATGCTTTATGACGTTAAATTCTTAGTTCCATTATCATAGAGAATGCTTAGTTGTATGAACAATAACTCCACGATCTTAGTTCTGAGAAGTCCTCTGTGTTGTTAACATCTGCTCTGATCTCAATTCGGAGACTGTAATACATTCAAGTTGTGGTTAATGAGTAGCGGATTTTGTTATTGGGAAACTTGAGATGCTCGAACAAGATTTTCACATCAATGGGTGTGGGGTAGAATTTTTGTAGGGCTACCATTTCCATTAATTGTATGTGGAAGCACAACAGTATGCTTCTCATTTTGGAGTCATTGTGTTGATTAGTTGGTGTTGTGTGGGGTCAATTTAGAAATTTGATGGATTAGAGTTGTTGATAAATATAATTGTCTCTTCGGTGATGTATAGTTTTTTCTATGTGACATAGCTCAGTGAAGAATTCTATGAATTATGTCACTTATGTATTCCTTTGGAATTAAGGTTCATTTGGTAACTTCATCAAACATTTAACGACTTTCGATCTTGGTTAAGTAGTTTGATAATAGAACATACACTCTATTAATTGATTATTTAGATTTGAAATAATCATTAAGCAGTGTCCAGAACGAAGTGTGCCATTTATTTTCTATCAAGAAGTGAACCTATTATGTTTCAGTGAAAATTACTACTGTTAAACCTTTTGAATTTTAAGTGTGTATATTTTAGTGAATTTAATGAACGCAATCTTCAACTTGCAGATTTGAAACTTCACCTTTGTCAAACGCTGCCTAGATATAAGGTGCGAATGGCACTGCTTCCATCCAAGGGGGTGGTCATTTCAGTTCCCGCCCTCGTTCTCTCTGTTGCCTCTGCTGCTGTCCTCATATTCTTGCTCTCCACCCGCTCAACCTCCTCTCCATCATGCTCTTGCCCAACCTACACCATGGCTGGCAGCAGCCCAATTACGAGACAGCACATCTCTACTTCAGCTTCAGACATAGACTGGGTGAAGAGTCAGATTGAAGCCAATGGACTGCATATGCAGCAAAATGTACTAAGAAAAGGCATAAACCCACGCACTCGTCAGCAGCAGCTCCAGGATCTCCTTCAGTTCAAAGGTATATCGCACTATGAAGGAGAGGAAGCAAATAACCACACTGCTCTTCCTTGCCCTGGCGAACTTCTAGTAGAAGAGCACCACAGCAATTATGGGGAGCCCTGGGCAGGAGGACGAGATGTCTTTGAATTTCTTGCAGAGTCGGCCAGCCTAAGCCCCAGTTCAAAAGTGCTCGAGATTGGATGTGGCACACTTCGTGTTGGCTTGCATTTTATCCGCTATTTAGACCCTGGACAATACCATTGCTTGGAGAAAGACGAGCTCTCCCTCATGGCTGCCTTGAGGTATGAACTTCCATCACAAGGTTTGTTACATAAACGCCCTCTTATAGTAAGAGGAGAAGATATGGATTTCCATAAGTTTGGAGACGATGGAACAATGTACGAGTACAATTTGATTTATGCCAGTGCTGTTTTCCTCCATATGCCCGACAAACTTGTCTGGACTGGTATGGAACAATTAGCAGCTAGATTAAAACCTTCAGATGGTCGAATTTTTGTGTCGCATAATATCAAGTTCTGTTCACGTTTGGGGGGCAACGAATGCACTAAAAGGCTCAACAGTTTAGGGCTGGAGTATGTAGGAAAGCACACCCATGATAGCTTGCTGTTTAATCACTATGAGATATGGTTTGAGTTTAGGCGTTTCAAGGCTTGAAAATTGTGTTGTATACTATATTATATGAATTCATTCCATTCAGACGTTATATTATTTGAGGCAGTGAAAAAGCGTTGGATTGATTACTCATATGATATTCTTTTGACTCTTAGATAATGTATTTTTTCCCCACACCTTGTGTTTAATGATGTCTTTACACAAATTGATTGTTCGATGGGTAGAAAGCTGGAAAGAGCAGAGCATAATCACTTGTAAACTTGTTCTTTTACATCTAAATGAGAATTTTGACATAGGAACTGGCTCAAGTTCATTACACAGCCCTTGTGATCACAATTGGCAAACGGCTTAAACAAGACAAAACAGCAACAAAAAGTGATAGGACTGCTTGAGTGCTTAGCCAAGACCAGTTGTTGAGCTCTTCCTCGGTGCATCATCAGCCTTAACCTGAGGCGGCCTAACTATCCTATCAATGAGACCATACTCAAGTGCTTCCTGAGCATTGAACCGTTTCATCCGACTTAGGTCTTTGTGAACCTGCATAATCAATTAAGGCACCATATTTTGACAATAAGGGAGACTGAAACCAAAACTTTCAGTGCTATAAAGAAGTCACAAAAGTTGACTATCATGTGAAAATGATCAACGTAGCTCAGATTTGAGAGGTGCTAACATACCCTCTCAACTGGCTGGCCGGTTTTCCGAGCTAGTTCTTTGAAAAGATAATCCCGTATCCTTAGTAGCTCATCTGCTTCATTGACGATGTCATCAGCCTGCAGAAAATGGTCCTCAACATTTGTGATATATGATATGCCTACTTCAAGTAAACAAGATAAAGATAGGTCTATAACATACCCGACCACGAGCAGCTCCTGCTGGGGACTGTAATGCAATTCGTGAAAGAGGCATTGCAAACCTATTACCCTAGATGAAGAGAAACATTGGCAATGAGATGACAAAACCCGAGGTAGAGGATAACCCAATGTCTCATCAAAGGAATATTTTCTAGTGGGAAGAAATTGCAATGCCAATTACTTGGATGTCAAAAATTTATGGCAAAAGGTTGTACCTAGTATGAATTCAAAGATGACCGAAGACATTTCATAAGGGAAAATATTTGGAAATAGAGCCTACATCGGATGTCTATAACTCAAGTACGATAAACTATGATGCCCAATGTTAAAACCTTACTTCCAGGTGATTACACAAAATACTTAAATATTTAAAAAAAAAAATACAATCTAGGAAATTCTCTCTTAGGCAATTATTTGATTATAAACCACTCAAGTTTACACCTAATGATTTTTAAGCTCGTTTGATAAACCATTTTTTTTTTTCCTGAAGTATTTCAGTAAGTGACGTCTAATTTCAGTAAGTGACTCTAAATTTCATGTAAAATAGTCTAATTCTAAAGCGATAAAGATAAGGGATTCGAACTTTAGTTTTATCTAAAGCAAAACTCTAGTGAACAAACATATACCTTTTCACCAGCAGCAAGGAGAAAGCCAGCCAGATTATATGCAAAGCCCACACAATGTGTAATAACAGGACTTTTCAAACTTTGCATAGTATCATAGATAGCCAGGCTGGGTGTCAGCTGCAAATAAGAGGAAATTCTAGTAAAAAGGAGAGAAGGATAAATAATGAACGTATCTAAAGAAACATATAGACATTTCTTATCATACCAAAAGTATATATAGTTGAGCAAGTAGTCAAATAAGAACTCACATCTCCACCTGGGCCATTGATATACATATAAAGCTTCTTCGAGTCATCAATACTATCAAGATATAGCATAGATGCGAGAATTTGATTGCTGAACTCTTCATCTATGTGTTGGCCAATAAAAACAACACGTTCTCGGTACTGCAGTCAAAAATTTGAGAGGGGCTGATATAGAAAAAAGGATGAACCAGGATGACGCTTATTGTTATAAAAGGAGATTTTGCATGCCTTATTAAATCAGTCTGTATTAACATGAAATGAAAATCACATTAAGTTCATTTTTACATAAAATGGTCAGTTTGTATGTCTTAGCAAAAGGGCGTAGAACATGAATGAGGCAAAACAAGCACTTGCATTGAAAGTTGAATAAAGCAGTAGAAACAATAAATCAAACCATTAGAATTTATTGCAGCAAATCTGGGACAACTTACGAGAGCATTCCACAAATCAACCCAATGCCAAGTTCCCTCAGTTGGGTTTCTATAAGGAACCCTTGGTGTACCAATAGGCATCATTGAGACACGACCTTTTGTTGCATTTCCAGATCTAGTACAAGACAGAATAACATATGGTGTGGCTCAAACGTCAAAACTAGATGGGTGTAAAAAAGTGCAGCTACTCAAATTGTAAAAATGCATCATCACAAGTTTGATGGGTTTTATCAAATAATATTAACCATAACTATTTTGTATGATTTCCAATTTAAGTTGCATATATGTAATGATTCAAGATTTAGTTTGATTTGAATTTTCAAATCAATGGTTAGAAGTACCACAAAATCTTCAATGCGGCATTCTAACCATGATCCCGTCCCCTTGCAAGTTGCAACTTTAGAAAGTAGAAATGCACCACCAAACTACACTAAACTAAACATACCCCAATCATTTTCCATTTTAACAAGTATGCAAACCAAATTGGTGCACTTTATGTAGAGATCTAATATGCCCACACCAAATTCACTTAACCGAAATCGGTCAGAACACATGAAGACACACATTCCCAATAGAAAATAAAAGATAAAGAATCAAACAGGAACAAATAATATATCAAACAATATCTTAACAGCTCTGCACCAGAGCCATCCAATCCCAAGATGCATAGTTCAACAAAAAGAATCTAAAATGAAACATAACAAAGCTTTGGAAATATTTTTGGCAAATTAGAGTTAATTCATATGTTTACCACTTCAATTGCAGACCAGAATCATTAGTAAAAAGATAAAATGACAAAACCCTGTTCTTAACATAGACAGTTCATATTGAAAAACCGAGCAGAAACAATCAAATGCACAAAACTTACCTGCATTCAATACTCTTGTAAACTTTATTTAGAAATTCCACATTCAAATTAGACTTTCCAACACCGAAACAACCTGTGACATTTCAACAGGGCAAAAAATAGAAAAACATTTCAACTCCCAAATTCACAAGTTCATATGCTGATGAGAATATCAACGAAGAAAATAAATTGAATTATGAAAATACGTAATAAAATCAGACCTGGAGATTGAACTCTTAACCCCACGTAAACTTTGCTGGCACAGCTGGAAATGGGAAGAGAAGAAAAATTAGAAATCAGTGTCCATAAAAACAGAATAGCGATTCTATTTTCAGCCTTGAAAACCTCAGAGAAAATTGCGTAGCTTCAACTCTTGAATTCAAGCATGAAGGAGCCACCGCCATCGCCATTGGTAGAGTGAGGAAGCAGCAGACTCCAGAAATCCCCAAACTCGCCAAACCCGTATATTGGCATTTTATTTTTCTTTTATTTAAAAACTTAAAATTCACCAATATAATTACGGCCCAGTTTCTTATTGGGCTTTTTACAAAATGAACTTTATCAGACCCGTTAAGTAGTGCAGGCCCAGTGTATCCAGCTCCAATCGGCCCAAATAGAATTAAAGCATACAGCGTACTGCAAAAGGCTCCAAACCCTTCGAAAACCTTCTGCGCGCACTCTGGTCTCAACTCTCAAAAGGAACTGCAGCTCCAGTGTTGCACTCAGTTTTTAATCGAGCTAGGGCAAGTCGGCGATCCGATCTAGTATTTGTGTTTGTTAGGGAGGAGAAGTTGGAGTTATGGCGATTATTGCGCAGACTCCTGATATTTCCGGCGAGCGGCAGTCAGGGCAGGATGTTCGCACTCAGAACGGTACATTCCGCGTCTCATTTGTTTGAAATTTGAATACGCAACGGATTTATGTATATTTTTTAGTGAGTTTGATAATGCTTCTTCTATTTCACTTGTTATTGGATTTGTGTTCACTGTTGCCGGATATGCGCAGTGATGGCGTGCCAGGCGGTTGCGAACATCGTCAAATCGTCACTTGGTCCCGTTGGTCTTGATAAGGTGATTTGTGCTGTATGATGTTGCGTGTTTCGACAGGAAGAGTAGTTGTGTGTATTGGCGTTGTGTTCATGACTAGGTTGAATTTTTTGTTTGAGGTTACTTGTGTTTTATACTATTGAGGTTTTCCAGTTTCAGATCCGAAGGGTTTTAGCTTAGATGAGTAGCTAAGAAACATACGTATCTAATTATGCTAAATTTGGATGAAACGGATGTACTTAACTGATTTTACGGCTCATGTGATTTGAATAAGCACCGTTAAACGTCCCAGCTTTCCTGTTTTTGTTCGGGAACAATTTGTTAGATATAAATGCTAAGGCCTGTTAGTTAGAAATATGTATTCGGGATTCTGTTTGTATATAATCACTTTCTATTTATATTGTGCTTTGATCCTATTTAACAACTAGTTTACACTCAAATTTTATGCCTCTCAGATGCTTGTAGATGATATTGGTGATGTAACAATCACTAATGATGGTGCCACAATACTAAAAATGCTGGAAGTCGAGCACCCTGCTGCCAAGGTGAATTGACTATTAACCTTTTCTAAAAGTTTTGATATTTAAACAATTTAGCAACCTTACCTGTTCTATTTTATCTAATTATGGTTTAGGTCCTAGTTGAGTTGGCAGAATTACAAGACCGAGAGGTTGGAGATGGAACAACTTCAGTAGTTATTATAGCTGCTGAACTTCTTAAGGTAGCATTTCTATTTGGTTATTTGAATTGTTTAAGTGCTTTTAGTTCTATCCTTGAAAATTATTGAAGAATGAATTTTCAATTTTTTTTCTCCAGAGAGCTAATGATTTGGTGAGAAATAAGATACATCCAACATCAATAATCAGTGGTTACAGGGTAAGAAACTTTTAGATTTTTCTTTCTTTGTCAATGGATGTTGATGCATGCTCATACAATCTGATTATATAAATATTTCCCTGGGCTTTGGCAGCTTGCTATGAGGGAAGCATGTAAATATGTTGATGAAAAACTTGCTGTTAAGGTATATATTCTCTTAGCTATTTGTTGTCTGAAATGAGAATCTTAATTTTCTTGCTTTTCCAGTTATTGGTTTCCGTATTGTTTTACTTCCTAAATGTGTAATGATTTGTGGTGATAAGAGAGTTAAAATTGTTGTGGTACAGTAAGTATTTTTAAACATATGGATTATGAAATGTTATGCAGGCAAAAATCAGGTTGCTACTATGCGCCTAATGGGATGTGCCATTTGATATGATGGAACCATTTACAAATGTTGGTCTGACATGCTTTCACATGTATGATAGGTAGAAAAGCTTGGTAAAGATTCCCTTGTAAACTCTGCCAAGACCAGCATGTCATCAAAGTTGATTGGAAGTGACAGTGACTTCTTTGCAAATCTGGTAAGTTCATGGATGGATGGTTCGGCATAGAATTAAATTACTTCCTAGATCTATGAATTTTTTAGTGGTTATGATATGACTGGAGTCGTGTTTGATACTGACTATCGTATTTGTTCTCCATATCTTCACTCACTTAATTTCAAAGAACTTGGTGCACTCTCTTGTAGGTTGTGGAAGCTGTACAAGCGGTGAAAATGACTAATGCAAGAGGTGAAGTTAAATACCCAATCAAGGTTTGCTGTGCACAACTTAGCACTTACTTTTTACTCTTTCTACATAGCACTTTCTTCTAGAGAGTATCTGGTCCATTGGAACCTTTTTAAGCCTTTCATACTCAAGTGCTTTTTGTTCCATAGTTTTCCTTACCAAATTGAGGTCTTGGATTGTCACCTTAAGTCGAATAAATATATAGAGAATCACTTCTTTTGGAGTTCATGAGCTTTCATCACAGACTTGGTTTGGTGAAAATTGTTACTTCTTTATCCATTCCTTGGTTTTCAAGGGAAACTATGAGTGATAAATCATGGTATAGAAAATTTAGAAGAAAACATGTGAGATATTTCTTAACTTGTAATTTCTAAATATTCTGTCATTTTCTTTTACTTTCTTGACTCCTTTGTGGAATTATGTATCCTCGAGAGCATGATGAATAAAATCAAAACTGATGATAGGGTACATATAAATATTGTGGTAGAAGAAATTCATATAATCTTCTCGATGTTCAGGGAATCAACATACTGAAAGCCCATGGGAAAAGTGCTAGAGATAGCTATTTACTCAAAGGATATGCGCTCAATACTGGGCGTGCTGCGCAAGGGATGCCACTGAGGGTTGCCCCAGCTAAAATTGCTTGTCTTGATTTTAATCTTCAAAAGACTAAGATGCAAATGGGTGTCCAGGTTCTGGTCACCGACCCCAGGGAGCTGGAGAAGATTCGCCAAAGGTGATTCAATCTTGTAACCTTTCATAAATCATTGTGGCATTCAAGAGACCTATGGTAATAAGAGATTCTTGTGCTCTTATTCATTCTCGTATTGGACATACTTGTTGCATGTGCATTGTATCTTTTCCAATTAACATTTCTTCTGGTCATGCAAATTAGGGAATAGGGATTAGCTTCTTCCTGGTCCACTCTGAAATATTTTCATTGATGTGTTCGGGATTTGTAGTTTCTGCTAAATCTACTTTTCTGCTCAGTTATTGCTCAAATGCTCTGTGGAGTGTATGCTGCGATAATATTGTAATCAGTTTCCAACTCATGTTTTCCAGAGAAGCTGACATGACAAAGGAACGCATTGAGAAGCTTCTTAAGGCAGGAGCTAATGTTGTTTTAACTACAAAAGGAATTGATGACATGGCACTAAAGGCAAGTTTTTTCCTCATGCTGCTTTTGTCAAATAAGTTTTTCCATGTTCTGGAAATTGAAGTGTTTAGATCATCTTTTCTTCCCACTCAATACCCATAATTGGGATTTATGAATTATAATGTTATTGGCTTTGTTGTTTCATGTATGAACAACGCTTCTTATTAGAAGCTCATTGGCTAGATAGCATCATATTTGTAGAAACCAGAGTAGAAGTATATATATATATATCTCTCTGTGTGTGTGTGTGAAAGTAAATATGGTAGGATTCGTGCTTAATCAATGAAAGACCACATTATTTGGTTTCTGGCTTACCCATTTCAAGAACCTTTCATTTTTATTCATTGTTGGTTCTGTTGCTGAATTTCCTCTTGTTTTTTAAACAGTACTTTGTTGAGGCTGGTGCAATAGCCGTGAGACGTGTCCGCAAAGAAGACCTGCGCCACGTTGCCAAGGCAACTGGTGCGACTGCGGTATTAACTTCTCTTCAACTGTACATTTACAATTACTATTTGTACATCTTCAAATATTGGGATACTCCATGTCAAGTTAGTTTTAGATCGACTCTTTGAAGATGGTCTCATGAAAATGCTAGAAACTCATAAATCTTTTATGCTTGCAATTGTCATACAAGGGATCTTGCAGACATGTCTAATAGAACGGGGGATTAACTAGGATCATGAAGATATTTGGAAGTTATTTTTTGAGATTCTTATTACTGTTATACATTTCTTTTTAATAAAAAAAAAGTATATACCATCATCTCTTCTCTTACTCATCCTTTCAAAAGCAGCAATTGATGACTCTGTTATCTTCACCTGATTGATTATACTTCCTCCATCTCGTTAGAAACGCGACACTCCCTTCCGAGACGCATGTCGATACACATTTTTTAACGGTTAATAACTTAAATTATGTATAAGTAAAATTTATTTAAGAAAAATGATATTCCAAAAAACTACAAGATTAGACGAATCTAGCAAGATCTCACTTGACTATGTTTTTTCTTACATAGCTATGATAATAATTTGAATAAAAGCAAAACAGCGAATAGTGTCAAATAGTGTTACGTGGCATTTATAAAGACACGGAGGTAGTGATATACAGAAACAGGGTTGTGATTGAATGATTGATCATACCATGTTTTATAAAATTTTTAGAATTATTCTATTTGGCCATGTAATCATTTCTCTAATGAATTTTCTTTAACAATAGTTTACCTGATTGTCTATGCTGCTGCTTGTTGAAAGAAAATATATTGGCATACATTCTTAGTCTTTCAGACATAGTGGGTGGGTGTTGACTGATGGGATATTCTTTAGGTTGCCTTCTGATTCAATGTTTATAAAGAAAAGAAAAATAAAATGAGGGTTTATTTTACCAAACAGAGTATTACCCGTTTGAAGCATGGGGAATTTTGCATTTTTGATAGGGTCTTCAAGTTCTAACAGTGATTTTGTAAGGATTGAATGTTACTGAAGGATGAAGGATGAGAAATAGAGCATATAATAGTGGCTTTTGTCACTGTCATGTGTGGCACCTTTCTATTTCTAATCATTGCTCTCTGCACAGGTTTCAACATTTGCAGATATGGAAGGAGAAGAAACATTTGATTCATCACTTCTTGGATTTGCTGATG
Source organism: Hygrophila difformis (assembly GCA_030278955.1). Taxonomy (NCBI): domain Eukaryota; kingdom Viridiplantae; phylum Streptophyta; class Magnoliopsida; order Lamiales; family Acanthaceae; genus Hygrophila; species Hygrophila difformis. The sequence goes on from JAOANR010000002.1 coordinate 70,421,202, forward strand.
AAGTTGTTGAGGAACGAATTGCTGATGATGATGTAATTATGATAAAAGGAACCAAAACCTCAAGTGCGGTATGAGTTTGAATTATTTAGTGCTATCAATTTCCTCTTTTCTGGATTCTGTGGGTGTTAGCAAATTATAATATATTTTTTTGGTATGAACTACTGATGCTGTGATCTTATTCATATATATCAGTTCTGCTCAATTATCTGAAAAATTGCCATATTTGAAATATACTACCTATCTGAAGAAAAGCGCAACACTTAGTTAAACATTGGGGGAGTATATATTTACATATACAAACAATTTAGACCACTGCAGGATTCAATATAATGATCTTAAAATATATTCGTTTCAGGTTTCAGTAATTCTTAGAGGTGCCAATGATTTCATGCTTGATGAGATGGACAGGGCCTTGCATGATGCTCTTTGCATTGTAAAAAGGACGCTGGAATCAAATACTGTAAGAACCTTCATTTCTTGCTATTTATCCCCATTAGAATTCTGCCCTTGTTTCGCTGTATTCATATGAACATTGGATTTACATATTTCAGGTATTTTGTCATGATATTGTATTGTTAAATGGGTACCATTTCTATGAATACATATGTATAATCTCATTATTTCATTTGTCCAATTGACATAGTTGGGTAATTTCTAGAAACTACATGATTCTTGATGAACTACTGTATCACCTATCTTAAATTTTAGGTGCTCGTGAAAGTTTGATAATTTGTAAGATGCATTTGATTCATGTTTGAAATTCATGGAATTTAGGTTGTAGCTGGTGGAGGTGCAGCTGAGGCTGCTCTTTCTGTATATTTGGAGAATTTGGCCACAACTCTAGGGTCCAGGGAGCAGCTAGCTATTGCAGAGTTTGCTGAATCTTTACTTATCATACCAAAGGTCCAACGAGTAGCCATTCTCATTTCCTCTCTCTCTCTCTCTCTCTCAAAATATCTGAAAAGTTTATATTTTTTGAGTGTTATTTTAGGTACTCGCTGTAAATGCTGCTAAAGATGCCACTGAGTTAGTTGCTAAACTACGAGCTTACCACCACACTGCACAAACCAAGGCAGATAAACGGCATTTGTCAAGGTACCTGGTTCTGTTACTACGCTCAATAGGAAGTATTTTGAAGTCCTCACTGTCATGGTCTTGGGGGAAATGACATGTAATCAAACCAATGTTGCATGAGTTTATGATATACTATTGTCTAGTTAGCATCTAACCGTATTTAAATTTGCTCCATTGCCCATTTTTATATTTTCTGTCTTCTTTTATGTTAACCATGACCAAAGCATTTCTTTATTTCGAACTTGGCTGATGGTGTTTGAGCATCATAAGTTCGGGTTGATGTTTCTAATTGCCTTCTTATGGTTGCAGCATGGGTCTGGATCTATTGAAGGGCATTGTCCGCAACAATTTGGAAGCGGGAGTGATTGAGCCTGCCATGAGCAAAGTAAAAATAATTCAGGTTAGAGAGTGGTCAAGACTTTTTGAGCTCAATTAAGAAACACAATTCAGTTTTACTTCAATGTTCTCCAACTTAATTCTTTCAGTTCGCCACGGAAGCTGCTATAACCATTCTTCGAATTGATGACATGATTAAACTTGCAAAAGACGAAAGCCAGGACGGAGAGTAGGAAAAACATTTTTTGGCATGGATAAACCTTCAACAAAGCTAGGCGCGTTCAATGTTCCATGTGTTGTTAGGCTTGATATTTGGTTGTTTTCTGCTTTCCTATGACTTGGGGATTATGAAATGCGGATATTAATTATTGTTTTTGTTGTGGGAGTAAATTATGCACATGAAAGTATCCGAAAGGTGAAGCAGAATTTTGCGACAAAAATTTTTAGTGAAGTGAATTGTTAGAGGCCAGCACAACTACACCAAGGATTAAGGAACACCATCTTCTCTTGTGCTTGGTGTGTTGATTTTAGGTTCTGCATGGTTTAACTAAGAGACCTATTATTTTATGTGCAACTTTTAATCTATAATTTTGAAGAACTGGGTGAATGCGATCACTTGTATATACTCAAATTGGTGATTTATTGCAAAAGTAATACTTCTATATTTCATTCAAATTTAAGGTTAATTATTAATTTCTTTACCAATGGAAAAATAATTATATTTGAACTATTGATTTTTTGAAGAAATATTTGCATCCAAAATTAAGATTAGTTCTCTTTCTTCGGTTAAGTTTGAGGGGTGGTTTAGTATGTCCATAAGTTTCCTAATTTATAATTTGAGTTTCTTCAACTTGTTTCACGTTCTTTGTAAAATTTGTTGTCTAAGTTTTGCAACGGAGTACATCTCTGTAATATAGAACAATATAGAATGGTGTTATTACATTTGATTTGTTCTCATAATTTTAAAATAATTATTTAATATAATAGATTTTAAATTATTTATTTATTTTATATATATTTGTATATTTTATAATATACTACCTTCGTTTCCTTGAAAGTGTAATATTCACCCATTGCAAACAGTTCAATATACATTTTTAATGATTAATAACACAAATTGTGTATAAGTAAAAATTAGAAAAATTAGATATTCTAAAACTACAAGATAATTCGAATCCAACAAGATATTACTTGACTATATTTTCCCTTAAATAGCCATGATAAAAATTTGAATCAAAATTAAACAATGAATAGTAACAAAAGTGCAATGTTGCACTATTACAAAAACAGAGGTAGTATATATAAGTATTACAATATTACATATATATATATATATATATATATATTAGGGGTGGGTCGGTACGGTATACCGAAAAAATTTCGCCGTACCGTATACCGTACCGAACCTTACGGTATGGAAATTTTCATACAGTTGCCGTACCGCACATTTCGGTATACCGATCTTTGGTATACCGAAATTTTCGGTATGAAATATTTTCGGTATGAAATATTTCGGTATACCGATCTTTGATACCGCGGTATCATACCGTTGCCATACCGACATTTCGGTATGTTTGGTATATACCGGTATACCGAACCTTCGGTATATACCGGTATACCGGTATCACGGTATATACCGACATACCGAACATTCGCTATATACCGACATACCGGTATTACGGTATATACCGACATACCGAATATTATCTATATATCAGCATATCGGTATTACGGTATATACCGGTATTGCAGTATATACCGACATACCGAAGAATCGGTACATACCGGTATACTGATACCGCGGTATTTACCGAAGTTCGGTACGGTAACGGTATACCGCGGTATCAAAAAATTTATACCGTTAGTGTACCGAAATTTTACGGTACGGTATCATACCCTACCGAAAATTACGGTATACCGAAAATTTTGGTATTCTCGGTATTTTTTCGGCACGATATGTGCGGTATGCGGTATATTCGGTATTTTTCCCCAGCCCTAATATATATACTTCTTCCGTTTTTTAAAGATAGATACATTGGGGAATATGATACTATTCATATAAAATTACTTTGACTTGAAGTTTTATTATAGTTATATAAGTAATAATATAACCAAGTGAGATCTTATTAGATTTGTCCGGTCTTATAGTTTTTAAATATCAAACTCTTAGAATTTTATTTGTATTAAATTTGAGTTATTAATAATTTAAAATATGTATTGAATTGCATGCTGTGTGGGTCGGTAGAAAAAAAAATAGAGGAAGTATATACTAAATGAATTAGTACTTCTTTGTACTTTACACTTAAATACAATAACTAGTTTTTATTTAATTATAATTTATCTATCTTAATAAAAACGACATTAAAATAAAAATAAAAGATAAAAAAGATAAAATAATAATAATAATAATAATAATAATAATAATAATAATAATAATAAAACCGTGAATCGCATAGAATTAGTGCTAGTTCCATGTGAAAAGAGCTCATTCGAAAAATTAGTGCTAGTTCCATGCTTCAAATACATTTTTAAAAAATTAATTCTAAAATAAAAAACTAATTGAATATTCTTTTTTCTACCAACGGCTTGAGTAGATGGGGCTTTAGGCGCTTAAGTAACGTATCGAGTTCGAGCCTTGTATGCAAAAAAAACTGCTTTGGGAGATGCACCCTTAATTGCCTTTGCAGATCCTCGAGAAATTAGTCTTGTGTCCAATGTGGTCTGGGATATCGGGTTTACCCAAAAAAAATTATTCTCTCTTTTTAATAAGAAATAAATTGAAGTATCAAACTAAGCATTAGAATTAAGTGGTGTTTATTTTAGGAAAACCAGTGGACATAATATTGGAGTATGAATTAAATAGTAGTACTAGTAAAATACTACTACTAAAATGGAATAGGTTGGTTCTACTTCATATAGTAGTTCATAGTCCATGGATGGACGTAACATGTCAGCAAGTCTCCTACAGTACAAACTGTACAGTCAGCCGAAAACGGTGCACAAACTAACCACCCCGCCCCCCCCCCCCCCCCCCCGGGCCTTCACGTCTTCCCTTATTCTTTATTTCAAGAAATTAAAGAATCAAGACTTTTAATGCTTCTTCCTCCTCCTATTCATTCGTATACGCATCCGTAACTTTATTTTTCCCCCACGACCACTCTCTTCTTGTCACTCTCAATTCCAACTCTTGCATCCGAATTCGCCCAACATCAAATCGCCGTAATTCTGCCGTCGCTGCATTCTTCCACCGCTCTCCTCTGTAAGTCCCCCATCCCCAATTCCATTCCATTTATTGATTTCTGCTGCCCCCTCTCCGTTACGTGGCGCCACTTTGTTTAAACCCTTTTCTTTCGCTTAATCTTCAAGATTATTGTTCAATTCGTAATCCGATCGTGGGAGTTGTTAGTATCCGAAGAGTTTCTTAGTTTTTTTTTTTTCTTTAATTATTATTAATATATGTTAATGTGCTTTGTCAATTGCCTACTCGAAAAATCAGAACTGGCAATGAGTAATGAATTGTTAATCAATTAAGGGTTTACTTAGAGTACTAGGTAATTGTATTTTCCTTCAATAATCATATCCTTTAACAATTGTATATAGGTTAGACCGTTGGAGTGTTGAACTCTTGATCATTATTAATTTTTCCAAGGTATTAGGCTAGAGAGGTGAAGTGTTGATCATTCTATTTTTCACGTGTTTGTTGAATGAATGTGTCGCAATTGTTGAATGTGAGATGGGTACATTGTAAGGTATAATCACTTAACATGGATTAGACATTCATGACACCCTAGAATGTATGACTGAGATTTCCCTTCGCATGATAATGTTTGGTTTATCAGTGTGAAATTTATAGGGATGTTTTGATTTAAGGAATTGCTTGTACGTACAGTGTAGAATGAGCCGCCGCAAAAGTCCCGGAGCCGATATAATAAGCAACCTTCCTGATGATATTATAGTAAACATTCTTTCGAAGCTGCCATTGTGGGATGCGGTGAGGACAAGCATCTTGTCGAGAGAATGGAGATACAAATGGATGTACAATCCAGTGCTTGTCTTTGGGCCTGAATTCAACATGCACCTCTTGAAAAACCACAGGCTTGAAATCATCATCTACCGGATGCTCTTACATAAACGAGGGCATATTAGCAAGTTTGCTCTCCAAGTCCCCAGCTATTCAAGCACCTCGGATCTCGATCACTGGATTCTCCAATTGTCAAAATGCAGAATCGAGGACTTCATACTTGAGTTGTCTTGTGGCAGGAAACATGTGTTGTCGTCTCATTTCTTTGGCTTTCAGTACCTCAGGCACCTAACCCTTTACAGATGCGTCTTCAGACCACCTGCAGAGTTTAAAGCATTTAGTAAGCTCGAGACTTTGAATCTCCAGGATGTCGATTTTGATCCAGCAGTTGTTGGACCGTTAATTGCACGATGCACTGTGCTTGAAAAGTTGCGAGTAGTCAATTGCACTCACTGGAATTCAATCGTAGTTGAGGGACCAGGTCTCAAGTCTTTTACATTTCATGGTGCTTTCCAGCATATTCGGTTCAAACACTGTCCACTTCTGGATAAAGTCATCTTGTCGACTCCTACAACCGTGAATCAAGATATTCGTGGGTTTTCCGTGGGCATCAAGTCATTTGATTTTCACCCATCACTGAGGGAACTTCACCTGCATCCTCATATGCTAGAGGTACATTATTAATCCCATTCTCCTAATCAACTTTGCTTTTACCTGCTCTGTGGAAACTTAATTTTTTGGCATTGTGAGTAGTTTTTGGGTGCAGCACCTTGTTTAAGGAGACGGCATCCTCTTCGTTTGAACAATCTAAAAGTTCTTGACATCACAATGTTTCTGGATACCGTCGAGGAGTTCATTTGTCTTTATTTGTTACTTAGAAGCTCTCCCAATTTGGAGATGTTAAGAATATGGGTGAGTAATTATGGATTCTCATCATTTTCTTGCACCAATTTGCGTTGAGGTGTCTTCTTGTGATTCACTAACACAATCTCAACATTGTTGTTGTCTGCTGAAGTTTAATGGGATGACAGGAACAGCAAAAGACATCAAAGAGTTCATACGAGTCAGTTCGATCCATTGCAGAGTCCAACCAGATTATTTGAATCAACTAAAAAGGGTCGAAATATCATGCTTTAGGCCTTGTATCGAGTCTCAAATGGAATTTGCAAGATATATACTAGCTTATGCTACAGGGCTCGTGGAAATGGCAATTTTACCCAAGTCGGAGTCGCACTGTATGGGCAGGATGGTTAATGAGCTGCAGAAATTCCCCAAGGCGTCTCCAAATGCTCGAGTAGTGACCAGAAGTTCCTTGCCATTGAATTTGTGGCTGTAAGAAGCTAATGTGATTTGGGATGTGGTTTTTGATTGTGTAGTTTTGAATTGAGTAATGAACACAGTTAAAAGCCACTGGCAGATTGGCTCAACTCTCATATTCAAAAATAATACAATGTCGATGAGCAGAAGGCGCTGATAGTGCAATGTGTCGACGCTTTAGAGACTTGAAACAAAATTCGCCTGCCCTATGTTTTTGGAAATCGCAGTTTGGCTGCTCGTTATTCATGATGTTAACGTTGACTACATCACTAAAAAAAAAAAAGAGAGACAACCACGATCAGTTTTATTCCATCAAAACCAGAAATAAGGGGAGTCAAATCGATATCAAGGCCAAGAAGTCGGCACAACATTGATGAATAGCACAAAATTTCAAGCTATGAATTCTCAGAGGAAAAAAAATGTCCTCCCTGCAACTTAGTAGTACAAACATAATGTGGTGTAGCATCATCATATTCAGACATCTCACCAGTGGGATTTCCTTACTTTCAGCCTTCAAGGAGTTGATATCAACCATTCTTGTTTCACTTGCTCCTCAATGATCTGCTGCCTTTTTGTCCGATTCCTGTCCCCGTGAGGCTAGCTGATAACAGTGACCTGGAATCAGGCCGCCACTTCAACTCTTTGAGAACAGAAAACAGGGTTGCCAGTTCTGCTGTCATCTCACTGTCCTTTATATTGTTACAAGAAACTACTCTAAGCCTTTCAAGATCCTTCCAAGACAGAATTACTAACTCTAATCCTTCAGTTGTTAGTAGTGAGCATCCTTCCAGCGTGAGAGATTTTATATTCCTACAACCAATTAGAGAAGCAAATGAAAAAAAGTATTGTTGTTTCCACAATTATCGGGCCATGGTGCAATGCAATTCCACATCCTGGCTTAATCACTGAGTAATCAATCAACTAACAGAATCAATCGGTAGTGTGTAATTATCTTCCGCATAGGTTACAATAGAAATATGGCGTGAAATGAGATATCTACATAAAACCATGTTAAAATGCATTAATATTCTTGATTTTTCTCAATTTCTATGAGAGATCACGAAAGCAAATTTGACATCACTTCATACGATAATGAAGTACTTATCAACATGATCTCCAATTTATTCCTTCGAAAAACTTTGAACTTTTGATCCAGATTACAAGCCTTTTCTAGTGGAAATAATACTTGTTTTGCAGTATCACCAATTAGATTTCACAGATATCAGATATATTGTTTCTTAATGAAGTATTTCCCTCAATGTGTTTAAGATGATCACGTTGGGTTACAGTAAATCTATGATTGAGCAAAACTATTCCTCCCAATAAAACAAGTTGGCATCTAAGCGTGCATACTCAATACCATAATATATGATCTATAAATGAGCACATAAAGTTAAGTTTATACCTAAAAACAGTGGCGGCAGCAAACACACCGTCGTTCAATCCCCAACAATCCTCTATCACTAGCTCCTTAATATTCCAACACACTGCAAACAATGCGGACACACCCTGCTTGTCCCGCAAGAGACACCGCTGCAAATGCAAATCCTCAAGCATCGTTAACGACCCCAAATGCTCCACCGGTCCTGGATTCACATCAATATTCTTGCAAGACTGGATTCTCAAAGTCTTCAAGTTCCCACAATACGATAAAGCCGACAACCATCCACCTTCCATCCTATGCTTACCAATCGTCAACTCCTCCAACATCTGACAGCACTGCCCAATCGCCTTAATCCCATCATAACTTCCTTCACATCCCACGAGCTCGAGCTTCACCAACCGCGGGCACCCCTGAGCCAAAAATGTCATACCAATATCTGAAACCATAGAATCATAAATCCCCGGTATGCTTCCTATCAGCTTCAGAATTTGCAGATTCCGGCAACTATGAATAGCCCTCAACGCTGAATCATCGCAGTGATGCAATTCCATCTCCTGCAATAACTCACATTCCTTCCCCAAGTAACTCAGCCCTTCCTCCCCAACATTCATCAACGCAACTCTCCTCAAATTCCTACATCCCTCGGCTAATATCCGCACGCCCTCGTCTATCCTACTCGAATCAAGAACATCCTCTTTCCTAACAAAAAAACTCTCATTCTCCAACACTCCAGAAGTTAATCGAATCTCAATCAACCTATTGCTCAACATAGTCCCTAAATTCCTCTCAGATTTAACACAGGCAGGCACCAAATCAATCTCAATCAAATTGGGAAACCGATAGCTCAACCTACCAGACTCCAAAAAGTCCCAATCCAACAACCTAATCGAACCGACCAACTTTCCACACAACACGCACCACCTCCTGCAAACCAACGAATTCGAAATATGGTGCTTGTCGACAGAAACCTTACCGAAAACCCTCAGCAACAATTCGTCGGACAACAAGGAGAAGCAGTCGGCGGCCGAGGCGTTAGGGTTTGAGGAATCCGACTCGGGTTCGGACTCGGAGTACGGAGTGGTCGACCCGGACTGCGACAGTGGCCGCAGGCGCGACATCAATAGTGCATGCTTCAGCGCATCCTCCGGGTCGACCCGTCCCCTGGGGAACGGGTCGGGACAGCCGGGCTGCTCCTTAGGTTCTTCATCGGGGTCGAAATTAGGGCTGGAACTGGAATTGCCGTCAGATGAAGACAACATCTTTTTGCAGGATTGAGGAACAGTAACCGCCTATCCGCCGCCGCCGCCGTCGCCACTGCGAAAATTTGGATGAAAATTGTAGTGGAAATGATGTTGCCGAGGGAAAAAAAACTGCTGGAGCCTGGAGGGGGTATTTATTTATGATTTTATTATAATTCAAATATACTACCCTTTTTGTGGAACTGTCTTGAGGGGATGGGAAATTGTCTCAACTCTCATCTTTCTTTTCCATTTTCTATTCTGGATTTTTGGAAAATAAATAGGAGAAATAGCATAGATTTTAAAAAAAAATCACAATCAATTATGAGGAGATTAGATTTGAAGGGCGCAAACAAATCCCCTTCTAGATGAGATGATGACTTGGCCCAATGATTAAGTCCTTTGACTTCCAACGGAATGTTGGAGGTTCGACATCCCACCGACCTACTACCCCTCCCTTTCATTCCCTTTCTAATTTGTATGAAATGGGTTCTCACCACCAATTTCTCAGGCTTCCATGGCTCCTCCAAAAAAAGTTACTCTTCTGGATGGTAAATTTACTCTGGTTTCACATTTTGATTACACTAAACTACAATGCTCTTTATACCCATTAACCTATCAACTTTTTGGTGAACATATCAACTTTGAAATTTAATTTCATATTTGTGTAATATTTTTTTATATTTAGCGATAAAGGTTACAAGAGTTTATATCACATAAATTATGAATGAATAAAAGAAAATAATAGAAAGTCAAATAAAAATTTAAATTCACAACCATGAAATTAAAAATTGGGAACTTAACCACTATGTGAAGCCGTCTTCCCAAGTTTGTGTAATCATTTCAAAATATTTATCTAAAATTTCAAATCAAATTTAATCATTATAATAAACGTAAAGTAATAATCTTGTCATATTATTATTATTATTATTATTATTATTATTATTTTACATATTTCTAGAACATTTTGGTATAGATTATTTTTAGGTAAAGGCTCTATACAAGTAAAAATAAATCTGCCCAAATACTTTGCAACCATGCAAATTAGACTTAAACGGGATGAGGACCTAGCCCAAGCGGTTAAGTCCCTTGACTTCCAACGGAAGGTTGGAGGTTCGATTCCCACTGGCCCTCTATCCCTCCCTTTATTTCCCCTTTGTAATTGTGTGGCATGGGCTCCCACCACCCATTTCCAGGCCTTCAATGGCTCCTCAAAAAAAAAATAAAAAATTAGACTTAAACTACTGGACGCCTAATTTTGAATGAAAAAAAAAAAAAACAAAGTGATAGGGGTGAAGAGTGCAGCTGAGGATCCTATAAAGAACACCCCATGTATGTCTATTTACCTTTTGTCTGGATTTGGGGTGAAGATGTAATAAAATGAAGGAAATTATTATGGTGATGATACAAACAAAAAGGGAAAAAGAGAAAAAGAAATGAAAAAGGGATATATGTAATGGGCATTGGGCACCAAATCCCCTAGAGGAAACAAAAAGAGGATTTGGATTTTGGAGGAAGGTTTGCCAATGATACAACAACATAGCACAGGAATTGGGAATTAGGAAAGTGTACAACATAATAGTATGAAATAATCAATCATGTGAATTGTGAAGTGATGAAACCATTATTCACTTTGTAAACTTTGTGTTTGTTGTTGGGAGTTGGAACAAACACTTGTCTACAATTATGGTCCTATTATTACTACACTACCTCCAACAAGTAACAACCCCACTATTACTCTGCACCTTGACCTCACTTTTGGACCATTCCTTTGTTCTTTACCCCCAGGCCACCCCTAACATTTACATTTTGCTTGAATTTATGTGTTTTTTGGTTTCTTGATGCTTAAAGGCTAAAGCAACTTCCCTTTATTCTACTATTTATTTATATTACATTCAAGAGTAGTAAAGAATACGGGGATGTGGCCTTGACCTAGTAGTCATGTTGTATAACTTCCAATTTTATGGTTGAGGGTTCGATTCTCACCCGGCACCCCATCCCTCCACTTTATCCTCCTTTGTAATTTGTGTGGTTTGAGCTCCCACACACCTTTGCCGACACATGAGTATCAATATTTACCAATTTTTATTTCGGAAATTTAGGGCCCAAGCCCTATTGAAAAATGTTTCATAATGTTTAGGCCCTATAACATTTTTTCTTAGCTTTTACGCCCTATCTTACCATTTGACTCAGTGAAAAATACCCACTCAATTCTTACTAATCGCAGTTATACATAATCCTACAATTTCAAAACTAATTCAAAACTGACGAAGTGTGCGGGAGAGAAACGGACCACGAAGAGAAAGAAAAACGAAGAGAAAGCTACCGAGAGGAAGGGGAAGAGCAAGAATCGAACGGGAAGAGACGGTAATCGAAAGGAAGAAAAGAAGCGAACAACGCAATCTAGAGCTTGAAGAGTGGAATGGATTCGCTGCTAGCATCGGTCTAATTTCCAGAAAGAAACGCCCTATTTCCATAGAAACGGGGATTTGCAAGGTGTTGGAGGAAATTGTGGACCAAACCCTAGTGGAGGAAGAGGAAGAAGAGGTATTGAGCAAATAGTAATTCTCGCAATTGATGGCACCCAAGAGAAAGGCTGAGCATTCCGAAGTGGCCGAGACGGGTAATTTTGAAAATTTCATTCATTTCTGCTTTTGTTGGTTCATGATTGAACAAGGTTAAGGCATGTGTTAAATTAGATTATGTGTAATGTGTGATGTAATCGCTGAATTGATTGTGCTTTTTCTGGAAATATAATGTTATTTGTAGAGGTTGTGTTGTTTGGTTAATAACTTGGGCTGACCGAATGAATAGTGTTATTTGATGAAAGTCTGTATAGTTGATGATAAAGTGTTCGATAAAAGGCTAGAATGAATGGTATGATGTTATGTACGGGGTAAAATGCAATGTTATGCAATGTTATGAGGAGGATGTTAACCGTGGATGGTAAATGAATATTTGAACTGATTTTTATAGGTGCCACGAAGGAGAGTAAAATGCAGGCACCCCGGTGCTCTGCAAAATATCTTCGGGAGATTGTGGACGAGGTGGAGGTCCGATGGTCTCAAAGACAAAGAGAAGCCATAGAGGCCACAGGGTTTGGGCATTTGATCAAAGTGAGCAAGGACAATGCCTATCAAGCTAGATTGCTAGCGGTGCTGGAAAAATTCGAACCGGCAACATGTAGATTCGTTATGGGCAACGGCATTAGTTTGGCGTTTAAGGCCAAGGAGTTTTCATGCGTGCTTGGGTTGAAGCACGTAGGACATTACATCGAAAAGAGGTTGGAGGATGTCCCTATGCTATCGAAGAAGTTCTTCAATGGAAGGTGTGCGGAGGTGAAGAGAAACGAAATGGCAAATGTTCTAAGTCACTGTGCGGGAGAAGTTGAGGGGGTAGAGCCTGGGGAGTACGCAAGCATATATGTATTGTTTGTGTTTAACTGCCTTCTATTTCCCAACACCGGGTACACGACGCCCAAGTACCTATGGCATTACGCGGAGGATAGCACGAAGGTAGGGGAGTATGCTTGGGGCCCGTTAGTGTACTCATATCTATTGGAGTCTATGAAAAGTTTTGTGGAGGGCAAATCTTCTTACGTGAACGGATGCACAGTAGGGTTAATGGTAAGTATCATTTCTCTTATATTGAATATTAGTGATTCTTTATTATGGGATGTGGAACTAACTTGGATTTTTTGGTGATCCTATTTAACTACAGGCATGGTTCTATGAGAGGATACCAAAGTATGGCAAGCCACTCCATATTTTAAGATTTCCGAGGATTACAAGATGGGCGGATAGATCTGGTAAGATTGAAGCTTGCAGGGAAGAATTGAGGGAGGTGGTAAGGGACGATGTAGCAAGGTTCGTCGGGTTGGCTGAGGAAAAGATATTGTTTGTTCCGGCAAGGGTTATATCATCGGTATATTGATCTATCTTTACTATTTTATTCTTCTTGTTAATGTTATTATTTTATAGAATGTACTTTATACATGTAGGAATCGGAGGGGGATCTAGATGAGAGAAAGGATGAGGATGATGAGGTACAAGAATATGCGGTGAATGAGGCAGAATTTAGAGAGAGGGGCCTGGATGGATTGCAATTGACTTTGGAGACGAACGTTGATGTGGGGACTGATTTAGATAAGAGTAAGGTGGTTGGGGATTTGCCGGTTGGGTTGTTGAGTGAAGGGTTGAATAAGGGGGGAGAGACTGTGGAAGCAGAGAGTGAAGGGCTGGAGGAGAATAAAGGGTTGGAGGAGAATAAAGGGTTGGAGGAGAATGTAGGGTTGGACAAGAATAAAGAGTTGGAGGATAATGCAGTGTTGGAGGAGAATCAAGTGTTGACTAAGGGGGAAGAGAAAGTGGACGCGGAGGATGCAGAAAAGGGCGAGGATGTCCAAAGACCGGGAAAGAAATCACCCTCGTCATTGATTAAGAACGTACAAAGCAGGAAAGATAGGAGGAGAAAGAAAGATCCGGATTTCACCGACCCGAGGCCGGTGAGAAAGAGGAAGCCGGCGGCTACAGGCGAAGAACCGGTAAGTCAGTTATATTGTGAACAAAGATTTTCAACTCACATCCTCGGGTATATTGTTATTTAAGTTGCACAAATATCTTGAATTTAGTATCTTTTTTAAGCAAGGTTGAGTTGTACAGATTCTTGTTGATGACTTGGGCATAGATGAGTTGGACATAGCCGCCATTGGTGATGATGCCTTTGCTGAGGGATATAAAGGGAGAAGGGATTGGAGCGGGCGAGAGATTGTTGATGATGCAACGAGGGCATTGCTGGATCGTTTTATAGATGGCGAGTTTAAAAGGTAATTGTAAACTATAAAAATGTTACCATTGTATTGGTTCAAGTATTGAGGTTATATTGTGGCTCCGACATTGTATATTTAATGGAATTGATAGGAGTCCTATATGGGAGGGGGAAGAATCTGCTGTGTATAGAGACCATCTGCTACGCCTGTTGACGAACGAACCATTAGAGGGGACTGTCATCGATTCGTATTTGGAAATAATTGCATCCAATGACTACCAAAAGGGACAAGGTTTCCCATGCCGTGCGGTCTTCCTGAGCACGCTGACAGCGGTTAGTAGGTTGTTTAAAAGACTCTAGAAAATATATGACAATCAAACCATTGATGTGCTCATCTTTTTGTTGCAGAATGACATAGCGCGTACAATGGATGAGTTTTATCCACGTGACAAGATTGAGTGGGAAGATAAGGAATGCGGGCATTTTTTAAATCAAATGAATGGATTTTGTGCGGAGCAAGTTCGTAAAATAGAGCGTAGCAAGGGTTCAAGTCAATTGAGGTACATTGTATGCCCGATAAATGATGTTGACCTCTTTCATTGGCATATGGTGATTTTGGACTTAGAAGATGGCGATGTGTATGGCATGAACTCTATGAAGTCCGATGCACGTCTGAAGACACGCCGAACTAAGCTTGTAAGTGTTATTCTATAAAAAGTTAAAATTAGTGCATCGTCGTTGGCCATTTTATATGGTGATATATTTTACATGTGATCGACTTTATCCTTTGTTTATGTGTTTTGGGGAAATTTGATAGGTCAATTTTTGGAAAGCATGTTGCGAGAATTGGGGGATAAAAATGACGGGCACGTTTAAAGAATCGGATTGTAGGCAACAAGGGTCGGGGTCAATGGATTGCGGTGTGTATGTATGTTTGTGGAGCGAATGCTATGCCCGGAGCGACCCAATATTTTGGCAACAATCGGAAACCGTTTCCATAGAAGCAATGAGAGCCCATATTGCTTATACTATTTTAACTGATGGGAGGAGCATGGTTCTAGATTCAATTAAATGATTTAGGGTTGGAGGTTGTTTATTACTTGATGTTTTGTAGATGTAAGTTAAATTGTGTTGGTGAATGTTGGTTTATGATCAACTGTCCATTTGCAGAGATGTATAAATTGTTTTGGTGAATGTTGGTTTATGAACAGGTTCAATTATGTATTAGTTGTGGGATAATGTTTTTTTTGTTATGTGAACTAAAGTTGGTAAGCTAATGGTGTGATTCATGGTAAAATCTTATGTGTCTATGTCGGAAGATTTGTATGAGCATGTGGTAAAAAAGGTTGATTTGGACAGGGACGGTTTTTTGAATTAGGAAGGGAACCGTTTCCTAACCGTCCCCATATAACTGGATAGGTCATTGGTCATTGCACGGTCGCGGGACGTTCCCTGTACACCGTCCGCGACCATTCAGGACCGTGAATCCATTAAATTCAGATTGGACGGTCATGTGGACGGTTCCAATTCCGTCCCCATACCGTCCAGGATGCACCTGCTTATGCAGGAGGAGCTCGACGGTCTACGGACGGTTCTATTTTAACCGTCCCATCTCACCAGGACCGTCCAACCTTAGAAATGCATTGCCACGGTGAGAAGGACGGTTTACTGTGACCGTCCCGTGGCCGTTCGAGTACAGTCTGCTTCCTTCAGTGGGGTATCCTTGGGTTGTGGACTGTTCTCCACGAACGTCCCAATGACCGTGAACGACTTGGTAAGTGTAATTTGCATACCGGGTAATATATATTGAAATAGTTGGTAAGACTTATAGCGAAAGATGGTAAAACCAAAATCCAAATATTTGGTGAGGCAAAGGCCAGAACCTTTGTAAGTTTTATGTTGAAAACTGGTAAGTGTGACACTAATAACCTGGTAAGTCTAAATTCCGAATACCTTGGTAAACAAATTAAAGGACCTGGTAATCTTGGTTGTTCAAACTTGGTAAGTTATATAGCGAATGTTGGTAAGTCGTAGAGATGATTCCAACACCTTGGTAAGTTTTATTCTGTTACCTGGTAAGTGTAATACTATTTACCTGGTATGTTTGTATTCCTAATACCTTGGTAACCCAAATTAAAGGACCTGGTAAGCTTTGTTGTTCGTAGATGGTAAGCTTTATGTCAAATGTTGGTAAGTCTTATAGAGGGTTCCAGCAACTTGGTAAGTTTTATTTAAAAACCTGGTAACAACAATACTCCAGTCCTGGTAAGTATAAATTCCAAATACCTTGGTAATCCAAATTGCAAAAACTGGTAAGTTTCTTTGTTCAGACTTGGTAAGCTATATTACAAATGTTCGTAAGTCATATAGAGGGCTCCAGAAACTTGGTAAGTTTTATTCCGTTAACTGGTAAGTGTAATACTATTTACCTGGTATGTCTGTATTCCTAATACCTTGGTAACCCAAATTAAAGGACCTGGTAAGCTTTGTTGTTCGTAGATGGTAAGCTTTATGTCAAATGTTGGTAAGTCCTATAGAGGGTTCCAGCAACTTGGTAAGTATTATTTAAAATACTGGTAACAACAACACTCCAGTCCTGGTAAGTATAAATTCCAAATACCTTGGTAATCCAAATTGCAAAAACTGGTAAGTTTCTTTGTTCAGACTTGGTAAGCTATATTACAAATGTTCGTAAGTCATATAGAGGGCTCCAGAAACTTGGTAAGTTTTATTCCGTTAACTGGTAAGTGTAATACTATTTACCTGGTATGTCTGTATTCCTAATTCCTTGGTAACCCAAATTAAAGGACCTGGTAAGCTTTGTTTTTCGTAGATGGTAAGCTTTATGTCAAATGTTGGTAAGTCCTATAGAGGGTTCCAGCAACTTGGTAAGTTTTATTTAAAATACTGGTAACAACAATACTCCAGTCCTGGTAAGTATAAATTCCAAATACCTTGGTAATCCAAATTGCAAAACCTGGTAAGTTTCTTTGTTCAGACTTGGTAAGCTGTATTACAAATGTTCGTAAGTCATATAGAGGGCTCCAGAAACGTGGTAAGTTTTATTCTGTTAATTGGTAAGTGTAATACTATTTACCTGGTATGTCTGTATTCCTAATACCTTGGTAAGTTGCATTTTGTAAACTGGCAAGTGTAATACTAATTACCTCGTAAGTCTATATTCCGAAAACCTTTGTAAACCAAATTAAAGGACCTGGTAACCTACACTGTTCGGACTTGGTAATCTTTATGGAAAATGTTGGTAAGTCGTATAGAGGATTCCAACATCTTGGTAAGTTTTATTTTATAAACTGGTAAAACTAATACTGAAGACCTGGTAAGTCAAAATCCAAATACCATGGTAATCCAAATTACAAGACCTGGTAAATTTGATTGTCCAGACTTGGTAAGCTTTATAGAAAATGTTCGTAAGGCATATGCAGGGTTCCAAAACCTTGGTAAGTTTTATTGTATAAACTGGTAATTAGAGTCCGACAGATCTGGTAAGGCTAAATTCCGAATACCTTGGTAATCCAAATTAAAAGACCTGGTAAGTTTGTTTGTTCCGGCTTGGTAAGCAAAATAGTAAATGTTGGTATGTCACAAGCAATTGCATGGTAAGTCGAATTTCATGTACTTGGTAGGTGCAATTGTCATAAAGAATACTATCTGGATGGTCCTGGTAAGGTTAGGACGGTCATAAACGACCGTCCTCGGACCGTCCGAAGCGTCCTGTGTTGGACAGTGTAACGGGGACGGGATTCGGACGTTTCGTTTTGACCGTCCCTCACCATTTTTTCACAATCATCCTGACTTTACCATTTTTGTCTATCATATTGCCACATGCACGTCAAGTACATACCAGATAACACAATCATAATATACCATCGATCAAATCATCATCAAAATGCTACTAAAGCTCTTAAATACCGCAATGCCATACTAGTTCAGTTCAAAACAGAAAATATAATCTTTCTACCAATCAAGGCACTTAACATAACCATACTAGTGCAGTACAAATGCAAATTAATGAGAATATACCAAATTCATTAAAAACACAAATAGTAACTACTCGGGGGGGCGGAAGCGGCCAAGATCAGGAGCATCCGGATCCAAACGCCACATGGATCGACCAATGTCTATGATATCTCGTTCGACTTGATTGATTCGGCCATCCCAACTCATTTGCATCTCGTTGAACCGGTTGTCAAAGTGACCCTGCACGTGGTCAAATCTCCCGTCAATGTGAACACGAAGGTCATCAAACATCCTACGAAGCTCCGAATAATCCATCCCTGGTTGGTGAATTTGCGGCTGGGGAGGGGGCATTAGTGCGGGAGGGTTCCCGTCCATGTCTTCTTGCCGTCCTTCTTCTTGTTGCGCATCCGGTGGTGGAGGTGGAGGTGGTGGTGGCGACCGTACCCGTGGGACAATGAGAATCAAGCCCCCGTCAGCCTCCTCATTTATTGTGGCAGGAGTAGCTCTCCCACTTTGAACCAAAGCACGTCGCTCGGCAAACTTGTGGACCTTGAACGAGCCCATCGCTGCTAGTCTTTCTTCCCCCTTGTCAATAAGTACACCAGCGTCTATGCACATACTCCATATCAAGTGAATATGTGTGATGGCAAGCGAGGAGGAAGCGTTACTTATCTCCAACATGTGCCTTCTAATTATGGACCCAACATTGATTTCGCCACCAAAAGCCAAGTGGTGTATCAGATCGAACGCTTCCCGAGTGAGGAAGTTCTCTCGAACGGTTGGTCTAATCCGTCCATTCCAAACTTGTGCGACAAACTTCCATTGAGGATCTAGGCACTTGGTACGGAGTTCTATATTGTTCTTTGGATTCAATTGAACTGGTTCCAAGGTGCATAGTGCAGCCCAATCTGGTTGCACTGGTACCTCATCAGGTGGTAAGCGGAATAGTCCACGGTTTGGTAATCCGAGGTGGTCGTTGATGGCCTCACTTGAGAAATTGACATATTTGCCACGGACAAACACATCTGACATATCATCACTGGCATCCCGTATATTGGCATATACTTCCAAGGCCAGGTCTATAGGTGCGGTGCCTTCCGGATGGACTGCTAGTGCATCCCAATCCCAACGATCCACAAGGGGTGCCACCCTATCGTCGTGTAAATGTTCATCCTTGAATGCTCGTTCACCGACATAGGCTCTCGTTTCGTGCATGGTGTAGTACCTTTCTTGGGCAGCATCGGTCAAGAATCTCTTTTTGTTAAGCCGGGATGGACGTTTTTGTGGCTTGCAACCCATTCTAGTTTTCGGCGGCTGGTTATCATCTTCGTCGTCTTCCCGAATGCCCCGAGTGCGCTTCGGGGCCATTAACCATGCTAGGCACAAGATTTGCAAGAAACCCATGATATCTGGACAAGAAGATTTGCAATAAAACCATTAAAGACAACAAAAACAATGAAAACCTAGTTTAAACATTTATTCGAACACCTTAAGTGCGCAGTGAATCTAATACCATAAAAGTATCCACGAGCAATAAATCAAACCAATTTTCGAAACCCTAAGCATAATACATTCGACATCCAACCCACTGGTTCTGGAACAAGTGCACTCGACATAAACTTAGAAGAAGAAACTCACTTTCGTGCACCGAGGAACGTAAATGGAACGGAAAAATTCAAACAAGAACATTATTCTAAATTTCGTACATTTGCTAGAGCAATACAAATCGAAGGACGAAAATAAAAACACTTTCTTCTTGAAACAGATAAAGATTTTTAGAAACCCTAAATTTCGTACATTTGCTAGAGCAATAGATGTGGGAGGATGAATCACACCTGGAACTTCAATTCCTTGCTAGAAGACTTTCGAGAGAACTCGAATGAAGAAAACTACCCAGAGGTCGTGAAAAGGAAGTTTAAATGTGGAGGAGGGTGCGTTCGGTCTTAAACCGAAATAAGGGAACCTGTAACACAGGGACGGCCAAGGAACGGTACAAGTTCTGACCGTCCTCTAATCCGTCCATTCCGCCCTAACAATTAAAATACTCATATGACATTGAACATTTACCAATTTAAATTCTTAACTTTACCATTTTTACATTGCACATATTACCAAACAAGGGGAAAAAATATTCGTCGTGAAGATTTCAAAAATAATTATGAAACCCATTATAATTTAAGGTTAATTATAAAAATAATGAAAAAAATATATATATATACATATATATATTTATTTGTTTCTTTATACTGTAAACGGTAAACCCTAATACCCTAATACCCTAAACCCTAATCCCCCTTTGAGTTTACTCCTTACCAAATCATTGCTTAAGTGTTACTAGATGTTATAGAATTACTTACCATCTTTACATGTTCATGTTTACCCATCTCATACAGTTTCTTTACTACTATTAAGAATTATCAATTTCGTGTTCGTGTATAGCAGTAAATACGGCACCCATGTGAGATTACTCCAATAAGACCTTACCACGTAAATTTAGCAGTTCGGCCTCACTTGGGAGGTGATAGTTAAAGTTACATTTACATTTGGGAGATAACGAACG
Organism: Hygrophila difformis; assembly: GCA_030278955.1. Classification (NCBI taxonomy): domain Eukaryota; kingdom Viridiplantae; phylum Streptophyta; class Magnoliopsida; order Lamiales; family Acanthaceae; genus Hygrophila; species Hygrophila difformis. The sequence goes on from JAOANR010000002.1 coordinate 70,441,877, forward strand.
ACTTCGAAATAACGTTACAAAATTAATGTCGCATTGTCCATAGAAAAATAAGAAAGTCGTCAAGAAAATTATTTGACGTAACCCTAAACCCTATCATTATCCATACAAACCATTACGTGACGTAAATTTAGCCTGTCGAAAATAATATCAGGTATAGAATTTCATCTTCGTTGGGAGGTGATAGTTATAGTTGTAAGTTGTATTTACAGATGGGGAATAACGAACGACTTCGAAGTAACGTTATGAAATAAATGTCGCCTTGTCCGTATAGAGTAACTAAATTAACATTACGAAACCATTATGCAATTAATGTCACTTGAGAATCATAAGAACTTAAGAGAGTAAGACTATTCCATTGGATGTAGTTACGCCATCATAATATCCAATGTAGATGCTTAATTCAAGTATATACACACAATTAGTATATAGATGCCAATAGTTTTAACTAATTAAAATAATAGTAACAATGGTAAATTCACTTAATCGTAACAATTATATAAAATTTCCACCCTAAACCCTCGACCGAATAAAATTACCACACTCTATGAGGAATTTTACCAATTTAATCATTTATGATTTACCAAGTATCTCGTAGTTGAATTACCAATGTTGTGAAATGTGGTTTACCAAGTTTTTTATATGGCTCTCTTCAACATAGGAAGATTATAGCTTGCCAACTTTTTGTTATCAAAACTTACCAACTTCTTACCATGGTTTACCAATCTTTTTCAATAACACTTACCGTATATTGTCTTATGATTTACCAAGTTTTCTATGTCACGAACAAAATGATTAGGTGCACGAAGTTCGTGAAATTGGGTAACCTAATCCGATCCACAAAATTATAAACATGAGGTTTACCAAGTTTCATATTACGCGATTTACCAACTTCATTAATATGGTTTTTACTAATTCTTCAGTACACAGTTACCAACTTATCGATGAGTTTTTACCAAGCTCATAACTATGGGATTTACCAAATTCCTGCTAAGTTTAACAGTATATATGTGGTAAGTAGGACGGCACCTCGGATGCGTCCTCCAAAGGTCCGTCCCAACACACTCTGTTTTCTGTAAAACCAAGGACGGTCACGGGGACGGACCGTCCGAACTTGCCCAGGACCGTCCGAAACCACCTGTCTAGTACATGATCCAAGGGACGGCCCAAACACGGTTGGGGATGCCGTCTGTGAACCGTCCCTGTCATGCAGTTATGGGCAGATTTTTCGTGGACGGTTGTGGGACGGTTTAGACCAACCGTCCTTTGACCGTGAGGACGGTCACTGGAATTGAGGACCTCTTCCACGGTCTTCAAACGGTACTACTCCCATATCCACTTCACCGTCCTTGATTCTGCTTTAATTTTTTACCAATTCTTTTCATTGTTCTTACCAATATTTATAGTTATTGTTACCAAGTATCTTTCCAACTGGTTACCAATTCCTTTCAAAATAATTTGACACACATACTAATCCGCATCAATTTATGAAACTTAATAGCAAACCAACATCCAAGTGCCACAGCACGTAAATAGTTCAACGATTACAAGCACGTAAATAGTTCAACGATTACAAGTATGCCAACCGAGTGATCAACAAAAAATCCAATATACCCAACGAAACTACAACCCCACTCGAGCATTTTTGCATGTTTTTTTGTTGTGGCCGGATATTGAACATAAACTACATTTATTCTTACTCCCAACAACTTGGGATCGGATCCGCTTGGTTTTCCTTCGGCCGGGCTGTGATCGCACGTCTGGGGGTCGTATCGTCTCGATCGGGACATCCTCGGGTTCTTCCTCGTGTATGGCACAAATTGGAAAAATGGCCCCTTCGTATGCTTTACGGTACATGTGAGCACTATAGTATTGGTCCACATAGTCATATGGGGACGTTCGCATGTCCATAATGCATACCAACGCATGGGAACAAGGAATACCAGTCACTTGCCATTCTCTACACGAGCATTCCCGTTTGTTGAGGTCAATCACCATCCTCGACAATCTCTCGCGAACCTCGTACAGACCCGCCATCGATCTAGTGCATGACAATGCCCTCGACTTGTGTAAATTTAATTGAAGTATCTCCTCAATTCTAGGGCAAACATTCGTGGCCATTCCCGATGCTTCACTCCTTCTTTTGTCCATCATTTCCATCACCTTCAGTCTAAGCATATCCACCATAGCAGCGGGGTGCAGATACCTAGCAGCTTTCGCCCACTTATTCCAACTCTCCGCTAGATTATTGTTCATTGCGCCCCACCTCATCCCCGGGAAGAATGCATTGGCCCACCTTTCCGGTTTCGAACGTGCAATGAATTCCTTAGCATCCTTCCCGAATGCATCCACAATTTTCTTTATGTATTTTTCGTACTCGGATGCGGTAAGAGCGTTAGCAGCGAGATGCAAAATATTGCACCATTTACTCTTACGGTGTAAGGGATGTTTCGTCAGCACCTGTTGCATTTGGAAATAGAGTACCATAAGATAAAACATTCGATCAAGCATCACTTGGACTCCTATATCACATTAATAAACAAACAGTTGTATACTTACGTCAGTTCGAAAATTATCGATCAAATGACGGAGGCATATTGAGTGGGCACATCGGGGGAACACATCGCGTACGGCATTGAGAAGCCCGGCGTGTCTATCTGTATACAAAACCAAACTCTCGAAAGGAAAATTCTCGCTTTGGGCTTCAATCGCACCACATAGTTTTCGACAGAACCATCCCCAGCTAAAGTCCGTCTCCGCGTCGACAACTACCACAAAAGAGTTCAGCTTTCAGGGTTGCTTCATGCATACACATCAAAAATATAAGACCATGAATCAATTAACAACACAACATATACGTACCAGCGAAAGCTAATGTGAATATGCCATTGTTCGCGTCTTGCCCAATGGCCGTTAGCATTGTTCCTTTCCACTTTGACTTGAGATGAGTACCGTCAAGAAACAATATCGGTCGACAGCCCCTCAAGAATCCCCGCATGCAGGCACCCATGCAAATAAACACACGGTGGAATTTCATTGTGTCCGGAAATATTTCCAAGTCGGCTATAGTGCCAGGGTTCGAGGTAATCAACGATTCGCACATGGGCCTAAGTTTCTCAAATGATTTATCGTCCTTCCCATGGATCTCTCTTAATGCAATCTCTTTCCCCAACCATGCTCTATGGTAGGGTATATCAACTGCAAATTCAATTCCTATATCGTCTATGGCTTCTCTAGCACTATAAGCCGGGGCTTGTCTAACTTTATCTCGAATCCTACTTGCGACCCACTTAGAATTCGCATTTGGATGGCTTTTACTTGTAATGCGGTCGACACCACATGTGTGATGAAGGTTGCAATTCCGGATGCCAAATGTATCATCCGAGGTATGGAAGGCTGCATAGATACGCCACCCACACTCTTCCACTGTACATCTCACTATCACCTTATCCTTGGCATTCTTCAAGTATCTAAATCCTTTTTTTGTTGCGATAGAATATGTCCGCAACACTTCACGAAATTTACCAACACTATCGAATGTTTGTCCTACACCCTCGATACGCACAATGCCACCGGAGCGTCCGCCCAATGCCTCTTGGTCTGTCCGTACCACTAACAATTGGTTCTCGCTTGACCACTCATGTACACCATTCACCCTGCATTGTTTACCAATTATCTCATTAAACAATTCAACCAGAACTTGGCCAATCATGATACAACATTGAACACCTTAAATATCATACCTTCTATTCTCTGCCGCCGTGTTTGATACGACGTGTACATTGCACATGTGTACATTCGACAACATGTGATACCACAGCATCAACTTTATATCTGCATCATTTCTGATCCGTATGGGGAGCTTGTCCCCAGGAGCTTCGTATTCCAAAATGTTTAACAAATGATCGAACTCAGGCCATCTATCAATCATTTCCTTGTGCACCTCCGCCACGGTTGTGTGGTTCATGAAGCATAATGGGTGCTTCTCCTGATTAAATTGACAAATTACTAGCAAGCTAAAGCTACTACTGCTTCCCTCTTGCTCCCCACCGTTATTCATTCTCTTTCACACCTACAAAAGAAAACAGTATTGAAATCAATCTAAAAATACGTACGAAATTCATGCAAATACATTCGTACACCTTCTGTATAATGTTGAACTCCATCCACAATGCTCCCTAATCAACATGGAGCATCAACTACTACTAAAATCATCCCAACCTTAGCCACAGAAAATGAATCACAAACCTTACAGTGACCACACCTAAACCTCTAAACATCAAATGAAACCATTTATCCTATAATATTAACAATGCAGGCACGGTTTTAAAAAAAAGAAAAATAACAAATCAAATCACATTATGATTCTACTGACCAAAATAATAGACAACCATTTTTCCTTTCATAAGAACATTATTATTCTTGTGAAGGCACTGCATTGCATTCCATATTCAAGAACAATAAAAAAAATTCCACAACCGTTCCAAAAAAAAGCCCTATCTTTCAATCTTTCATGTACTCACCTTAAAATTGCTTCTTCACCTCCCGTCGTCGAAATGGCTCCGTGCTTGATGTCCTTGGCCTTCCAAAACTCGCCCTCAGCTTGCTCGAGCTCCTTGCTTGGAAATGGAGAAACGATCGAATGGAAATGGAGGGGAGAAGAGACGTTGGGGAGTTTAGGGCTTTGGGTTGGGATATTTGGGTCTTTTCTCACCGAGGGTAATTTTGTATTTTCTCAACTTTGAGTTAATTAACTATGTTGTTTTATTTTTGTTTAACTTTACTAATTGATGGGGCCTAATCTGTAAAGATTTAAAAGGGGGGGCCTTGACTCTACACATTTTTGTTCCATGGGGACTGGGCTCTAACTTTCCCTTTTTATTTTTTTTAAAAAAAGTAGTAAAGAATCTAGCTTTGTGAATGGAAGTAATTGGGCTTTGGGGGTTGGAACTGCACAGTTGATTGGTTTGCATGTAAGAGTATAATGGGCTTAAATAGCAATAACACTACCTTATTGGGCTTTTGGATTTGTCAATGGCTCTATTTGTCTCTCTTATTTTTATTTTTGTTATATATAATAAATTCAATTAGCATCAATAAAATGAAAACAAAAATTTATGATCACATTTGGCTTTGGGCGGTTTAATTAAGGCAAGTTCTTGTTCAAATCTCATGTGACTAATACTAACTTTTATGCACTTATTTTAACGATGAGTTACTTATTTTAGTGCGGAAAATGATAGAGTGGCTCAGTGGGTTGTCAATCTAGGTATACATGATATTATTTTTCAATTAAATTCAATTTGTTAAGGAATATGGTTTTAATATATGTATGTATGTGAGTAAAGCAACAGTACAGAGAATCAACCATCATCAACAAATAGAGCAGAACACCAGCAATTAAGTGGACAATAAGATGAAAACCACCATGAAAGAAAAATCACAACATAAAGAAACAAAAACTAAAGAGTAGCTAGTGAAGCACTTCCAAAGGAGGATATATATATATATATATAATATATATGCCATGCGGTGGTACTGTTCCCAGGAACAGTAAATGGCGACATGAATGTCCCATTTTGCCCTTTTATCAGCCTAATCTTGTAGCTTATCTCTCTATTTGGTAGGTCTTATTTGTCAGTTCATATTATTCTGGGTTCTCTCTCGGTCTTCCACGTATCTTCCCTTCAAATCCAACTTCCGCATGGTTTCCCAAAAAATCAAATTCACTCGTCGTCATCCCTTTCTGCCTTCTCGCCTTACAAGACAACAGGCGGGCAATTCTCCCCAATTTTCAAACCCTAGCACCGCTCCCTAACTCCCATTCAATTCGCCGCCTACCACCGCCTCCTCGCACTGTTCACCGTTCCCAGAAACCCGACCCGCCCTTTACCGTTTTGCGATTTCAGATTTTGCCTTAGAAATTGCCCTAGCCACGACGCTGCCCTTCCCGTCGCGTCGCCGCCCACAATTCCAGGTGCGCCTGGGCAAACCGAAGCCCAGCCGCTGCCGCCGTCCTATTGCTCGCCCGCTGCCCTAGCGGTGTTGTTGAATACCGGCGAAAATGGTAGAAGGAAAAAGTAGTCAGAGCCCCGTCGAAACGAAGATGCCAAAATCGAAAACACCCAGAAAGTTTAATTCTAAAGATGCCCAACTTCTCAAGACGAGTATGGTTTTTTAATTTGTTGCTCAAATATTTACAATTTTCTTGATTCGATGGCTGTGCTGAAGGTGTTGGTAGGTAATAGTATTTTCTGCACATGGTCATTGCACAACATTATACGATTCAGCCTGAAGCAGTTCAGGTATGCTGTTTCAATTGCGGCTAGAACTCTTCGGTTAGAACTGATTCGATGGGAGCACTGATTCAGCAGGGCCGCAATTGAAATTGATTCAGCTGTAAACTGATTCGATTATGGCGATTGGAACAGTTCTACCCGCAATTGAAACTGTTTCAATTGCTTCGTCCGTAACAATGTATTTGAACAATCGCAGAATGTCCAGCCATCGACGATGGCTGTGATTCGATGGCTCGGAGCCCTTAAAAAAAACCCTGCAGTTCTGCCCTCGTGGGCACTCCTCATTCAAAATCCTTCGCCGCCGTCTGCTCCGGATCGCCGATGTCTTCCCCCCCTCCTTCGTCGGCGGTCCAATTTGGTGTTAGGTATGCTACGGCTATTCCCGAAGGCATTATTTGTTGTTTATTGTTTGTGTGATGTAAATTTTGGGGGATTTGGCTTCGTGATGTTGTTTTTACTGAATACTGGTGGAATTACGCATGCTGGATTCTGTGGACTTTAGTTGATTGGATTTGTTTTGGATTTGTGTGTTTAGAACTTTGGATCCTGACTAGATCAACCCTCGATCCCCTAACTTAATGTATTTTGTACTATTAAATATCCAATTAATTAATACTACCATACTACTGTAGTGTAAAATTTTACCACCATGTGTCCATTACCAACAAGAGATGTTAGTTGTATTCATGCCAACTGTACATTAAAGCCTGAAATAAATCCAGTATTCTGGGTTTACCCCCGGTACCGTGGAATGCAAACTGCTTGATGAACATTTCTAAGGCCTAATCATCTGAGCTTTCATGTTTTCACTTTGGCATGAGCCATGGGGAGGTAGGTCACCTAATAAGTTCTTTGATTCAGACAGAGATGTCCCCTTTTATTAGCAAGAAGTTAGTTTTACTTTTATATCCAGTCATATACATGACTATTATTAGGAACTTCTAAAACCGTTCTTCTACAACCAGCATATTATCGTGAAGATCACCTTGTTTCTGTGATTTCAAATAAATTTACTTGCATGCGCTTGAATTTCATCAGTGCCTGCAAACATATTACTGATTAGTGATGCGAAATTGAAATTGAAGTATACTATATTCAAAATATATGGATTTGTTGGAAGGTGGGGTTTGTAGGGAGAGAGTGCACAACTCACTGTTTGCTTTTGGTCCTTAATCATTTTGGCAATGTTTATATGTATGTTTTAATAAACTGATGTCTTTTAGTTCCTTTGCAGCTTGCTGACATTGTGAACCAGGGTAAATTGGTGTCTGATGAGATAATCATAAATTTATCGTCGAAGATGCTTGGAGTGGGAGATTCGAAAGGAGAATCAGGATTTATACTTGATGGGTTTCCACGCACAGCGAGGCAAGCTGTAAGTAAATATTCTATCATGATGCTCTTGAGAAAATGGATGTGGTAGAGTGTCAAAATGGATGAGTAATAAATTAAACAAACTAAGGTTTACAAATAGTGATGCTGAAAAGGTTAAACTTCTACCACATCCTGGTAACAATTTAGGCATTGTCATTGTTCCTCTTTTAGTGCCTGCACCCCAAAATATTATGAATTATAGGGAATTGGAAAAAAAATGGTTGTCTGCTGTTCCATATTGTTACCAATTTTCAGTTCTTTGTATGCTTATTTAAGCATTTTGAGTTGTTTAAGTTGGATTACTGAATGCTATGGATTATGGAATTCACAACAAATCCATATATTTTAAATGCATATAAAAGCCGACGCGTACAACACCATTGCAATTACATTTATATCGGGCCACTTCTTTCAAAATGTAATTGCTCTTCATTTTGGGGTTTCGTTCTACCATATCTATTTTGCTATTTAAGTAGAGCATCATTGCTACTTGAAAGATCCCCTTTTCCCTGCCAGTATGCAATTAAAATGATTACTACTGTATTTTAAAGAGCCTTTATTTATCTTGTACTCACAGATCTTGGAAGCCAAGGATTGAAAGGTTATACCAATGACCAACTTGGACTAACTTGGTAAGCCTCTAAGTATCTTGTCTTTTCCATTTTTTTTATTTCTTAATTCACTTAGTCTTTCTTTCCTTGATTGATTGTGTTGAAATGCTTCTCCAAAGATGATTATTTAATGATGACCTGCACATTTCTCATGGAAAGGTAGAAGGATATCTAAAGATGGTATTTGATTTTTGGCCTTTAGCTCAATTAGATATCTAAAAATATTCTGCATTTAGTTACGAGCTATTACGTTTTTTGTTGAGAATTATCTCCATTCAATGCAAATTTATTTCCTCTTGGTCTCAGTTTTGTTGCATTAAATTTTAACCACGTTTCTTCTTGTTTGTTACAAAATTTATCTTCGTCAGGGTTTGGTGGAGATGATGAGCTTCAAGGTCAGTTCGATGAAGTGGGTTCTGGGAATTCTGTCTCAATTCATTGTTGTAAGTGCTTATCAACTTCCCATTATTTTTTAATTGGTTGCATGCTATTGCTCATTTAACAACCGACTTTGTACCATTACTTCGCTTTTACTGTCATGGCAAGATTTGTTTCCTATATGATCGGTTTTCCTTTGTACCATTACTTATCAAAACAAGTTAGCACAAGACTTATCTAGAAGGGGATAGAGAAAGCTTTCAATATCCTAATTTATTTTTACTGTTCTATGTTTGATGGAAATTATTATTCATGCGTGCACAACTAACTGTGCATCTGCGATTTCGGTTTAAGTTAGAATTATTTTTGTGCATTTAGAACAATTTTTGTTGGGCTATTGGTTATTGTGGTTTGGTTTCATATTATGTGGTTTTCGTGGCATTGTTTTCATTGTCACTATGCTGCTCTGCGATTACAGGGTAACTTTGGGCTATCAATTTGAGCAATTGTGTGTCTTCCCATTTTGTGCCTATGAAGTGTTCAATTGAATGACTTTTGTTTCATGAATTTGGGGGCTGCCTTTTGTTTTCATTTTTTGCCCTTTCAATCTCATTGTTTCAGAGTCTTCAGAACCTGGTGCCATATGTGAAATGTATCTTTTAGGTGGTGATGCCAACTGTGGTAATGGATCTTGGCATGCAACAATATTTGGTCTCTTCTTGAAGCAATTTCACTTTGTTCAGTAGGTAATAGTCCTTTTTTTCTTTTCGGTGAAGGATAATGGTGCAGCAGGCATTCGAGGTATTATTCTTTGAATTGATGCCCATGGTTACTACATATATACTTGAATGCATTGTTATTTACTCAATTCTTTAGCAGTTGTTTTTATTGGATCAACCCTATTTGCTTTACAACAGCTTTCTAGAATGAATGTCGTATTTTATTTATCTTCAACTGTATTTAGATGTGATAGAGTTTCCTTGAGCCTGGCCTATGTTTTTGTTGGGATTTTGAATTTTATAGGTGAGATTTTTATTCCTCTCACTTTCTGTTCAATGCTGATTTTGGTTGTGTAATGTTACTTCAATACTTCATTATTTGATTATTAAACTTAATTATCTATAGGTTCTATTATTGCACCGATGTTCATGGACAAACTACTGGAGCTTCTAAATTCTTTTAAGACCGTGACCATAGTGATAGTATGCAATCTTTATGGCTGGATATGTATAACAGCGTAACAGCAGTTATTCCTCAAGCATCAAGACTTATTCCTCTCAGTGGCGTGCGTAGAAAAGTTTTTGGTTAAGCATGACAAACATCAAAATTTTTTCCCTTTCAATGGCGCGCGCAGCGTAGCGCGCACCAAGAAGAGTTCTAGTATATATATATATATATATATATATATATACCCAACAGAGTGAACATAAGAGAAAGGAATTCATCTCCTACTATACGATTCATTTTAATTTCCAAAAAGGAAAAACAAAATGAAAAAAAAAAAGAAGAAAAAGGATAGAGATGTGTGTTGGTAATAAATACTCCCTCCGTCCCATTCCAAATGTCTTACTTATTATTTTTGGATGTCCTATTACAAATGTCTTATTTCTATAAATAGAAATAATTTTCCCCTCCAACAACTATGTGGACCCCACCATATACTCACAAATCAACTCTACCTTAATTCCGGTGCCGAACAGTAACAAGATACTTGGAGTGAGACGGATGGAGTACTATAAGATGGAATAGAGCCAATGTTAGAAAGTACTTAGAATCCAATGAGGTGTAGTGTAGTGTAGTGTAGTGTGTTCCCCTTATTAGCTTTTCCAGTTTTCCCTTTCTTCTTCTGAAATTGAATGGTCCGATCCGGTCCACTTATGATCAGTGATCAATTATATTAACACGTTGCACTCTCTTCTCCAAGTAAACTATATATATATATATATGCTTTTTCTTCTTTCTTATCCATAGACACCATTAATATACATGCTGCCTGCCCATACTATACCCTAATTTATTACTCTACCTATATATACATATATGTCTCCTTCTCGGACCACTTCTCTCAGCTCCATCTCCATCTTTACCGTTCATCGTTTGCCCCACAATATGTAATCAACGGTCTATCGTTTTATATATTACTCTCTCCGTCCCAGGGAAGATGTCTGGTTTGGCTTTTTGGGACTGTTCATGGTTTAACTTTGACTCAATATTATTCTAAGTATATGTTTGAAAAAAATAGTCGAGTTGGATTTTGTTAGAATCGTATAATCATGTAGTTTGATAATATATATATTAAATAATTTTTTGTTGTATATAATTTGAGATATTAACGATTGAAAAAGTGTATTGAATTGTGTGCAGAAATGAAATAAGACATCTTAAATGGGACAGAGGGAGTATATGTAATTGAAAACTCTCTTCATCGATCTCACTTTAGATCACTCACAGACTTATTACACAGCAAGAATAGGACATTCATGATGAATTCAACAGCAATATAATAGTGCGCCTAAATCACACTCTAATCCCTATATTTGTTTTTTGCGTAATTTTTCTCATGCAATATAATTAAATTGGCCCCCGTCAAGCATCACGACGCAAGTAATTGTTGTATTGGAATTGGACCAAGTCTCACAATAAACTAATCATTCATATTGGTGAAATTTATGGATTCGATGATTCTGTGATTTATAAAGATTCTTCCTTTTTTACACTAGACTAGAAGAGAGACCTTAACCGATCCATCCTAAAACTGCAAGTTGCAACTCTAATTAATTAGTAAGTACTTAGTAGTAATAGCTTTTAAAATCACTGAATAAGATACACTATTATTGAATATCTTGCAACTTCTTCAATCTCCAGACTCCAAAAACAATAAAAGCCATATATATTCCCACACAACTTTTCCAAATACTACTATTATTCCCGGCCACCAAAAACCCAGCAAACCCTAATTCATTCAGACAATTCACCATTTCATTCCAACCTAATAATCTGCAGCAGTTCAGTTCAGACATGAGTCAGTGTGTCCCCAGCTGGGATCTCGACGACAATTCCTTTCCCCTCCATGTTCCCTCGTAAAAAAAAAAAAAAAAAAATCAATTCTTTTCCTGTCTTCAATAATTTCTGCAATAACTTATCATATGGTTTTCTTCAAGTTATCTGATATACCTCTACATTTCTTAAATGATCAGGTACGAAGTTGCGGAGCTGACGTGGCAAAACGGGCAGCTAGCCTTGCATGGTCTTGCTAACAAGCCGCCGCCGCCGCAGCCACATGCCGTCGCGGGTACGCTGGAGTCAATAGTCAACCAAACGGCGCTCCACTTCGACCCCAAGTCCGCCGCCGCTAACGGCCTCTGGCCATGGTTTCACCACCGGGAGCAGCGGCGGCCCACCGCCCTGGCCACCGACGCGCTCGTCCCCGTCGGGGAGCACGCCGTGCTCCCCGACGCCGACGCCGTGGAATCGACGCGCGTGGGTTCCTGCAGCGGCGCAACCGTTCCCGGCAGCAGGAGTATTAACGGCGTGAGCCGGGCGGCGACGTGGGGACGGGGACGGGTGAGGGACGGCCGTGAGTTGACGGCGTCGTTTGATACGTTTGGGGCGGGATTGTGTGGGGTGGGGTGCACGTCGGCTTCGGTGTGGTCGCAGGAGAACAGTAGCTCCGGGAAGGAATACGCCAAGACGACTTCCGGTGAGGATTGCGATTCTGTTAGCCACAGTACACCGCAGGCACGTAAAAGCATACTCTTTGTTTTTTTTTTTTCTTGAAAGAAGGTCCCGGGACCTCAATGCCCACATCAATCATTCACCATCGTGAGTGGTGTGGATTCGTCGTCAGGCCTCGGGATCCTTTCTAAACTATGCAATACTGGTCTCTTTATTTAGCACTTTTGTGATAAATTCCCAGGATATTTTTATCATATGTTTTATTATAGGAAATTTCAGTTAATTGACATTTAAGCTATAGTAGTAATTATTTACACATGAGATTTACCGTGTAGAAGATTAATTTTTTTTTTTTCTCCTATAAGGTTGGTATATAGATTATTTTATTTTATTTTTTTAATTTGACGGTACATGTTTTCGTCTCCCAAAAACATGTTTTAAAAAATTTAACAGAAGAGAAATATTTGTTGATTGCAGATTCAGACAATTGATGATGAGGAGGAGGTAAATAGAGGGAAACATTTTGGGAAATCCTCATCAGGTGCAACAAAAAGGAGTAGAGCAGCAGCAATCCATAGCCAATCTGAAAGGGTAACTTTTTTTTTTTCCCAATAATTAATACTATATTGTATAGTTTAATGTTTTCAGTTCGTTTATTAAAACTGTATTTAAATTTATTTGGAGTAATTTTTTTTGGGTATTGTTTAAAGTAAAAAAAAAATGGTGTTCTTCATTTAATTTTATTTATTAAAGCAAACATATTATGATGTAATTTTAATATATGGGCAGTCATAGAAAATATTTTTACAATTGCTTAAATTATTATAGTACTATAACTCAAAAGAATTTTACATTTAATAAAAGAATAGTTTTTTAAAAAATATATATATTTAGTCAGTGCAAAAATTAAATTCTTTTGTATATGTGTTCATGATCTTAGCTTGATTTAGAGATGTAATTATGTTACAGAGAAGACGAGACAGAATTAATCAAAGGATGAAGACTTTACAGAAGATGGTACCAAATTCTAGCAAGGTATGTATATATATATCACTTTCGAATTTTCACTAATAAGAATTATATTTATTGAATTCAAGTTTGTGCATATGTAGAAGATTATATGTTCATTATTCGTATTAATTTTATCCACCAATTGTAATTAAAGTCATGAACTAATTATTGATTTGAAGTCTCACCTTCTTTATTAGTACAAATGGGGAAAACAAAGATGGCACACCATAAATGGAAAAAAGGATAAATAGGACCTTTTTCTTTTCAAAAAATTCAAATCAGTCCTTTTTTTATTTTATTACCAAAACAGTCCTCTACAAATGCTAATTATGTTCAAATCAGTCCTTTTTTCACTAATTATATTCTAATTGCTGACGTGGCAAGGGTTTTAATTTAAACCTGACACATGTGCATAATATTAGTCCTTTTTCTTTTATCTTTTGCCAATTCAGTCCTAAACTTTTATTTTGGTCTATTTAGTCCTCTACCCCAATCACTCATTTTTATATTAATTGGCCTCAACCCTTTTAAATTATTTCATTTTAGGCCCAGAACCTTAATTTTTTTATTATTACTAATACATTTATCAAATAAATGTCCAACATACTTCCGTAAATAAAATTAAATACCAAACCTCATACATTGGGTTTGACCGCCTTGTTACCGGGTCTTCGAAGTTCCGAATTTTACGGACTCTCTCTAACCACCCGACCGTAACGATGGTTCATTGGTTCTGGTTTCCTTCAGCAACAATCAGCACAATCATACTTTGTGGACAATAAAATTTAGGCTATTTTTTTAATATTTTTAATAATATTAATATTTTTCAATAAAACCAAGGCTTCCTGTATCCATAACCTTCCAAAAATTCAAGTTAAATCATTTACTCAAATATTGCTACATCCTAAGGTAGGACGCAAAGTAAGATTCGGTTGATTGTTACTGAAGGAAACCAAAACCAATGAACAATCGGCTGCGGTCGAGTGGTTATTAGAGAGAGTCCGTAAAATTCCGGTACTTGAAAGACCCGATAACAAAGCAGTCGAACCCAATATATGAGGTTTGGTGTTTAATTTTATTTATGTAAGTATGTTGTGCATTTATTTGATAAATGGATTAGTAATAATAAAAAATTTAAGGTTCTGGGCCTAAAATGAAATAATTTAAAAGGTTTGAGGCCAATTAATATAAAAATGAGTGATTGGGGTAGAGGACTAAATAGAACAAAATAAAAGTTTATGACTGAATTGGCAAAGGATAAAAGAAAAAGGACTAATATTATGCACACGTGTCAAGTTTAAATTAAAACCATTGCCACGTCAGCAATTAGAATATAATTAGTGAAAAAAGGACTGATTTAAACATAATTAGCATTTGTAGAGGACTGTTTTGGTAATAAAATAGAAAAAGGACTGGTTTGAATTTTTTTAAAAGAAAAAGGACCTATTTATCCTTTTTTCCCACCATAAATAGAGTCCAAAAGTTAAAGTATTTTGGCGGCTGGCATAAAAGATAATTGTCAGTATCTGACCGGGTAGGGGTGGGTCGGTACGGTATACCAAAAAAATTTCGCCGTACCGTATACCGTACCGAACTTTACGGTATGAAAATTTTCATACCGTTGCCGTACCGAACATTTCGGTATACCGATCTTCGGTATACCGAAAGTTTCGGTATGAAATATTTCCATACTGTTGCCATACTGACATTCCGGTAAGTTCGGTATATATCGCTATACCGAACCTTCGGTACATACCGACATACCGGTATCGCGGTATATACCGACATACCGAACATTCAGTACATACCGGTATTGCAGTATATACCAGCATACCGAACTTTCGCTACATACTAGCATACCGGTATTGCGGTATATACTGGTATCGCGGTATATACCGGCATACCGAACAATCGGTACATACCCGATACCGCGGTATATACCGAAGTTCGGTACGGTAACGGTATACCGCGGTATCAAAAAATTCATACCGTTACCGTACCGAAATCTTACGGTACGGTATCATACCGTACCGAAAATTACGGTATACCGAAAATTTCGGTATTCTCGATATTTTTTCGGTACGATATGTGCGGTATGCGGTATATTCGGTATTTTTCCCCACCCCTATGACCGGGTACTGAACCCTATTTCTTCACCATAAATATTGAGGACAGTATGAATTTATCATAATAATATCACCTAAAAAGTTAGGTTGAATGAGTTATATCGAGACGTCCTTTTTGACTTTATTCACGACTTAATTAATTAGCTTGTCCCCATCATCGTATGTACAGTATGTTATACTAGTATATGTTCAATTCTTCCATAGTTTTTTTTTTAAAAAAAAAATAATAAAAAACTGATTTTTATGTTCTAATAATTCCAAATTAACAAAGATGATGGCAGTTTGTTGGGAAGATGAGAATTGATTAGTGTAATTGAGACCACAAACTGAAAAAGGAAAAAATAATAATAAAAAAAAGGTTGATGATGATGATGGTCCCTATGGTGTCAATTTCAGGTTTCGGATCGTGGTTGTGTCGGGTTGATCAGGTTGTATAATATTTCAGGTCGGTTTTCGGGTCGACCTGATTTGGGAAAAAAAAACCAAAATGACTAAACCCTAACCTGAAATTTTTCGCGTCGTTCGGGTTCGTTTTTTCGGGTTATAGGCAAAATTGACATAATTTAAGGTTTCGGGTCGTATTCGTATCAGGTTGAGCATGTGAAATAATATTTCAGGTCGGGTTTCGGGTCGACCTGATTTGGAAAAAACCCAAAATGACTAACCCAAATCTGAAATTTTTCGTATCGGTCGGGTTCGTTTTTTCGGGTTCGTGTCCAAATTGACACCCATAATGGTCCCGTCCCATGCATGCCAGTGAAAAAATTAATTAAAGGTGGGGTTGGTCTTAATTATTAATTGAATTGGTTTGAAAAGTCATGATGAGTAGTGATGAATGATGGTTGTGATCTGTTTTGGCCTGGATTAAACAATCGGCAATGGGCAATGGGAAATGGGCAGACAGATAAAGCGTCGATGTTGGATGAAGTGATAGAGTATATTAAACAACTAGAAGCACAAGCTGAGATGGCCGCCAAATTATGCATGTCGTCGCAACTCATGATGATGCAACAATACCTGCTGCACTACAACTTCAACTTCAACTTCAATGCCGCCGTTGGCCGTACTATGGGATTGGGAATGCCGCCGCCGCCGCCGCCCTTTATGCTGCCCGTGCCGCCGCCGTGGAATGTTCTTCAAGCTCATACATTGTCTTCTCCACCTGACTTCTTGTCCGCTCTCTTCTCAAATGTAAGGCTCTGTTCTCTTCGTCTAAGATCTGGTCTGGTCTGAATGTTTTTGGTCTGATCTGATTGGATCTGGTCCAGTCTGATCTGATTATAACTATATATATATATATAGTAGGATCTGATCTGAACCGGTCTAATCTGATCTGAATGTGTCTGGTCTGATTTTAATAAGAATAAGTAATAAGTTCTGAAAATAAGTCCCTGAAAACCGGCTCTAAGTCTAAATTAGTGTGTAATACTCCTAGCTAGCAATTAAACATCCTCTCATGTGATTATTAAAATTGAGTTTTAGTTTGATTTGATTTGATTGCTTTAATTATGGTTGCAGCCAATGGGAATCGATGCTTACAGCAGAGTCGCACCAGCAGCAGCTATGTATCAACAATATCCACCACCTTGGCTTCCAAAAAAATGATTCACAAAATTTTACTTATTTTTTTAAAAAATTATGTATGTCGGCTTTTCAAAGTAGTGATCTTGATGTGTATGATATTTTTATATATATAGGAGTATACGCTTTTTTTGTATTTATCTATGTAAAATACCAGACTTGCTTTTGGGAATTTTGATTATGAAAATCAATAGTAGTAATTTGTAACATTTTAATCTTATACTAGTATTTAAAGGTATTGGATTTCTCTTTGCAAATAACGCGATTGTTTTTGTAGTGTACTATTATATGCATAAATGAATGTTGATTATTCGACTTAATTATCTAGTGTACATTGTACACCATTGGACAAGTCCTTACATCTCTATTATAGTAGTATATAGTACTACGCGCCTAATTTATACTACTCCCTCCGTCCTATTCCAAATGTCTTACTTACTATTTTTGGATGTCCCATTACAAATGTATTTTTTCTATAAATAGAAATAATTTTCCCCTCCAACAACTATGTGGACCCTACCATATACTCACAAAACAACACTACCTTAATTCCCGTGCCCAACAGTAACAAGACACTTGGAGTGGGGCGGAGGGAGTATTTTACATTAATCTTGGTTCAATTTGCCAATGTATTTAGGGACGGTGTATTTAGTGTTACCCAATCCCAGATCATATGGACAGCATTTTCTTGTGGCAACAAAACCAAACATGGGATTACTTATTACAACATGATTAATCTTGCATTTTACATTCAATTACTGGGAATAAAATACAAAAGAAATTTGACTACTTGGGCATGGGTGTTGAAAATTGTTACGGAAATTCATACCTACAGTAAATAGATTATTGAGAAATAAAAAAAAATTAAAAAAAACCACTAGTATAAATACTGGAGTAGTAGTAGTAATTTTTTTTTTATTACAGACAGTATTTTCTTCCTCCTTTCTCGCTGTGCTGCGCTGGCTCCCCATTTCCATTCAATTTCATTTTCAATTTCTCCCCAAATCCCATGATCACCTGCACCTCGCCGGGAAATTCCCCCTTCCGATGGCTTGCGACCAGCGCCTCCTCGACCTGCTGACGTCCCACATCTCCCTCTACCATTCCCACACCCCCGCGCGCGACCCCAATCCCAATCCCCGAACCGCCGTCCTCCGATGGTTCGCCTCCCTCTCCGTGCACCACCGCCGCGCGCACCTCACGGTCGTCGACGCCAACTTCGTCTCAATCATACTCCAGATGAGGGAGAAGCTCGCGTCCAGCGGCCCCGGCCGCTTCTTCATCCTCCCCGACCTACCGCAGAATCACGATTCTGCCCTGCCCACTCTGTGTTACCGAAAATCGGAGGGTCTGCTGTCTCGATTCTCCGAGTTCAATTGCGCCGAACGCGCGATTCGCGAGTCTGTGGAGCTGTTTGGGTCGATGGAGGGGGAAGGGAGGGATGGGAGAGCGGGTGGAATTCGTGGCGTTGATGCGGCGTGCGTGGCCGAGGGTTTGGTGGAGGATGTTGGTGGGTTTGTTGAGGTTATGGACAAGATTACAAATGGAGAGTTTTTGAGGGGCGGAGAAGAGGGGGAGATGGCGACGGAGTGGGTGGAGTTCGGGTGGTTGAAGTCCAAGGGTTATTATAGCTTGGAGGAGTTTGTGGTGAATAGATTGGAGGTTGCTTTGAGGTTGGCCTGGTTGAATTGTAATGGTGGGAAGAAAAGAGGGGTGAAATTGAAGGAAAAACTGAGTGTTGCGGGTGTTGGGGCGAACTTGTTTTGGAGGAAGAAAGGGTGTGTGGATTGGTGGGAGAATTTGGATGGTTCTGTGAAGAAGAAGGTGTATTGTACATACCTGGGGAAAGCTGCACGCTCACTGGTACTGTGTTGTGCGTTTTGAGTTCAGTAGTTTCTCTTTTGGATGCGAAGTTCTTTTATGTCGATTATCCATTTCTTGTTTTTGTTTAATTCATGTGATGAGAAGTTAAACGGAAAGCAAACTTTCTAGAGCAGTGTTTAGGAAATTATTAGTAGTTTTGTTGTTTAGATAGTATGCAAATTGATTTATTATGTTGGGAGCGTCATTGTCCTGTCTTGTTGAATGTATTGTTTGATATCTTGTTATTGCATATCTCAGACGGCTGATATGGTAAAGTGCGACTCATTCCATTTGGATGATAAAATTTGGGGCGGTGATGATCAAGATAAACAATTGTGGATGTATGAGCCTTTGCTTTTGGGTAGGCGTGATATTGCACCCTCCAAAGGAATGGGGTCAAAAATTAGAAGGAAAGCTATCCCTGATCAAATTTCCAGAAGTAAATCTTCTCTAGATTGTATCTTCAGTAGCTTGTATGTTCTTCAGGTTGTTTGCACCCTGTTTTCAGAGGCGCAGCTGGGTTGTGATAATAGGGGACTCTTTTTCAGTTCTCTGGACTCTGTAAATAGCATTTCTGACATCATTTTTAGAAAATTGCGAGAGTTTCTCATGGTTATTTCACTTGATTGCACCAAGTTTGAGCTACTACAAGAGGGAGGGACAAACCCTGTTAAAACTTCTGTACATGAGAAACATGCTGCTAGTAACTGTAAGAAAAAGAGTAAGAACCACAAGAAAAAATCAAACGCTGTTGCAAGATCTTGCCAAGATAATTCAAAATCTACTGTACTAAATAAGGTATGTATTTGTGCACGATACTGGCAGTATCTCCAAAATTAAGTGACTTATTGCATTGTAATGTTTTATTTCATCCCGTTGATATTTCAGGGGAAAGGAGATGAAAACTTGAGCAATGAAGACATCAGACAGTACAACCAGTTTGACTTCCAAGTTCCAAAAAAGGATATTGCTAATGGGAATCTATTATCAGCCGATACAGTGGTTGTGATTGTGTTTGTTTTTATATAAAAAGTTAATAAATGTGAATGTGCCTTGGATCTAATTGATTTATCATCACCAGGAACCTGTTAAAGGAGTAAATAATGGAAAATTGCGAGCTGCATCCCGGAAGAGTAGGAAAGAGAGGAAAAAGCTTAAAAGTTCGATCTCCAGTAGTGCAGAACTTGATAGTTTTCAATCAAGATGCACTAGAAATTGCTCTGCCTCCACTAGCTCTCAAGATGGACCGTCTGTGTCTGATTGTTCCTCTGCAACTCTAACTTCTGATAATTTGTCAAAAAATGTCATGACTCATATTGATGGGTACAGTGGTAATACATGTCCTTGCGGTGACAGTTTTTGCTCAGAGAATGTCAGGAATTATATAGAAAATCGTTATAGTGAAAATGGTAAAACAGATGGCCATCTCTTTATAAAGAACCATGCACATTTGGACAGGACATTATCAGATGGTGCTGAAACTACTGGGAGTGGTCCATTAAAATGTGATCAGGAATCTAGTGTGCTGAATATAGAGCCTTTGGTTGAAAATAATAACTGTGGTAAAGAAATTGGCTGTGGAAGCCATGTGAGTGGCAACTCAGCCGAACAGATGAAAGGTGGTGAACAAAAGGCTGAAACCTCCCTTGTTCAGGAGGAAGGAAGTTTGAGAGTCCTTCGAGTTGGGGCAATAAATTCACCAGCATACCTTTCTTATGAGTGGCCAAATGTAGCTCCCATTCATCCTTCTACAAACCGTCATCATCCACCTGCCACCGATAGACTGCATCTTGATGTTGGTTATAATTTGCAAAGTCATTTCCACCATTCCTTTGTGCGAACTTTACAAGTAAGAAATGCTGCTGTTGAGAATGCATATAATGGAATATTATCCACTCCCTTGCCCATGAGTTTCGATTGGCCTCCTGCAGTGCATGGGGTCAATAGATTAGTTCCATCAGTTACTTGCAATTATGATTCTGAGTTCATTTCAAGGCGGCAGTCTTCTTTTCAGCAAGGGAGAGCCCAAAGTATGCAATCTGGTGCAGCTATTTCTGAGGATGAAAGGACAATTTCTGGTGAACTTATGGACTTACACGATATAACAAGTTCTCAGGAGCAAATGGATGAGCATGACAAACACTGGATGTCTGAAGAAGAGTTAGAGTCGCATGCGCTTAGCGGGAAGGACTATAATCAATACTTTGGTGGAGGAGTAATGTATTGGAATCCCTCTGATCATCCAGGGACAAGTTTTTCTCGACCCCCTTCTCTTTGTTCAGATGATAGCTCTTGGGCTTGGAGAGAAGCAGATATGAATAGAGCTGTAGATGATATGGTTGCCTTCTCCTCTTCCTACAGTACAAATGGTTTAGCTTCTCCATCAACTACTTCTTTTTGCTCTCCTTTTGATCCACTGGCTCCAGGCACTCTTGGTTATGTTATGCCTGGAAGTGAAATTAACAGCAAGGTTATTCATTCATCCTCAACAATGACTGATCTTAGTGCAGAGGAGAGTGCCTCAGGATCTAAGTCCAACATTTCTTGCGATGGAGAAGTGAAGGCTGTTGATTCTCTTCCGTGCCCCATTTTGAGGCCAATAATCATCCCGAGCATGTCGAGGGAAAGATCAAAGCGTGGTTATGATCATAAAAGCCCTTGTGTTCCTCCAAGCAGACGTGAACATCATCGAATCAAGAGGCCACCTTCTCCAGTAGTCCTATGTGTACCAAGTGCTCCTCGCCCACCTCCCCCCTCTCCTGTTGGTGATTCCAGAAAACATAGGGGTTTCCCTACTGTTAGATCGGGTAGCTCTAGCCCAAGGCACTGGGGTGTCAAAGGTTGGTTTCATGATGGGCTCAGTTTTGAAGATGCTTGCATTCCCCTGGATGGTAATGAAGTCGTTTGGCCTTCTTGGAGGAATAAAAGCCTCTCAGCTCGTCAATTAACTCAGCCTTTACCTGGAACATTGCTTCAAGATCGGCTTATTGCAATTTCACAGTTAGCACGTGACCAGGAACATGTGTGTAGTTCACTTACATTAAGCCACAATTTCTGGGTCATATGTTACTCTACATTCTGTTTTCTAACGTGTCTTGTTCCTTCAGCCAGATGTTACATTTCCTCTTCAACCTCCAGATTCCCAAAATTGTACTGAGCGGAATGCATCTCTGTTGGTGATGCATGATATTCTGCATGATGAAATTGGCTCTTTCTGCAATCAGGTATAAAGTGCTTAATGGGCATCATTTGTACATTAGAGATTTTAAATTGGCACTTATATTTTGATATAGGAGATATATGTCCTGAATGCCATTTTCAGGAAGTTACTGATGCTCATTATTATTTGTAATACTTAAGGTTGCTGCTGAGAACTTGAGCAGGAAACCTTACATTAATTGGGCTGTCAAGCGGGTTGCGCGGTCCCTCCAAGTGTTGTGGCCTCGCTCTAGAACAAATGTTTATGGTTCTAATGCAACTGGATTATCCTTGCCATCTAGTGATGTGGACCTTGTTGTTTCCCTTCCTCCTGTGAGGAATTTGGTGAGCATAATTTTGGGTGGATTTTTCAGCTTTCTTCAAAGTTTGGAATTAGAAAAACAGACCTCATACCAGTTGCTGTTCAGGAACCCATTAAAGAAGCTGGGATCTTAGAGGGTCGTAATGGCATTAAAGAAACATGCCTTCAGGTATTCTGGATGAAAATTGAAAATTAGTTTGGTGGTTTGTAAATATTTCTGAAAAAAATGTTGAATTTGACAGAACAGGATAAAAATTCACTTTTCCTGGTTTAAATGGATCTAGATTATTGTGATTGATCTGGATTTTCTTCTTACAGCATGCTGCTAGATATCTTGCGAACCAGGAGTGGGTCAAAAGTGACTCTCTAAAGATTGTGGAAAATACTGCTGTAATGCAACTGATCTTCTCATGTATATATATATATATTTATATTTTATACCTGTATTAGGTTTTAGATGTATTTCATATGATGTCTCCTCTTCCGTGTCCTGTTTTTAGATACCTATCATAATGCTTGTGGTGGAAGTTCCTCATGACCTGATTTCTAGTCTGCCAATTGATCAAACGCCGAAGGAAGAAACAGATCAGTTAGTTGCTGAAGAAGATGCATCTAGTTCTGAGTGTACAACCTCCCCAAATAGGAAAAAGACTAGGGATACCACCAATGATGGATTCAAATCTGTTCGTCTTGACATTAGTTTCAAGTCTCCTACACACACTGGACTTCAGACTACTGGCCTGGTAATTGTTTATAGTGAAGTGTTTGATATATTCTTTTTTTTTTAGAAATATAATGTTATAGGGTTATTTTATTACTTTGATGTATCCCAATTTTAAAGTCAGATAGTAGCTTCCCGAATGCAAATATTGCTGTTCTCTTGCTCTAATACAAATTCTGCGTACAGGTTAAAGATCTTACTGAGCGGTTTCCTGCTGTGACACCTCTTGCTTTGGTGTTGAAACAGTTTTTGGCTGACCGTAGTCTGGACCAGTCTTATTCTGGTGGTTTAAGCTCATATTGCCTGGTATGTTACTGTTTCATAGATTTTCTGTAATGCATGTTGTTTCTGCTCAAAGTTGTACCTTCATATTCTACATTGGTCACTTCTGAAGGTTTTTCACTTTGGTTGATGAGGGGAGTCAGCTGTGGTCATATTTTACCTTGTGCATTGGGTTACTACTTTTTGTGGTTCATGTGTTAAACGTTCATTGACTAAATTTAGTATACTATGATGAAGGTTTATGGTATTATTTGTTTAAAATTGAAAGGAACTGATTGTAACTCAGCCAGATTTAAGCCCATTATTACACTTGCTTTATTGTGGTGTCTTTTCTCTTGATGAAACTGAATTTTCAAGTGGTTGAGAAAAATCCATGAACAAAAGAATAACAACCACAAAAAAAATACTGAATTTGTTTTCTTGTGTTCACTTCATGATTAAGGACTTGTAATAACTAACTTGTGAGAGGTAAGACCACAGAGATACTGATATCACTATTCTGCTAAATTATTAATGATTAGGCTATTTCTAGAGCTGAAAGTACCAAGGAACATTGTGGGTGGGAAAAAAATGTAATGTTGTAGGAAGATAATTACCATAATGACTTCAAAAAATAGATGCAACTCTTTTCCACAGATTATTATTTTCCTGAGCAGCTGTAATCTTACTCGATTTTAGCTTCTTTATATATATTCACAAACACACATGCATATTTGTGAAGAAAAGACAAGTCAATGACCCTATTGTTGCTTATAAGTTTCTGAGATTGAGTTATGTGGTCAATTATATTGGATATTTTCAGCAGTGGTTTATGCTTTATTCAACAAGTCCCTGGGACAAAAGACCAATTAATCAAGTCTTCTATTTATTGTTACATTCTCCTCTTATGAACTTGCTGAGCTTTTCTTGTTACTTGCCATTTGACAGATATTATTTATCACACGATTTCTGCAGCATGAACATCATCATGGGCGACCTATTAATCAAGTATGATATGTTGGTGTTTGTGCGGATTGTTGTGCTAATTGCTATTTTTATTACTTAAATAAGTTATAATCTGTCTTTGGTATTTATTGTTTACATTTTTGTCACATGGTGTTTCTTGATAACAATCATGGTATTAGTCATTAAATCATGATGAGATGATGATAGTGCTAGTTTCTGGACAGTGGGGGTACTAGGGTACTGATGTTTCTTTTATTTTTATCATTCGTTCTTTTTAAATTGTTGGCAAGTTTCTTATGGTGTACTTGTGGGGGAATTCCTGTTTTGGAAGCAGCAATTTTTTTTTTTTTTTTTTATATATACCTACTGTGATGTGCCTAAAAATGGGATTTGTTTACAGCAAAAAAATAAAAAATAAAAAATAAAAAAGAAAGTACAATGCTAAAATTTTGAATAATCTTTTTGTTTGAAGAATTTGATATGGATTAACCCATGTGCTATTCTTTGACCAAGCGGGCAAATTAGTTAAGTTTGTGACGAATGAGGGAGGGTGTGCGCCCCCCCTCTCTAATATCAATGGCAAGCTTCCTCTATTGTGGTGTTGTATATGCCTCCTGAGTTATTCTTAGAGTTTTTCATCTGGAAAAGAAGTGCTTCCAATTTTCATTTGTATTGAAACGGGTGCAAACACATGTTTGTCCATGTTTCCATGACTTTCCTGTTTGTGGATCAACATGGAAAGCTTTGTATGGTTGGATTAAATTTTTCCTCTCCTGCTTGGATGGGCAGTCATTAAATTTCTTGTCAAATCTATATGTTTCATGTGACAATGTGTTGTCTTTCTGTGCATGCAAGCATCATAAATGTCTATTTTAGTTGTAGTGAGTTGCCAATCTTTGATGTTAACTGAAAGTATTAGTTCAATTTGGATTGTCAGCCTGGACTTTTCTACAATTCTGTTAATAACATATCTACTTTTTGGATTTGACTAATGTTCATTTTAACATAATTTTTTTTGTAGAACTATGGAAGCCTCCTTATGGATTTCTTTTATTTCTTTGGGTAAGTATTCCTAGAAATTGTTTTAGGAAGTATTTTAATTTTTTTTTTTAAAAAGTTGGACATTATACTAAAGTACTA
The DNA here is from genome assembly GCA_030278955.1 of Hygrophila difformis. Lineage (NCBI taxonomy): Eukaryota > Viridiplantae > Streptophyta > Magnoliopsida > Lamiales > Acanthaceae > Hygrophila > Hygrophila difformis. The sequence goes on from JAOANR010000002.1 coordinate 70,467,400, forward strand.
AACAAATATTTCAACATTAAGAATTGATTTTATTTTAATTCTGATTTTTCAACCTTCTTTATTTTAACGACTTATCTTTGCTTAAGGAATGTGTTTGATCCTCGGCAAATGCGTATCTCAGTACAGGGAAGTGGTGTGTATATAAACCGAGAACGTGGATGCAGGTGAAGGAATAACGTTTTGTGATACATGTTTATGAGTTCTTCAGTTGGTATTTATCTTATGCCGACCAGATACCTTTATTACTGTTTTGCAGTATTGATCCACTTTGCATTGATGATCCTTTGTTCTTAACAAATAATGTTGGGAGAAATTGTTTCCGCATTCATCAATGCATCAAGGTCAGGCAACAATCTTAATTTGACCATAGCAGAAGTTACTTTGAGTTATCCACTGTTTTAGGACACATGCTTTACTTATCATAAGAAGTCCAACACATTATGACACAGATGCTCAATTTATGATTTCGGATGTATTACTGTGAACTCATTTCCCACCTTAGGTGAGTGGTTATGCATGTGTCGTTCTTATGATTCTTGGTTGAATCTGCAAGAGTTCATGTGTAGAGTACTGAATTTGATAGTCATAGGCTTCTTGGGCATAGCTTTCTTTATTATCTGAATATTTAGAGTGTCGAGTGTTGATAATATTCACTGAATTTCTCCTCTAGCATGTTATTTATATAAGCTAACACTAAAATCTCTTCCCCTTATGCCTTTTTTATATTCTAGGGGGGCATTGGTTCATTGTTAGAATCGGAATTGGATTGAAATCCTTTAGTATTTGATATAATTGTTTTACCTGACTATTATCTTTGATAATGGATTCGAACACTTACATCGAAATCCATCGTATCAGTATGAAATTTGGATTTTCGATTTGATTCCTACTCCCTATATCCAAATCCCTTACGAAGCAAGCCCCATGTTTGTTTTAGGCAAAGTCCACTTGATAACTTTGGTAGTTAGAAAATCTGTTTTGGCCAAATCTGTGATGATCTCTTGGTATATTTGTTTGCTACTACATCAGAATGGAAGAATTATGTTGCTTAACAGCTTAAGCTTTCTGATTTTCGTTGTTGATCTTCTTTTAGCTGTCGATGTAGGTTTCTAATATTTTGCTCTGGTGCAGGCATTTGCTGATGCTTATGCAATGCTTGAGAATGAGCTTGCATGCTTCAGCAGTGATGATGGCTTAGGTACCAAGGCTACCCAGAAATTGCTTCCAAAGTTGATCCCAAGCATTGGTCATCTGGTAGGATCCTAATATAGCTGCGATGATTTTGTCATTTCAAGGTATTTTCAGATGTTTCTATTTTCTGAACCACAGTACAGACCGTCCAAAAGTTTACAAATGTACACAATGAACACAACACAACCATGTTATTGTCCCTTTCTTGCTAGGTTGCATATCTCCTACATGAATTTGCTTGTTGTCCAAACACCAGGTTACATATGTTCGTGCAACCTAACCAGGGTAATACCCAAACAAATATGTTTTACTCCCCAGAAGCGTAAAAAATTGCAATGGATAGGTGGCATCCTTTCTATGATATAAGTGATTGTTTTCATGTGAGCTGAACAATATATATATATATATATATATCTATTAGTACATTTGATTGATTTCTATTGAAGTTTTATTTACAAATATTATACTATAATATTGGGATAGTGACTAGTTTCCAGAGTGAAGGTGTGTATACTAAGAGATGAATATATGCCGTTGAGTTTGAATTACATCTAGTGCCTGTGTGTGTGTGTGCAAGAAAGAATATACTCGGTGCATAAAATTTTTCCTTGTATTATTTTGCTCCAGGAATCATACAAGGTAACAGCAGAGCGTAAATTTCTCGACCCAAAGGGCTAAGGCTTCACCTGCAAGAAATTTGGAAGATAAACAATGAGATGGACTTTCGGCTGGTTTTGGCTTCTCCTATTGGGGAAATGCAGCTTGTGCTGGCATCGGTCTGCTCTACTATATGAGCATGCCATACCCTGTCATTAAATCTCTATTGTTTGATTTTCAATGTCAGGGTCGCAGCAGTCATCGTAATGTCTCTTGCACCTCATTTTCCCGCAAGGGTATTCTCAATCGGAGACATGTTCCCTTGTATCCATTTTCGGATGCTCAGTCCCTTGGCAGGTGGCAGCACTACACCCCACGCATCTGCACATTCCCTCCACAGCCCAAACATTGGTAAACGGCTTCTCAATCTGTTCTATAGCGAAGTGATTTTACATGATCCAGGGCCATAAGAGGATTGGTGATGCTCCTACAATGAGCATAATAAGCATAAGCATATCACGGTTGCTCCATGACCTGTTGCTTGCTAGCTAGCTAGGAGGGGAGGGATGCCATCAGGGGAAGTGCACCTCAACATCTCCTTCCCTGACAGGTAGAGCAGAGCGAGCCCGAAGCTCTGATCTGCTATATATACTTGTCGGTGTAGATAGTGGTTGTGCTTTCATATGAGAGCTAGCTTACTTCAACCTCAGAGCTCAAAAAGTGGATGAATGTGTTAGGGTTGTTCTTTGTCTGATGAAACATGTGTGCAGCACACTTCTGTAAATTGTTCTTGTGCTTTGTTTCTTGTGTTATGAATTTTACTATTTTCTAAGTAGGCCAATTGTTTATTTAATTCTGTTATAAGATGAGCAGCACATTGTTAATTTGATCCAAAATAATTACTTGTATTGCTTTGCGTAGATGTTAAACTAAATGGAATTAATTGCTTTAATTTGGGATTATTTCCAAATTATTTTTCAATTTTTCAATTTGCTGGTCCAAATATTTTTTTTTTAAAATTATCTATGTACAGTATTATACTGGAACAGTGGGACTGTTTATGCCTATGAACAGTGTCAATTTAGATTTATGCGTTTTCCTTTTTCTATTTTCTTGTTCTATTTACGAATATTATTCTTCAAATATTAATTTAGTTATCTTTTTTTTTAAAGAAAGAAAAAACAAACTATTTTATTACTACTATAAAATGATGAAGCATACATCTAATTATATTTTATAGTCTTTTTTTAAAGGGATCGTGATATTTAATTTAATTGTTATTGTTTTGCAAAAAAAGTTTAATTGTTATTTTATGTATTTTCTATTATTGTAATAAATGAATGAATAGTGTAAACATATTATTCTAGTAATTATATTTATACCATACAAATTTATTAAAAAATTAATCTGCACAAATAATAAATTATATCCACTCACACAGCATGCTTCCATTGCAGTCCATGGATTGCAAACAAAGTGGAGTGAGTAGCATCAAATATCCTAAAAGGCCCCATTTCTCCAAGAAAAGAATATAATAATGAAACGTTAGCATCCCACAAATACAGTTCATGCATTTGAATACTACTACTAATAATACTATATATCTTCCACTTTTGAAGTCTTACAAAACCTTTTCACACACTCATATTTAGTAGTGATGTACTAGTACTACTATTTTATTGTCACCCCTAATAAGGAGATTCCTAGGAATTATCCTCCTCTCATTTTCTCATTTTCATTTTTCGTAAATTTAAAAGTACTGTCGATATATTCTAGAGTCAGTTTACATCAACTTTATATACTTCTAGTAATTAGTAGCCATTTTGTACACCACACCAGTTCAACCATATAAGTTTTGTCCTACTAATAATATTCTTCTAAAATACTACTACATACAGTAAGATTTATTTCTGATCATACACACACCACATATACAGTACTGTATAAAGATATATTGTCAACCAGTCAGTCAACATATATATTAAACCACACACATTTCCTAATTTTGAGGAACATATATACATATATCGAAAAAGAAATAGTAGGAGTAGTCTATAGATCAGATGGGCAAAAAAGTCAAATATAATTAAAATACATGTAGAGAAGCACAAAATGGAATATGCTTAGAATTCTTCTTTCACCTATATATATATGCCCTTTTTTATACCCTTTTTCTTTCTTCACTAATCCCCACTTGATTACGCCAACCCAAGCATATCCTCCCTAAATATTCTTCTTTTCCTTACCCTTATAATTATGACCCCATCTATCTCTCTTCTTATTACAAACCCTTGTCCTAATTCTTACACAATAGCTGCATATATACTGTAGTTTCATCATCATTGTCCAAATATATTCATGATAATCACTCTCATCACTTGATCAAGCTGGTTTTACTTTAGTTTAGAGTTCAACAGGGCCAAACCGGCCATTATGAAGTTTGGCAAAAGATTGAAGCAACAAATAGAGCAGAGTCAAGGCGAATGGCGCGACAAGTTTCTGTGTTACAAGGAGCTGAAGAAGCTGGTGAAGCTAATCTCGACAACAACGTTGGATGGATCGATTGAGGCCGAGTTCATTTACCTTCTGAACCATGAGATCGACAAGTTCAACTCGTTTTTCATGGAGCAAGAGGAGGACTTCATCATTAGGCACAAGGTGTGTAGTTAATTCTTTTAATTTTCTATTAGAGTTTACAGCATCGTCTAATTTGTTTATGGATAAGAGGACTAAAATCTTACTGATTAATTTGCCTTGTAGAGAGGAGAGCCATGGGGGGGATTAGTACTTTTTTTTTTCCCCTTCTTGATCACTTACGAGTAAAGTTTGGAATTTTTTATACCTAAATTTGGGGCACTAGAATTTTATATTGTAGGGATTTCATTTTATTACAGTATTTAATTTTTTCTAACAGAAATAAATAAAGATATAATAACGAAATATAGTATAATATTAATGGTGGGAATGTCTGTAGTTGTTTCTGTGGTGTAGGATTACCTATATGAAGCAAGTACTCCATATGTATCTCTTATATGTGATCCAAAGTGAATGAACTTGGCATGTGAGAGTGGGAAATTAAAATTTATTTTTAAGGTTAAATAAAATATATATGGACCGTGTGATGTGAGATTGCTCTTACAGAGAGGTTTTTCATGAAAACCACCAAATTTGTGTGCTATTTATTTTGCTAATTAAAAGGCCAATAATGTTCAAAACATTTAATGAGAACTGATGAAATCACTTTTCTTAAATATATCTCTCATTTTTCTCCTTTTTTTTTTCCAGTCGTCAAAGATAGTCAGTTTGACTCGCACGATTTTTTTATTATTATTTTTTAAATTAAAGATGATTGGGACGTCACACCAACTATCTTAATTGTTGCTAGTAATTTAGACAAAAAGATAGTATTACCTTAAAAAAGACATTGTTAAACATAACATGTGTCGAATGTCCGTTTCTTCTTCTTGTTTTCCCTTTAATTCCCTCAATTTATATTGAACTGAAACATGCATGGTTAGGATGGGGTTTAGGGTTTGGTGTTCAACCCTAGTAGGCTAGTGTTGAAGTTAAATCTAATTCGTGTAATGAAAGCTATATAGTACTATATATTTACCTTTTCAAAACATATATAGAACTGCAGCTGGTCTTGCACAGAATACTAGAAACACTTAATTAAATTCGATATATAAGGTACGTATTTTCAACAATTATATGGACTATGGAGTAGTAGCTGTATTAATAATGTTGCAAGAAATGGACAACATGAAGTGCAGGTATTGCAAGAGAGAGTGGAGGAGGTAATAGAGAAGTGGAGTATTAGTCCAAATGGGAGACAGCCATCACAGCCATGGGAACTAAAATACAGAGAGGAGATGAGTCGCAGCATTATTAGGAAAGACATCGTAAACTTCCATGGCGAGATGGTCCTTCTGCTCAACTACAGCAATATTAACTACACGGGTTTAGCGAAGATACTGAAGAAATATGATAAAAGACGGCGCGGTGGTGGAGTACTCCCTCTAAGGATGGGGTTCATTCAAAAGGTGTTGGAACAACCATTCTTCACCGGCACTGACCTAATCTCAAGGCTCATCAAGGACTGTGAGGCCATGGATTCCGCCCTGCTCCTCCTGCTCCTGCCGCCGCCGCAGTCTGAGGAGGAGGAGGAGGATCCAGAAATCATAACCCGGCGGCGGGATGAGGTGGCGGTGGCTGCAGGAGAGGGAATGGGAATATTCCGGAACACGGTGGCGGCGCTGGTGACAATGCAAGAGATGAGAAGCGGGAGCTCAACGTACGGACAATTCTCGCTGCCTCCGCTAAACTTGCCTGATTATGACTTCATTCATTCACTCTCTCTTGCAATCTCTTAATTAATTCTCATCCTCCTCCTCCTCCTATCAATAATAAAAATTCTACTATCAACTTTACTTATTACGCTTAGCTTCTTAATTCTATATTATGTTTCTCAAGTATGTATGGGTATAGTATTGAATGAAATTATATGGAATATATATATATATATATATATATATAGCATATGGTATAGTATTTTACTTTAGACATACTAATTATTATTACTAGGGCCATAAAATGGTAAACTAATTATTAAGCACTACTAAATTCGAATATTCGATTTATAGAATCACTTAATTAAATTATCATCTAACATCTCAACACACAATGGCAATTTATATATACAAAGTCCTTCCATTCCATGTTCTTATTTATAGGCCCAATTCAGTCCAAGTGACGAAAATAGTTTTTTAGGTGAATATCAGGGTATTCTCAAGTTTCATTAGTTTCATCCTCCTCCTATCAATAATAAAAATTCTACTATCAACTTTACTTATTACACTTAGCTTCTTAATTCTATATATATATGTTTCTCAAGTATGTATAATGGGTATTGAATGAAATTATATGGAATATATATATATATATATATATACCATATGATATATTTTACTTTAGACATACTAATTATTATTACTAGGGCCATAAAATGGTAAACTAATATTATTAAGCACTTCCAAATTCGAATATTCGATTTATAGAATCACTTAATTAAATTATCATCTAACATCTCAACACACAATGGTAATTTATACAAAGTCCTTCCATTCCATGTTCTTATTTAGGCCCAATTCAATCCAAGTGCCAAAGAATAGTTTTTTAGGTGAATACCAGGGTATTCTCAGGTCTCTTTGGACCCAAGACTAATCCCTCGAATATTGGGTGGACATTATTGAAGGATTGTCTCTCCCAAAGAAAAATTCTGAATACACAAAGTTGAAATTGCAAAAAAAAAAAAAAAAATTGCCAAAAATAATATGTAGAAAAAGTATAAGTGAAAATATATAAATTAGACCTCGTTAGGATATACTGCATATGGGCTTCTAAAAAAAATAGAAAGAAAAAGAAAATAAAAAGCATAAGCTAAAGTCGATAGCAACCCCTAGCTTGATTGTTTATATATATATATATATATATATATATATATATATATATATATATTTAGAAAACCCCTACTTTTGAGATTTTTCTATTTTTTAAATTTTAAGAGTGCTTTTGCTTTTATTAATAAAATTTCATCCAAACGCATCATAAAAAGTGCTATATTTTTTCTTAGAAATATACACTACAAATACCTTTTAAAATATATAATTTCACAAATATAATGTTTGACATGAAAATCGAAAATTATAATTGGTACAAGAATATTATTATTATTATTATTATTATTATTATTATTATTATTAGAATATAGGATGATATTATTATTTTTATTAAATTTATCAGGGAGGACATATTTTTCCTGTTTTATATATAAAACTACTACTATATTGGAAATAAATAAACGGGATCCTAACGCTGTCACACCTTGTACATAATAATGTGGCCAGTCCTCGCCCCCCACTAACTTCAATATATTCTACTTCAAGTCTTCAACTAACTAAAGTCCATGTGCATGCAATAATTAATTACAACTATAAAAATATATAAATGAAAAAAAATTAAAAGATTAATTAATTGAATTAGCTTGCATCTCTGAATAATTTTTATTTTTATAATTAAATATTGTTGTTAAAATTAAAATATAGTATATTTTTAATTTATTGTGTTATACTACTAATTATATTCCTTTTTCCTCCCCTCTATAATTCCCACATGTACTTATATGTGTATACAGAATAGAAATAAAAATAGATATAATTAAACTAACCATTAAAGTTGTACTCTCTAGCATATGCAATATTATTAATTATTTTTTGTAGTAAATCTTTTTACCCTGGATTTCTCCTTAAAATAAATTTTAAAAATTTACGTGATATGTAAAGATAATAAAGAATAATAAAGAAAAATAATTACGAAAACCAAACTAAAAAGGCATAAAGGGAAAAAAAAAAAAAAAACAAAGAATTATCCCAACACTGTATAGTATAGGGCCGTAACAAGGTTAAGACACATAAGTTACAAGAGCTGCATTAGCATAGACACATAGTGCAACTTATAATAATTGAGTAATAAGACATTGCCACCACGTTTAATCTCCTCTAAGAGATTTCAATTTATAATTACATATATAAATAGATGAGATTTATTCGAGTTAGATTTATTATCTCTCTCTATATATACTTCCTCCGTTGTTCAATGTTTTTGATATTTGAGAATATGTTATTATTCACACACAGACTTTTACTTAAAGTTTTATTATAGTTATACAAGTTAAAATATAGTCAAGTGAGATGTTGTTGGATTCATCTCGTCATGTAGTTTTTAAATATCGAACTTCTAGAATTTTTTTTTTTTTTGTATCGAACTTGAGTTATTAATGGTTTAAATTGTGCATTGGACTGCGTGAAAATTTGATTTGCAAAAACATTCAATAACAGAGGAAGTATGTAATAAGTTTGAGTATTCATGTTTGAATTTCGATTGAAACATACTTAAATTCCCATTTTTAATTTTACTTTCTCCAAATTTTGAATTAATTTTAAAAATAGAACCATTCAATATTATAGTATGTATTTTAAGTTAATTAAATTAAATTATAGTGTATGTGTTATTTTTTGGATGATAAGTATTGGAGTAGTCGAAAAGGCGTGAAAATGGGAAATGCGAGTTTAGTAAGAAAAGAGGAAGCTATTTTGGCTAGGGACATTCACATTCTGCACTTTCCACGTTCGCAGTTATTTATGCCATTCATCCTTCTCTCTAAACTGCCCACACAAGCTCGGATTTTTATTTTTGTTTATTTATTTTTTTAATTTCCTTCCCAAAATTCGAAAACCCAGATCCCTCGTCCTCCTGTTCTTGTTAAATTATTCGTGTTTTTCGCCTCAATTCGTGCCCCTAATCGACATACCGCTGGGAATTTTGAGTGCGATCAGTTTTTCGGGGGAGATAATCGACGATCTGTTGAGGATGAGTAACGGCGACCTTCTTCATATCGACCCACTGGAGCTTCAATTCCCATGTACGCGATTCTGGATTTTTGTTTTGTTTTATTTTTTAAGCTATCGTTGTGAAAATTTTGGTTATGGTTTAATTTGTTGCTTCTAGAAGATTCGATGTATTGGGGGAAATGGGCTGGTGGTGAATTTGATTGTTTTCTTTAGATCTGTGTTTGATGTTTGTTTCTGAATTTAGTGGGTGTGATTAATTTATTTTCGCATTTGTTTTTGTTAAAGTTGAATTGAAGAAGCAGATCCCATGTACCCTGCAATTAACCAACCATTCTGATGATTATGTTGCGTTCAAGGTAGGTGCTTTTATCTTAGTTTATATATGTTTGTAGGATTTGTTTGGTTTTTGGTCATGCATTGGTAATCCCTGTAAAGATAGATAGAAAGGAAACCTTTCTTTCGGAGAAGGAAATGCCTGATTTTAACTTCTCTGTTTATGTTTGTCATTTGAATGTTCAGGTGAAAACTACCAATCCGAAGAAGTACTGTGTCAGGCCAAACACTGGAGTTGTGGTGCCTCATTCTACTCTTGATGTTATAGGTCTCTGTCCTGACAAAGAATCATTCTATTTGTTTTTCATTTTTATTTTTACGTTTTGAAAAATGAAAACAATAATCACCTTTAAGATGTTGAAGATTAGTGCTGACTTATGCAGTAGTGTTTGTTAAATCCATTATTTCTTTGTTGATTCAGTAACAATGCAAGCCCAAAAGGAGGCTCCACCAGACATGCAATGCAGGGATAAATTTCTTCTCCAGAGTGTAGTTGTGAGCTCTGGAGTTACAGCCAGGGATATTACTCCTGAAACTGTAATTTTCTTATTCGTTGTGCAGTATGGTTTTTATACATTAGATCTTTAAGAATTGAGCTGTTAATCACTTTAATCTTTTTCTTTAGTTCAACAAAGACTCAGGAAACCGAGTCGATGAATGCAAGTTGAGAGTCGTCTATGTTGCTCCCCCTCGACCACCTTCACCTGTGAGAGAAGGTTCTGAGGAAGGTTCCTCACCTAGGGCCTCTTTATCTGAGAATGGGGCTGCAAATCAGGCATTTGACTTGAATATGGTAGGTCTTAAGATCTCATTTTACTGCAATGACCTGTCTTGACTATCAAAGCTATCAAACATCTGGGCTCTATAATACCTGTTTGTCCTATAACCATGCAGATGGCAAAGTCATTTGTTGAACACCAGGAAGGCACAACTGAGGTATATGCCAGAACTTTTCACCAGTTGGAAATATATGCATTTTCTTTTGTGGGTTCTTGTTTCTCTACACTTCTTTAGACTCAGATAAGCTGGCTTAATCTGATAACTGATAAGTATTGATGAACTGTTTGGAGCATAGGGATAATTTCAATTACTTTTTAAACATTTTTTGTGCATTTGGGTGATTTCAATTTCATGCACAAAGTAAGTGTTCATACGTTATAAAAGATCAATAATTGCCAGTTGTTTATGTCATCACTTTTCTCATATAAGGCTAGGATTCTGATTTCTGCCCAATAATTGTATTGATCATTATTAATCATTTCTTATTTTTTATTTCTTCTTCCTTTCTATTTTTTTTCTTATATTTTTTCTTCCTGAAATCCGAATTCCAGGTCAAAGCCCTTATTTCTAAGCTTACAGAAGAGAAACGTCTGGTTGTTCAGCAAAATAACAAGCTTCAACATGAACTGGTAACCATTTCTCTCTTGCTTTCTATAGATCACTTCTTTCAAGTGTAATGTTTGTGTCAACTAAATTGCTAAAATCGTCTGTTGCACAAGTAGATCTGGCTGTACTATTTGTGATAATGTATTTCCCTTCATTTCTCTATAGCTATTAATTACGGAAGCCTGAATAAAATATGATGGTATGGAAATGACATGGTAGGATGGATGTGCAGCATGCTAGACTAGATAAAATACATTAGTAATCAATGCTTTGGAATGAAGGCAAGGCAAGCACCAATAGACGAGTAGATGGAAGCATCTTTGAGATAGTTGGTCATGCATATAGAATGCCTCAATACAATGGCTGTGGTATTAAGAGTGCAAGAGAAGGCTTAGAAAAGTTGGAAAGAAGAGATGCTACAATGAAAAACAAAAGGTCTAATGTAGTAATATTTTATATTGCCTATTTGGATTTGTGGGTGTGTGTGCATTTAAAATAACACCAGGTTTCAAATTGTCACTCCTATATGTAGTGTTAAACATAAATTTCTGCGTTATATAGTCCTCCCTTTGTTGCTCGCTATATTTCGTGTTACTCTGAAATTCTGCATCATCTATACTTTAGTGTACATAATTAATAATTTATTCTTTATAGCCCAAAACCTTATATAAATCCTAATAAATGAATTTTCACTGTATCAAACTCGTTTGCAATGTAGCCTGATTATATATTTTGATTAGATTTGACAGAATGACAATTGGCAAATGTCGCATTCTCCTTGCTGTTGTGTTCTGATTCACCTTTACAAATTGCCAAATTTTACATTATGATTTTTACGTGGTACAAAGAAATGATGCCTTAACCATATATTATTTGGTTACATCTTGCAGGACATGTTAAAGCGTCGAAGCAACAGTAACCACGGTGGTATCCCATTCATGTACGTGATCATTGTTGGTTTGATTGGCATCCTGCTGGGGTATCTTTTGAAGAGAACGTGATTGATTGAAGTTGGATTGTGCTCATATTAGATAGATCAGCTTTCTGCGTGTTCGAAATTTTTATGGCATTGAAGAAATGTCGCTGATAAGAACTTGGCACTAAATTAGCTGTTTGTTTTGACTGTCAAAACATGTCGTAAATGGTTTTGGTGGTTTGTAATTGCTTACTGTGACTAATTTTTTTCAACATTTTTTATTTCTGTGACACCATGAAATATATTCTTTCACCTTGTCAGGGACGTCCAATTCTTTCCATAATGGGTTTTATGAGTATGGTTCATGTGTGTGTATTCACAACTGTGTCATTTATTTTAAGAACCATTACAGTGTACGAAAATCAGAGTTGCTAAATCAGGAGCAGCCATACTGGATGATCATGCCTAGGGGTGTAAACGAGCCGAGCCGAGCTCGAGCCACACCAGGCTCGAGCTCGGCTCGGTTATGTATAAGTTCGGCTCGGCTCGAGCTCGAAGCTCGACGAGCTTTAAAAATTGAGCTCGGCTCGAGCTCGACCCTATATATTGAAGCTCGAGCTCGGCTCGAAGGGCCAAAAAAGCTCGACATAAATTTTAGTTTTTTTTTTTTTTTTACCGGGTATCCGTAGACCACATTGAACTCAAGACTAAAAAATTTTAAATTATTCAATAATGAGCTTAAAAACTTGAAAGACGGAGTTCTATAGAAATATTATTAAACTATTCATAATTCTTTGTAATAGTCTCAATTTGGAAGGAGATTGGGATTTATTTTTTTTCATTTAGTGTTAACTATAATAAAATATAATGTACTATATTATTAAATAAAAGGAGGAGTGAATTTACTGTTGCATTTCCTCTTCCTCGCATTTGTTAAGAAAGAAAATACACTATATTTTTAAGAAAGAAATAATATATATATATAATATATTCGAGCCTATTATCGAGCTTTCGAGCCGAGTATTAGTTAGCTCGGCTTGAGCTCATTAATATTCGAGCCGATCTCGAATTCGAGCCGAGCCTTTTCGAGTCGAGCTTTGATCGAGTCGAGCCCGAATATTTTACGAGCCTATCAGTCTCATTTACACCCCTAATCATGCCGACTTCAGACGGTCATATAAGATTAGACCAGTATGACATTTTATTTTATTCTTCTGTTATTTGAGCATATCAAGTTATGGTGCATAAGAATGATGATGAGAAACCTCCTCAGGATCTCTACATGTAATGTGTAAAATCGTGTTATATATATATTATATATATATATATATAAGATCTTGATTCTTGTGTGTGTATGTAGTGTATTTTAGAGCTTCTAGATTGTATGTCCTCACAACTTCGGATCTATCCATGTAGTAGTTTAGAGTGTGTGACAGTTTCGGATGTTTTGACTGGAAAATCTCCGGAATGCGTACACTGTGTGTGATGAAGTTCCGGCAGTAATCATGGAGATCTAGTGCACCGAAGGCCAAACTACCTAACATCCTCAGCTTTGATCAAGAGAAGGGCCGGTTTGTCCAGGACACAAATGCTTGCCCTTAGAACTACATGAGACCCCTTGTGCAAACTAGTTTTGCTCAAACCACTAACTACTCCCCAGATCCCCTGGCCAAAAAGTTCTTTATCTTTGTATACTTAAATATTTCCCCATAAGTAGTTAATTAGTTGGGGTAAATGGTGGCCAACTGGTACTCAAGTCATACCAAGTTGTTGAATTCTGCCATACTCGAGTGTATGTATGTTGAAGTCTCTAGCTAGGTCCCTGTGGTCATTTAGCTGTGCCTAGGGCTAAGGTAACAAAATTAGGCTACTTGATGAATGGGAAAGGTAACAATGTGTACATAATAATACCATCATAATATTAAATAGAATATTTGGAATCTCCTACAAATTCTTACCAAAATTTTGAAGTTCATTACACTTCGCTTCCCTTTCATTTCAGGGTTAGTTTGGACAAAATGATTTGGGTTGATTTAAGTATAATGGAAAGGAGGAGGAGGAGGAGAGGAATTTGTTGTTTGGAAGCTCAAATTTGGAAGGTAAGGAAAGAAAATCAAAGTAAGTCATACCTTCCTCACCCACTTTTGAAATGGAACATATGAAGAGCTTATAATTCAATCCATTCCTTTTTTCTTGCTGACCATCAAACATAGCCGTAGTATATGAGCAACAAGACAGATTGAGGTGATTTTTTTTTTTTTTTTTAATGATTTGGAAGCCAACATATTCATCTCCTCATCAAATTTGTATGAAATGTATCATCACATATGACTTGAAATTTCTTTAATTTGTTTTATTGTTGTTACATATATGTTGCAAATACTGAAACCCTGTAAGCATTGAATAGGGAATGGAGTCATCAGGATTGTCATAACCAATAAGGAAAATAGAATAGGGAAACCCTCTTTTTAATAATTAATAAAGAGGTCATAATAACCAATAAAGATGTTTTGATTCGTAGTACTAGCTAGGCAAAACAACATCAATTTATAATCTGGAATTAAAATGATTTGGAAAGAAAGTTGGTTTTGTAGATGCTTAATGAGTTGAATGGGAACCATCCACCTGTCTTTATTCTTTAATTCCTTTCTACATGTCTAATTTGAACACAAGAAGGCAGCAATATAGTATGTTGTTTCATAGTCTGCTTTAAACCCACGCATTCGATGCTTCCCACACACACATGTTTTCCATTTCTTAACAAAAAAAGAACAACTCAAGAATAAGCAACTTCATTTGGTGGGACCTCCAACAACCTCCATCATTACTCCTTTTCTCAATTCTTACCAAGGAGAAAATAGGGGAATATATATATGTAGAAGAATAATTGTTTGTGTTGGGTTTTATTACACTATGGTTTGTTTTTTCATTTAATTAATAGGGTAAGATGGGATAAGCATGTTTCTTCTAGCCTCTTTGGGTTCATTGATGTTTTGAGTTGTGCTGCTTCCTTTTTCTTGAAAGTGCGCATCTTTGTAAGATTGTCCAAAAAATGTCCAAAAATAAAATGCAAAGAAAAAATGGTTGATTTCACCCTACATTAGGATATGAGGATTGTAATGAATTCAAGCATTCGCTATCATCACGTTCTAAAGTCACCTCAAATGGCAAATTTTGCATTCAAAAACAATAATTGAAATAGGTCTTATTTAGCAATAGAGTTTATGTACAGACTCCCCGTACCACTGCAGATGCTATAGTGATAGTCATGACTCATGAGCCATTTTTTGATGTGTTAATAGTCCAGTTCATAACTTGTACTTCCTCTTTTTTTTTTTTTTTTTAAAGGTTACATTTCTCATTTGCGCGTATTCCAATGCACATTTTTAATGATTAATAACTCAAATTCGATAAAAGTAAAAATTCTAAAAATTTTATATTTAAAAACTACAAGATGAGATGAATCCAACAAGATCTCACTTAAAACTATATTTTATCTCCCATAACTATAACAAAAATAGAAGTCAATGTGCTACAATGAACAGTAAAAAAAATCAAAACGTAACACTTAAAAAAAACGGAGTGAGTAGTACATACTCCTCCTACCAATAAGCAATAACCACCATAAAAGGGATTGTATACATCACACAATTGCGGAACATTACAAAAAAATCTCTCCTCACACGGTTGTACTTGCAAGCACCTCCACAGTAACCAAAACCCTTATTTAGTTCTCAAGTTTTGGACAATGTGAGTGTTGGGTCTCATCCAAGATTTTCGTTTTTTATATATAAGAGAAATTCACTATCTTGTGACAAAACAAAGTGTACAATTTCAATAAAAGATAAAGTAAGGTACACATTTAAGTTTTTCCAATGAGACATCTAACTCTTAAAATAACTTATTAACAACATAGTTTGAGTTATAATTTAGTTCTAACTACTTAAACAAGGTCTTGCGTTTGAATAGTTAATTTAAGTTTAAATTCTAGAGATTTTGTGTTCAAGGTTTATGAATACAAATAACCCCCTTTGGAGAAACCCAGTGGAAAATATGTTAGCATTGCTAAATTGTGCTCAATCACTTTAAGCTCCATATTTTTTTTAAATAATTATTTTTATTTTTTACACTTTCTTCTGTATGTAGTTGATGGATTGACTCTCACCTCAGTTGCTGCTAACCCAGTGGTATTTTCCTTTGGCCAATATGGATTTCAACTCCCATCTTTAGTAGTATTTCAAATGGTTGTAGTTATGCATAAAATTAAAGAAAATTGAAAAGAGGTAACAAAAAGTATAAACACAAAAGTAGGAAAAAAAAAAAAGAGGAGTTCAAATTTCCTTTGGTTTTCACTTATTTTGGAAGGAAATCATGTTTCTCTCTTCAAATAAAACATTTCAATATTTTCCTTCCAAATCTTCCATTTCATTTCATTTTTCCACCACTTATTCATTGCCCATTTATTTCCAAATCTATCAAGCCAACTGCAAGAGGAGCCCGGAAAGGATGAAAGAATTCCCTACCAATTTGAGATTCAAGTAGGACCCAACAAAAAATCCTCTAAAGTGTCCCAAAAGATTTGCTTGTCACTTGCTCTCCACTACCCAAAAACAAACAAAAGGAAAAAAGAAAAGGTAAAAAACCATTACAATCTACATAGGACAAGAAAAGAGACAAACCCCTTTGAGTGAGGTGAGAGGAAAACACCAACTGCAAGTGCCAACCGCCACCTTTATTACTTAACTAATCAATCCTTAGATTTAAACCACTTTTGTTAAGAAATGCTTCTTTAAACAAACATGGAGTCCCCTTTGGTGGCCCTACAGTTCCAGGGTAGATAGCCTACTGGGCACTGGCAGTGATTTTTCCAGCATCAGCCGGTGTTCTAAAATCCACACGGGAGATTGATCATTACAAGAACACATAACATTTCTTCGAAAAAAGTGTGAAATGGCTAATTTCATGGCTACGACAATGTTTTCCTATACCCTTTCACAGCTTCACCTATGTTCTCGAACACATTATCATATTATTACAGTGGCTCGAAAAGTATATCGATCCCATACGTCTAAAAGAACATAACTATTCGTCAATCATTTAATGCTAGCACACAAGATCCAAACCTCGAAGATCATGTCGATGGCATGAAGCCATTACAAAACATATATCCATTATTGCAAACTGCATATATACATTATTGCAAACTGCAAACACATCTTATATTTGAAAGTTAAAACCAAGGAATGCAAACTCCAGTGTTATCCTGACAATGATAACCTCCAAGCAATGTGTGTTCCTAACATCGAACCTCTTTAATGATCTAGTGGTCAAAAAGTTTTACGAATCATCATATCTTATGCAATCCATGCTACATGTATAAATTCTTGAAAAAACACGGGAAGGAATTTGTATATGGTGCCTAAAGACTGGCAGGCTGCAAGAAGATCAACCAAGCCTGATAACATCTTCTTCATATACAACAAGATAAAGTTCCCATCTCATTTTCATGTGGGAAAAGCATAAAACACAACAAATTAGATTTCGATGATGCAAAAGACAGGCAATAGGTTTGTATATGATGAGATATGATAAGCCAACTGTAATCAGATATGATCTAGTTGTTAATGTAAAGCAGAGGACTATGATAGGAAACAATCAACCTTGTAAATAAGTCAGAAAATAATAGACAATACTAGAGGGCTAAAAGTTTACTTGGTTCAGCATCCCAACCCTAATTCTGGCAAATATTATTCATGATATAATTAACACATAATAGCACGAGAATATACGGGTTTGTTTTTGCAATGTGAGATACCAAAACATGAGTACTACATTGGAAATGCTAAGAGGTACCTGGTTCATTTAGAGAGTCTGAAAACAATATGCCTAAGCCACATCAAATAGATCAGCAAATGAGAAACTACAGGAATTTAAATTCAAAGAGCGCCAAGGCACCTCTTTTGATAAATCTGAGTTGAGAATTCCCTTAAACCTTCAGGTGCATCTCCAAACGGAAACAGATGCGAGTTCCCTTCGTTGCCAACAAAGAACGAGAGAAGACTGCCTCTTCTCCACATGAAATCCACGGACAGGGGTCCTCTTTACAACGCACTCACCTTGTGATTCAGTAAAGTTGCTAAATGCCACTGGGGAGAATCCAGACGATAAGAACAGAGTCCTCCAATGCTGTGATTTCTCAGGAGAACGGATGCGACCCATTACAATTTTTTCAATTCCTGGTTGAAGCAAGAACCTCTCAATCTTTTGCAAGGAGTCCATATTCACATTGACAGCGTCAAGAGACTCTAGCAGATTTGAATGTGATTGGAGGGTATGAATAACATGGCTTGCAAAGGGAAGGTCAGTCCTATCACACCCTCTGTCCACAGAGACAACAATTTTTGGGGAGAGTTGCTTGACAAACCGAAGAGCCAAAGGTGCCGGAAATTGGTAAGTGGTAAAACAAGCCACAGGGAGATTTACGGCAACTGCTTCGTTCTCTGATACATGGAAAGGCAAAGACCAAGAACTTGAGTTCAAAGAATCGATGCTCACAGCATCAAACTCAAAGCCTACATTGATTTCACTGGCGAATTGGATTAGATTTTCTTGAGTGAGACTGAGTTCTAACTGATCATGTATTAACGGAGAGACAATTGCAGTGACTTTCAGCACCGGTGCACCTCCACTTTTCAATGCTAGTTCCTGCATCAGAGATGCCCATTGCCCACCATAGCCAATATCAAAATCCACAATGTGAATTTGATCGAAGCCTTCTAGGACTTCAAGCAGGGCTTGATTACAAGTGAAGTTGGCAAATGGCACAAGGGGCAAAATCTCACAGAAAGACTTGTAAGCCGAAATCTTGAAAATGAGGTTAAAAGGTGGTGATACAGTCGTAGAGGGGTTTGCAGAATTGTTGTTGAGGAGGACTGATTGCAGAGCCTCCTTGCAGTAAAAAGCAGCCCTTTGGAAAGGATTTCCAACCGGAGAGAGCTGTTGATTGAGCCGCGCCAATATCCCTTGCGCGAGTACCGGATCCCCTATCTGTACCATCTCTGCAGCCTTGTATAGCTGGTCTATTACCACCTGCTGTTGTTGTTGGTGCCTATGGACTTGCCCTAATTCATCCCCAACCCCAATTTTTCCCTTGGGATTGTGAGGATGCAATCGAAGGTTATGAGGAAGCGTCTGCTGCTGGTGATGCAATTGCTGTCTGCCTATGAACATTTCTTGTTGCCCTGTGTCCCAAAAAGATCCTTTCGACAAATGGCTGTGAACCTCAATTCCTCCACCCGAGTTATGCCTTTTCGGCAGAGGTGGGGCGAAAAGACTCTGCTCTTGCTGCTGCGGATACGACGTAAAGGGCACAAAAAACGACGGGTTCTGATTATGCTGAGCTTGGTGCTCATTTATCACTAGTTGTGGATTGAAAATTGGAGGCTTGATTTCTGCAGAATAATCAAATGCAGGAGGATGATGATGAACAGCAATGATTCCAGGATTGTTAGCAGCAACTGATGAAGGATAAGTCTATTATTATTCTACAATTTTTAGGGATAATTGATTCGAGGAAAAATTGGAAATTGAAGAATTTAAGGGCGTACCAAATTGGTCTCCGGCAAACCCTTGATCAACGGAGCCCATTCCAAACCCACTGCTGAATTCAAAATCCGCGGTGGTTGATCCAGTGACGGCGGCTCCGCCGCCAAGAACCTTATTCAGACTTCCCATGGAAGGGTCTTCCACATCGCCGATAATCCACCGGAAAATTGACTGTTCCTGGCTCGGCGAAGCCGTTCCGGATTCCGATAACACATTCTCCCAATCCTCCATGGAACATTTCTCCGTGTTTCCTCCCGCGGCGGATGTCACGATCGGAAGGAGTTCAGAATCAGATTTTTCAGCAATTGAGCTCGTGGCGGTGCCGGATTCCTGCTGCCATTTGGAAGACGGGTTTGTATCCGAAACGGCCGCCACTCCGGCGGTGTCGGTAGAAGCAGCACCGCCTCCGCCGCCGCCGCCGAGAGATGAAGACAGGGTTGAAGAAGAAGTGCGCCGGCTGGAAATTTGAGAGGAATCCAGCACAGATTTAGGCTCGCCGAAGCAATATTCTTCCAAGAAACAAGACGAAACTGGTGGATTGAAATCCGCAACAGCAGAATTACCACGGTTCTTCACAATCAGCTCCAAGTCGAAAGCCCCCTTCCCCTCAAAATCAAAGGGCAAGGGCATCCCCTTCATCTAACAACTCAAATTCCTAAATTCAGACACTTTTCCCTCAACTTGCTTCCCCTTCAACAAATTGACGCCGAAACTGAAGAATGCAAGAGCAAATCAAGCTCCACAAGATGAATTCTGAATCCCAAATTCCGAATTCTCAATAACCAAAATAAAACCCTAAGGAAATGCACGAAATTCAAGCATACCTACAAAGGGCATTGGAGTTTTTCAGCGTCGTAGCTCTTGTACCCGAGATTCTTGGGCTTTCTTTTGTGAATAATGAAGAAAGTAAATAAGTTGGAGAAAAAAAAACAAGGAAGTATTTTTCTTGGGTGAAAAATGGTGAGTTTGAAAGATATTGGGACAAATTGATTTCATGCTTTAATCCAGGGATTGGAGAGGTAGGAGTTTGCCTGCCTTGTGTTTTCTGACATGGATGCTTGCAGCATAAAAAAGATGTAAATTCCCCATCTCTCTCTCTCTCTGCGTCTTCTAGTTTATTTTTCATTTATTTATCAATTACTATAAAATTATGAGAGTTTTCCTTGCACCTTTTCGAGTTAAATTTGGGGGTTTGTCTGTACCTATCTTATTTGCTAGTGTCTCCCTGGCTTTCTAAAAGCAGCCCCACGCGCTCATTTGCGCGTTCGCATGGAGTAGTATTTCACAATACTCCTGCATATGTAAGTAATCACTCAAATGATTAGTGAGTAATCATCCAAATGATTAGGGTTTTTTTTTTTTTTATGAGCCATCAAAGGTCTGAAAATAAGTAGTGAAAATCCATACTATAAAAACTATAGAAGAAACAAAGAGGCGGGATAGGAAGTTGGGTGGAGTTTCGAACCCCAACTAATAGATTGGGAATTGGGGGTTTAACACTAATATAATTCCCAACCCCAAATGATTAGGGATTTGGGTGTTAAATAATTTTTTTAAAATAATTTTTTTTTAAAAAAAAATTATTTAACACCCAAATCCCTAATCATTTTAGTTCTTACTTTCTTTTATTTCTTCAGAAAAATGATACTACACATTTTTCTAAAATTTTATTGGAGTTTCTATTAACCTTTTATTCCAGCAATTTACCCAATCAAATGTGGGCTTATTCTAATTCTAACTCTTATTAAAAACATATAGAATATGTGAAGATAACTTCATCATAATACAGAGTTGCCATTATCTGCAATTGGTGTTGTTTGATAAAAGTTTCTATTAACCTTTTATTGGAACAATTTACCCAATCAAATGTGGCCTTAATTATTCTTCATATTAAAAACATATACTTCCTCTATTTTTTAATGTTTGCTACGGACCCACCCAGCACGCAATCCAATGCACATTTTAAATTATTAATAACTCAAGTTTGGTACAAGTAAATATTCTAAAAGTTCGATATTTAAAAACTACATGATGACAAGAATCTAACAAGATCACACTTGACTATATTTTAACTTGTATAACTATAATAAAACTTTAATTCAAAGTGTATGTGTGAACGGTAACGAAAATTCAAACGTAGCCATCTTTGCTACATCTTTAAAAAACAGAGAAAGTATATGCGAAGATAACTTCATCATAATACAGTGTTGCCGGTGTTGTTTAATTATATTTATTTGCCTATTTCCTCTCGTTAGTATTTCTTTTCCTTTCTCATCCGATTTTCTATTATATTTTGCGGATTAATATAATTCCATGCAACATACACAGTAAAGGATGGTATTTAAATTAGTATATAATTTTGAGCTGAGATGCCGTTATCATGTTAGTGTACCTAGAGCTGTAAACGAGCTGAATCGAATCGAGCTTCAAGTGTTTGAGCTCTAGTTCGTTAAGCTTAACGAACGAACACGAACCGAGCCAAAAATCTTAACGAGTCAATTTTCATGTTTGAGCTCGGTTCGTTTAACCTTACGAACAAGCTAATAACGAACGAACACGAGTCTAATCAAGCTCAGTTAACGAACCATTTATTTTATTAATAAATTTATTTGTTTTAGAATTAAATTAGGTATGAAAATGTAATGTATATTGTAATATAATTTATGAGAGATATGTGAAATTAATAAAAATGAAATATAGAAAGAACAACTAGATAAAATTTTTATTTTTATAATATATATTCCATTAAAAAATAAATCTGAACTGTTCGCGAACTTAACGAACGAACACACAAACCAAATTATGTGTTTGAGCTCGGTTCGTTTAACTTACCAAACGAGCTGTTAACGAACGAACACGTATCGAAACGAGCTAGCTCACGAACTGTTTGTTCTATTTACAGCTCTATGTATACCCAATTAATATGAGGTCATGGTGTTGATAATACTCGATTTGTAGTTGTCTTTTTTAGCCAATATTTTACCAGCCAAAAATATTATTATTAATTCAAAAGTGTCCATTTTTGCCTTGATCATTTACTAAAAAATGCAATTGAAGTGGAGAGAGTGAAAAGTATTCATGAAAATAAAGGGGGTAATATTAGAAATTTTATAAATTATTTTAAAATATATTTTTTATTTCTAAAATAACAACTAAAACAGAATGATAGAGCATATTTTCAAAAATATAGTATATACTATCATAATAATAATAAAAATATAAAAAAATAAATAACATAAATTAAGCTTTCCAAAAAAAATACTCCCGTACCATTACAAATGTCCTACTTACTATTCTAGGATGTTCCATTATAAGTGTCTTCTTTCTATAAATAGAAATAATTATCCCCACCAACAACCATGTGGTTTTCATCATATACTCACAAATTAACATTATCTTAATTTTCGTACCCAACAGCAACCAGACGTTTGTAATAGGCCGGAGGGAACAACATAAAATAATGGAGTGCATAGAGAATGGAGATCCGCGTTCAACGCACGCACTACTGAGAGTGGCATTCTTCAGTTATACTTCCTCCGTTCCTAAATAAATGCTACGGACCCACATTTCACGCAATCCAATACACGTTTTTAATCCGTAATAACTCAAATTTCATACAAGTAAAAATTATGAAAATTTGATATTCTAAATCTATGCGATTAGACGAATCCAACAAGATCCCACTTGACTATATTTTATCTTATATAATTGTATTAAAAAGTCGAGTCAAAGCTACTTAATGAACAGTGACAAAAGTCAAAACGTGCCATTTAAAAAGGAACGGAGGTAGTACTACATTCTTCAATCGATCTGACAAAAATGGCCTCCTTTGACTTTCCATATTACCCTTCAAATAGCGCCTTCTCCCCCACTTGATAGGGGTAATTTAGTACCTTACGAAAATATGAGATAGAACGGCACTGATGAATCGACGGAGTAAAGAATGAGCGGCAGAGATTTAACCACGTTTTACGCAGTTTTTCAACCTGGAGTTAACATGTATGGAAAATTTGACAGCGGGTGATAATTGAAACTGTTTCACTCTTCATTGTTTAGTTAGGTGGTAACATTGTCATGTCATATCAGATATGAATTTTGTAAGGAAAAATGGGCCCAAATTAGTATTGACTTGAAGAAGTAACGAGAATGTTTGGGATTCAGCAGATTCACTAGCAGATAACAGATTCGAAGAGAGAACTGTGAGAGGATATGCTCTTCCAATATGCTATATGCTACCAAATATGCTTACTCCCAAACATACTCAATATATATCGACCCGTTCGGCCGGCCTTTTAGATAAAATCAGGTAATGTTTTTTTATCATATGAAAAACCTTTTTCTATTTATTACATACCATATTGATCAAGTCTCCCGACTCTCTATCTATAGGATGGAGGGTTTGATTCCCAACTCGCTCCCCCCTCTCCCTCCCCTTTATTTCTCTTTATAATTTTTGTGGCATAGACTCTCATCATAGTTTTCTAGCATGCATAGACTGTTCAGAGACAAGGGGAAAAAAAAGTGAAGATTGAGAGACTAATCATTTATATCAACTGAAATTTAGTACTCACCATCCCACTAAAATACTATTTTAAAATATGTATAAGTAAAAAAATACTTACTTCATATAAACTACTAGTATATAGTTTAAAATTATGTGATAAATAATTAACAGTTTCAAGCTGAGGGAGGTCTAAAACGATACATGAATTGAAGGGGACAAAACTAGAACAATGCAAAAGGTTGTGTTTTGTTGTCGACACAAACTGAAAACTTGTGTGTGGTATAAGAGAAGACACACATATACATACAATGCATATTTACAAATATTATTATAATAAAGTACATATATTAGCCCTAATAATAATAATTTAATATTTGGTAGAAGAGAAGCATGTGATAGAGTTGCAAACTCCATCCTTTGGTGAAGTGGAAAGTGCATTGTTTGTTGCCCCTTTTCTTCACAATCTCTTATCTTTCTAATTATAATTATATAGTACTTTCTCCGAATTTTTTATAAGTGACACATTGAATGTTTTGTCACTGTTAATTGAATAACTTTGATTCGAGTTTTTAATACAATTATATAAGATAAAATATAGTCAAGTGGGATATTGTTAGATTCGTCTAGTCGCATAGATTTAGAATATCAAATTTTTATAATTTTTACTTGTATGCAATTTGAGTTATTGAGGATTAAAAACGTGTATTAGACTGCGTGAAATGTGGGTCCGCGACATTTAAAAAAGAACTGATGAAGTATTTCATTTAAAATTTTATCACCCTATATATGTTTCATGTATGTATGTACATGGTGTATTGGTGTCATGCATGCACATAAATTATATGCATGTTCTTTTGTCCTCTCTTAAGAAAACCCTATATCGTCTACATGTCACCCCATTAATTATATATTTTTCTTTTCATAAAGAAGAACAACTTAGATGAAGTATTTTACTAGAAGGGATGCGGACTAAGCCCAAGTGGTTAAGTCCCCTGACTTCCAACGAAAGGTTGGAGGTTCGATTCCCACCGGCCCTCTATCCCTCCCCTTTATTTCCCTTTGTAATTGTGTGGCATGTGCTCTCACCACCCCTTTCTCAGGCCTTCAAAGGCTC
Source organism: Hygrophila difformis (assembly GCA_030278955.1). NCBI lineage: Eukaryota > Viridiplantae > Streptophyta > Magnoliopsida > Lamiales > Acanthaceae > Hygrophila > Hygrophila difformis. Next base: position 70,492,455 of record JAOANR010000002.1, read on the forward strand.
ATCCAAAAAAAAAGTATTTTACTAGAATATACATATACTTCTATATAGAAAATTTTGAAATTTAATAAACTCTAATTTTTGCATATTGAAAACATTTTATTTAGATTTTAGCAGCTAAAGCAATCAGGACAAAATAAAACATAAATTTGTTTCAGTTTAAACTGTTTCTAGTTAAAGTCGAAAATTTCTGACACCAACCTTTGATTAACTAATTTTGTCTGTTCAGTTTTATAAATTGAGGGTTCGCAATTATTAACACACCAACTATATTAAGTGAGATCGATGCAACAAAATGTTTGAAATTCAACTCATTTGATGAGCAAATTCCAAATTGTGAGATATATTATTAAAAAATTAATAATTTGGTAATTAACGAAATTTGATAGTCAAACCAAGCAGCTAAATTATTTTTTGTTATAGTAATTAAGATAATATACTAATTAACGGGTAGTTTCGTTTTTTAGCTTTTCTCCATTTTTCTTTGTTGCTTGCTTTCTGGCTTGGACTTCCCAATAAAAAAAAATTAACTGATATGCTAGCTAACCTATTCAATAGTAATTATTCTTTTTTTTTAAAGAGTTGAAGCCATAGAAAGAATAATTTAATTAATTTGCTATAGATTCAATTACTTTTTTCCTTCGTGTATTTCAATCATAATCGGTACATGTTTGCAAACTTTATTAATAACATTAATTTATATTTAGTAATTCTACAAAATGTAGTAGTAAAGAAGATTAATGGCATCATGCAAAATAATAATGATAATGCTGTCTTATTATTAAGATAGGAGAAATTGGGGATGTGAACTTAGCCCAAGTGGTTAAGTCCCTAGGTTTCCAACGAAAGGTTGGAGGTTTGATCCCCACCGGCCCCCTATTCCTCCTTTTTATTCCCTTTTGTAATTGTGTGGCATGGACTCCCACCACCTATTTCCAGGCCTTCAATGGCTAAAAAAAAAAAAAGATAAGAGAAATTTTGATAACACAAAGTCAATAATTGCAACTCCCCTTGGGCCCAATAAAAATCCTTTTGAAGCAAATAATCAATTAGCATAGCTAAGCATTTTTCTTTCTTTTAATTTTGAGGGCCCTCCTAAAGATTAACATGAAATTGCTCATAATTTTCATGTTTTCTTTTTCAAATGGAAACGAAGATATGGATTATACAGCGGGGACGGACATAATCTTCCATCAAAAAGATCTAAAATAATTCACTGTAATCCCTTGGAGAGAATATATAAAATAGTTCTTATTTTTTTGATGAGGCTATTTCTTATTAGAATTATTAGGGAAAAAAAATTGCTTAACAACCAGTAGTTAAGAAATAGGTGGAGGGGTTCATGCCACACAATTACAAAGGAAAATAATGAAGGGATAGAGGGCCGCGTGGAATTCGAACCCTCAATTTGAAGATTGAGAGTCGGAACTTGACCACTTGGGTCAAGTCCCAATCCCCCAATTATCAAATTTGAACAAAAAGTATTCCGTTTTTTTTTTTTTTTTTTTGGAAAAAAATTGGAAACCTAAAACTTATGGCCTCCCCCAAAATAATAGTATTGGGCTCAGACCTAATTTTTATTAATTTTTTGGGGTCAGTTCTCAAGGCCGGAGGCCCTAAGTATTAGAAAAGCCCAAAGAAATAGGTGGGCTCAAGCCCAGAAAAAATGCGTCCATTACAGAAGCCCATACAAAATGTCCAAGAAAACAAGAAGCAATATCCCTATACAGTCAACCACAAACCAAAATGAAGGCATGAGGAGATTCAAACCTTTAATTCAAAAGTGGGATGGTGAAAGTAGGGGTGTCAATTTCAGGTTTCGGGTCGTGTCGGGTTGATCATGTTGTATAATATTTCAGGTCGGGTTTCGGGTCGACCTGATTTGGGGAAAAAAAACCCAAAATGACTAAACTCAAACCTGAAATTTTTCGTGTCGTTCGGGTTCGTTTTTGTGGGTTATAGCCAAAATTGACAAAATTTAAGTTTCAGGTCGTGTTTGTGTCAGGTTGAGCAGGTGGAATAATATTTCAGGTCGGGTTTCGGGTCGACCTGATTTGGAAAAAAAATCCAAAATGACTAAACCCAAACCTGAAATTTTTCGTGTCGATCGGATTCGTTTTTTCGGGTTCGTGTCCAAATTTACACCCCTAGGTGAAACCTAAGCCACAATCCTCATATTTTAATTTAACTATTATTTAATTTAAATTATGATCATAAATCACGACATTTAAATTGTTGTTTAGTTAAAGTACACACAAACATATTCACCAACTTATTGAAAGAGTACAACAGAATGCATGGGCAAAATGTGTCCATTGAGATTGACTATTTCTATCCACATTATGACAATGACAAAAGTTAATAGCAAAGAAAAAAAAGCCCTAAAGAACAAAATGAATGGATGGATGCATAAAAATATATACTTACACGTTTAATATTTTGGAAGAGATGTGGGTGGGTGAATTACAAAATGAATGAATACTCTACTATCCACACATCATGTAACTTGTGTAATAAATTCTACAGTATATTGTTTCAACTCTTATTATTGTTGTTTATATTAATGATAGTGAACAAACGTGCACAAAAGCTTAAACTATTAGAGAAGAATTTATTGGTATATATGAATCCTCAAACTCAAATACGAGATCCTTGACTTTTCTATCATGTTAATAACATATGGCAGTACTCAAAACAAGATTAAAAAGAACTTTTTTGTTGTGTGCATATATGCGTGCTAATAAACAATATTCATACTTTATACTAAAAAAAAAAAAAAAATTGTGGTTTACACCTAAGTGCAACAATAATCTTTGTATAAATCACAAGAATGTATGTTGCTATCAATGGTATAATTAAACAATAGTAGTACATTAACAATGTAACGTGTCACCAAAAAAAATAAATTGAATTTCAATTAGATTTTGGTTGAGTTGATTAGCTTTTCTTCTCCGGATGAATTAATTATTTCACCTTAGAATTAATCATTTCTTACACGTCTAATTGTAATTAATGAGGAGATAAGGCGGTTTATCATTATCCTTTTCTTATTCCAATTCCATATCATCAATTGTTAGCCATTGGATCGAATCGATCACACCATTATGGGATTATTTGAAGAAGATCCTTTGATGAGAACGCAGTTATGTATTAATTAAATGGTTTGTACATTAAATTTGTTAATTTTTTTTGCTTCACTTAAATTTGTTAATTTGGACTTACATTGTATAATTTATTATAATAAATATATAATATGACAAGATTAAACAAATGTGGAAACAGTTTGTCAATTTACTATACCTACACACAAGCATTTTTATATTTTATACTCATGTGTAAGGAAATTTATGAAGCATGCATGATTTTCCAAAAGATAAAAATAAAACAGAATCTGAAGTATAAATATTAAACAGTGCTCCGACATCAATCGATAATATATATACATATATATATATATATATATATATAAGATAGTACATGTGTAAATATAATTAATTATTGATGAATTGATAAACTAACATACTTTATCTTAAAAATACTGATGAGTGATCATAGTTCATAAAGATTAATAAGTATAATACTCCTACACATCAGTTATTGCTAACAAATGATAATAAAATTATATATTCCTATATTATCAGTGTCTATGCTTGAGTCGACTAATTAGAAATGCTCAACCAATTTTAATTTATATATACTTCTACATTTTTTCATTATTTCCGATAAAAGTTATCCTTTTATTTATATCTGTCCATTGCACAAACACGTTTGTGTGGGCTTGTATGTCTACCATTATATAACTATTAGAGATAAATAAATACTAATATATACATATATGTATGCACTTCACGACGAAATTAAAATGCTTCACAACCCCATAAAGGGTTTTAACTTTTTGCCCTTTTCCACTATAATATTAAAGTAATAAGTAACTAATACACACACACATACACACATACATACATACATACATACATATATACACATGCAAATTGCAAGCCCATTGTAAGTAGTTAAATAAGTAATAAATTTTCTAGTAGTACGTCATTAGGGTTTGAATTATACTCCTAGTTGACAACTGAACTAACACTAACGATCTCAAACACATTAATATCTGTCCAATGGGAATGTTTGGGAGTCAGCGGATCCGCTAGCAAATAGCAGATTCGGACAGAGAATTGTGAGAGAATATGCTGATTGAATCCGCTATATGCTCCTAAATATGCCGGCTTCCAAACATCACCATAGTATTTAACTAAATTGATTTCAAATTATTATAACCAAGTGTGCAGATCGAATTTCAAAAAACCGAATGGTTAGCATGCATAGGCTGAAAGAATAAAAATTTTCCATGTAACATGGTGGTAGAAAATCAAGAACTTGAAACCAGGAAACAAAGACAAGGAAAATAGGGAAGTTATCCTCGATTCTAACAAATTCACACATTTTGCTCTTTTGCTTTATTGTTTTTACCATCCCTATTTGTCCACTACATATTCACTCCTATTTATTTATCTATTTATTTTCATTCTTTATTAATTATTTATGTACATCTCCTATCCTGCCTAAAAGTCCTTTTTCTATTTCTCATTCATCATCATCATCATTAATCCATTAGAGTATATAAAAGCATAACAAAGGCCTACTGGTTTTGCTGATCTCTATATCTCCCTTTTCTTGCTTCCTCTTCCATTCTCCATTTTCCTCAACACACATAGTGATGCATATGTTACTATCATTACACCACCATTCTTGAATCAAACTACTATAGCTCCTTTCTTGTTGTAATTGCTTCGATGTCGATCAATAATCTTCATCTTGTGTTATTAGCTCTTCAATGCGTTTTCACATTCTATACCTCATATGCTCAAACTCTCCGCGCAGTTCAAATCGATCCATGGAAAAATCTTCCATATTGGAGTCATAAGGTACAACTTTTCAGTGTCATATCACTCCCATTTTGCCACACTATAACAAACTTTGATTGTCTTTCTTTTTTCTTTTTTTTTTTCCTTTTCTTTTCTCTTATATATGGGTATGTAATACGTACTGATCCTGGATTTGAAATTTGATCGATGAGAAGTTGGATCCAGGATTCAGGAAACAGTTTGAAGTCCCTGGAGATGGAAAATCAAGAAAAATGGAAAGCAGGGTGAAAGGAATGAATCTGAATCTGATGAGTGAAGCTGCAGGAAAAGAATTCATCATCAAGGGAAAAAGAAGATCCTCATCAGTTGGTGGTGACAGAAAGTTAATAGAGTCGAAGAAGCCGGAAAAATCGACGGTTTCATGGAGGGTAGATGTTCATGGACAGACGAGGAGGAAAAGGAGGGAGAGGAATAATAATAATCCAGGGTTCAACCTGGATTATTCACGCCCCAAAACACATCCTGGAGTCCACAACAGATAGGGTTTTCGAATTTCAATCATGTAATATATATCCCATTCAATGGATATACACTATATATGATCATATATATACATATGGATGATATGATATTGTCTGTTTGGAATATGATTATATATATTGAGAAATTTTGAGAATTTTTATGCTCTTAGTATCTTTACTTATTTTGAAAAAAAAATGCATGGATCGAATTTTCTTTGGGGCATGCAGTTCAGAACTAAATTCTGAAGATTTATTTTGTAATTAATCAGTTAATGTTGTTGTTGTTAACATCATATCAGTGATCAATAGAATGGTAGCAGATCACTTCTTTTTCATTTTCTTAGCTTTTTCCAAAAGTATAGTAGGAGTATTTTATATATATACTCCATTAAATAATGCATCTATTTAGAGTTTAGACCATATCTAGCTGAATCAAAAAGGACTCATAAGAATAAAGTACGATGATATTATAATATTGTAAAATTTTATACTACTGTAATCATTTAATTATTAAAGGGCTAAAGATCAAAACTCCCCATTCTTAATTTGAGTTTTTTTTAAGTACTTGCCACCCAATTTAATTAAATATTTTCAAGATTACCCACAAAACTTTGCAATTTAGTAGTACAGTTGTATTAATTTCCACAAACTGATGACTCTAATTTTGACTGAATTTTGTCATTGAAGGAAGAGCAAAAACTACAGTATATTCATATATGAAGTATGTATGTATATTATTTATTTGGTGGGAATAACTTGCCAGATGCCACAGAGGGGCTAATTTAAATTTAATGCCTATATATATGGTTTTGGTATATATATAGACGTAAAGATATTTCTAATTACAAAATCCAAACCTAATCAACATATATAATTAATCCCCTAAACAACATCAAATATTGAAATGGAATGACAACAGATTTTCAGAGAGTGATTACAAACAAGTCCGCATAGAAGAGTTCATGCATTGCTCATTGGAAAATATATATATATATATATATATATATATATATAATGGAAAAGAATAAAAGATCAATGAATTTGAGATAGAGGGCAACTTTGGAGACAATATTAAGTTGCCGGAAGCTGCATTTGGGATGTTAAGACATTATATTTTCAGACATGAGATTGTAGGAGAAGTGGCATGCAGTTGACAGCCATACCCATGTACTAGTATTCATCATATATATATATGCTCATGCATGTCATTGCATCTAGCTACCCATGTCCTTCAATACTACTCCCTCCGTCCCACTCCAAGTGTCTTGTTACTGTTGGGCACGGGAATTAAGGTAGAGTTGGTTTGTGAGTATATGGTGGGGTCCACATAGTTGTTGGAGGGAAAAATTATTTCTATTTATAGAAAGAAGACATTTGTAATGGGACATCCAAAAATAGTAAGTAGGACATTTGAAATGGGACGGAGGGAGTATATGATATGGTATACATACAAGCCTTGTTCGTATGTATACCATAAAGATTGATTTACACTTGTCATTGCATCTAGCTACCTATGTCCTTCAATACTATATGATATGGTATACATACAAGCCTTTGGAGTTTGAAACATAGATTGTGCATGGCAAATAAAACATGTATGCTGCCAAATGCCAATTCTGATTCTGGGTGACGTGGTGATATTATGCAATGCAAGAAGACTCGAAATTGATGGATCCATCTATTTAATTTGTTCACCATCATGCATATTGTTGTTTTTATCATATATAAATATGAGTGTGTGTATTGATTTTTTGATATAATATAGCTAGGGTAAATTTTGTATATTTAATTTGTGCACCATCATGTTCACCAAAAATAAAAAATTGTGCACCATCATGCATATTGTTGTTTTTAAAATTTTGTTCTTTTTGCCTCCCAAATGGGTAAATGAAATTATATTTTTAATTATTATGGCTGTATCTAAAATTTAGTCCCACTGTGGAAGTATATATGCATGTATCTGTTTTTCCTCTTCAGTTAATGCCAAAATTCAACAAAAACAACAATCCAATATTTGTACATATATATGTAAAAAATATATAATTCCTTTTTAGAACTATACAGGGAATTGAAAGTGGTCAACCGTGCATAAACATTCAACAGGAAAAAAACAAGACACAAGGTGAACAATTCAAAGCTGCTTCCACTCTCATTATTTCAAAAACTGTAAATAAAATTTTTAAAAAAATATAATTAATCAAATAGTAGTAATGCACAGCCCTTTTTATGCACCTTAAAATAAGTGACAAAACACCCAATTTTGAGATCCCAATAAGTTGGCACCTAGATTTTTCTTAGGTCAACCAATCAGATTCATTCAATGTTGAACTCATTTTGCTTTGCTAGCTACCCGACCCGTATTCATTCTTGAAATTCCAATCACTTTTTTGTACTCCAAATCACATTTTTAAACTTCGGTTTTGTACTTAATTTTTTTGGGCGGTTGGATTCGAGTGTTTAATAAGAAATCCATATTCTTTGTATTAGGAGAGTACTTAATGTATTACCTTTAACTCTAGCCTATGGATTATGTCGCTACATTTCATTTTGTCGAAGAAATATAATTATTCAAATTATATATGTACATATAAATCATACTACTACCTCTACTATGTAAACATAATTCAATCATTATTTCTTACTACATTGTAGTAGTAACTAAAATTTATCACTTACCAGTTACATCATCATCAACAATGTTGCCACTTGCCAGCCTTCAACAGCAAATTGAGGTGGGCCTACTATACAAAATTGAGCCCGGCCCACTACCTACTAATTAATTTGTTTCATTATAACCTATATGTAATGTCAGCATGTACTATCATCATTCTCGTCATTTGTCAATGATATCTGCGCGGTGCTGTTTTATAGTGGATTTTTAGTTTCTTTCTACGTCAACCAACCAAACTTGCCAAAACAAAATAAATTACTAAAACATAACCCCTCTAAAATTCAAATACTAATTCGAAAAGCATTCGGCCTTCATACGCACAAAATACCATTACTTGTCAAGTATTCAAGCACTATTCTTATGCATGCACCGAATTATACACACCCACATGAATATACTGTAACCTTTCAGCATACATATACCATAGGCATGCATAATGATTATTTCATCAAGACAAGATCCTCATTTAATTTGGAAAATAATGTCTTGTTTTTCACTTGCTTTCCCTCTCCTCCTTATGGTGGTACTGGTACCATCAACTAATGTTGTATTTTCCAGGCAAGAATTTGTATTGGTTAGAGAAGGGTTGATTCAAGCACTGGATTGGGCCAATGGGCTTCATAACATCAATAATGGGCTACGCCGTTCTACGGTTGCAGACTGTGCGAAGCTGTACACCGAAGCCGAGCTCAGAATGGCTCGGCTAACTGCGGGAACCGACTGGAGCCGCGACGACGCTGTAGCATGGCTCAGCGCGGTCTCGGCTAGCCACGCTGCGTGTTTGGATGGGGTGGGAGAATCTCGGCCGTCGGATCTTCATCCTACGGCGCGGAATTTGACTTCGTTGATCAAGGAGGCTTTGGCGGTTTATGGGAAGGCTAGGGGGAGAAGAAGAAAAACCGTTAATTCGGAGGCGGAGCAATCGGATGGGCTTCTGAAGTCGTGGAATCCGAAGGCGTCGAAGGCGGACGTCGTGGTGGCGCAGGATGGATCGGGGAGTTATAAGACGATTGGTGAAGCGGTGGCGGCCGTGGCTGGATTGGGCGGGAATCGGCCAGAGAGAGCTGTGATTTACGTGAAATCGGGGATTTATAATGAGAAAGTGGAGATCGGATATGAGATTAAAAATTTGATGATCGTCGGCGATGGAATGGATAAGACAGTCGTCACCGGGAATCAGAACGTGCGCGACGGCGCAACCACGATGAATTCAGCAACATTCGGTATGGATTTGTGAGTTGAGCGTTCAACCTGAGGGTGAAATTGTTAATTTTTGCACTGTGTAGTGTAGGTGTTTCCGGGGACGGATTCTGGGCGCGAGATATGACGTTTGAGAACACGGCGGGGCCGGCGAGTAATCAGGCGGTGGCAGCCAGAGTAAGTTCCGATCTATCGGTTTTCTACCGGTGCGGCTTCAGAGGATACCAGGACACGCTTCTCGTCCAATCGCTCCGCCAGTTTTACCGCGACTGTGAAATTACCGGCACGGTGGACTTCATCTTCGGCTACGCCGCCGCTGTGTTTCAGAACTGCGATATATTAGTGCGGAGGCCGATGGACTACCAATTCAACACGGTAACCGCCCATGGGAGAGAAGATCCGAACGCGAACACGGGGATTTCGATCGTGAACTCTCGGATAGCGGCGGCGGAGGATCTGCAGGGGGCGGAGAGCTACCTAGGGAGGCCGTGGAAGATGTACTCAAGGACGGTAGTGATGAAGACGGATTTGGATGGCGTGATAGCCGGAGAAGGGTGGAGGGAATGGACGGGGGATTTTGGGTCGACGGTGTATTATGCAGAGTATAACAATACGGGGACGGCGGCGGACACGAGCAACCGTGTGCGGTGGCCAGGGTACCACGTCCTTTATGACTACGACGAGGCGAACGGCTTTTCGGCTGCGAATTTCATTGGCGGCAATCGGTGGATTCCGGCCACCGGCGTGCCATTTTGGGCCGGACTATGATTTGGGCTTTATGAATGGGATTTCAAAATATGGCCCGTTAATTAAAATGTGGGGATATAATTTCAATTTGGATCTCCACTCAGTTATATACTTTTATGGCATACTGTCAAACATAGCGATTTATGTACATATACCCATGAATGAAAAACTGTTAACCGAGAATTTTGATTGGACAATATTTGAAGAGGATTACAAGGATTGCTAAGGGAATTACAAGAATTTAAGCAAAGCTGTAAAGGAATGGAAAATTTTACAGGAATGTAAAAGCAGGAATTGAACTGCAGAATAAAACAAGTGCAGGAATGAAAAATACAGAAGGAAATCTCTCAAGGAGTTGTGTGAGGGGTGTGTGTTGAGTGTCTCCCTTCCTCCTTTTATAGGAGGAAGCCTCCTTCTGTAGCCTCACGGGAGGCTTCCTGTGGAGAGGCATGATGCCTCCTGTAGAGCCACGGGAGGCCTCTCTACAAGCCTCCTTCTGTAGAGCCACGGGAGGCCTCCTGTGTAGAGGCGTGATGCCTCCTGTAGAGCCGCGGGAGGCCTCCTGTAGAGAGGCGTGAGGTCTCCTGTAGAGAGGCGTGCAGTATAGGAGGCTTGACTTCAGGGGTGGCATGAAGCACGCGGATGGCTTTGATTGGCAAGCTCTGGTTATTATCCGGAAAAATCTTGAATTGGACCATGCCAAGAAAAATAGATTGGGCCTTTTGGAAGTGTGTTCTTTCTTCCGGATATATTTTCACGGACTGGGCCTCCGGATATATTTTTACTGACATGAAGACGCGTCTTCTCTTCCGGATATATTTTCACGGACTGGGCCTCCGGTTTTTCACGGACTGGGTCATGTAAATTTGGATGGGCTATAATTGGGTTAACAGATGCCCCCCTCGCGCATTTTGTCTGATTAGCATTTTAAGACAAATTTGCGCGCTTAATTTGGGAAGTTTCAGCCCATTAAGGCCCATTAGGGAAAAACCCTAACCATATAAAAACTCTTTCAAATCTTCTAACCATCATTTTCCTTCAACATTTCTCTCTCTTCTTTTCTTCCTCCCTTATTCTCTCCCTCTCTTCTTCCCTTATTCCTCCACCGGCCGTCGGAAATCGCCGGGAAGCCGTCGCCGTCGTTCAGATTCCGGCCGTAGAGATCGCCGGACGTCGTCAAGGCCGCCGTGCCGCCGCCAGGCCGCCCCCGCTCGGAAGCCGCCGCCAGGCCACCGCCGCCAGGCCGCCCGCGCTCGCCCAAGGCCGCCTCAAGCCTGGCCGCCTGCTCCACCCTTGAAGCCGCCCGTCGCCTCCGCCAGGCCGCCCGTCGCCTCCGCCAGGCCGCCCGGTGCCCTCGCCAAGGCCGCCCCGCCTGCTCAGGCCGCCCCGCTCGCTCAAGGCCACCCGTGCTCCGGCCGCCCAGCGCCCCACGAAGCCGCCTGGTCGCTCCACGAGCCAGCGCCGAGGCCGCCTGCACCATCGCCCCAAGCCGCCTGCACCATCGCCCCAAGCCGCCTGCACCATCGCCCCAAGCCGCCTGGCGCCTCGTTCGACCGCCTGCCCCATCGCCGAGGCCGCCTGCCGCCTCCTGCCAAGGCCGCCTCTCCCACGCCTTGGCCGCCCCGAGGCCGCCCGGTCGCCTGCCATCCGCCCTTGGCCGCCCGCGCTTGGCCGCCCGCCGGAGGCCGCCTCTCCCTCGCCGCCTGCTTTGGCCGCCTGAGGCCGTGCCTTGTTCGAGGGCTCTATCTGCTTATTTGCTTCATGGGCCAGGTTAGGGAGCTATCCTCCATTTTTATTTTGCTATGCTTACTTTGGTGGAGGCTTATCACATGCGTGGGGATATCATGAAGGTGGATGGGCATTTTGGCATGTTATAATTATGGGAGGGATGTTGGACTGAATTTTATGAAATTTGCTTGCTTTCATTGATTCCGCTGGATTCGTGTTTGTTTTTGCTAACTTTATTGCTCGTATGATAATCTCGCATTTGATATCATAGAACATAGCAAGATTACTCACATTGCCTTATCTCATAGACTTAGAGAACATAAAGCATCATACGGGATTTAGAGAAAGTATTAGATCGTGTTATCTCCTGCTTAGGCGTTAGGTTAACTTAAAGTTAGCTTCTAGTCATCCCATACTTTGTTCATGACATAGGATCTAGTAGAGGACACTACACGGGCTGCCACTTCATTGGCTCAGGCCGCCCCTCACCAGCCCGGGTCCTCCTCGGCCGCCGCTGTTCAGGCCGCCTTTCCTGTGACTCAGGCCGTCTCCGATCGTCGCCCTGAGTCGTCATCGACCGCCATTCAGGGGCCACCAGCCGCTACTGACCAGGCCACCATCTTGTCAGCTCGGGCTGCCCGGAGTCGTCAGCCAGGGCAGGCCGCTGCTCCCTTGACAGGATTTGCTGCCTTGTCGCGCAGCATGACTTTTCAGGTTAAAATGGCTTGATTAGCACCTTCTCATGTTGACTTAAATCTTGTTAACCGCTTGACTTATCCGGGTATTTATGTACGATACAGGACATTGCCAGGTCCACACAGCCGCATTTTGTTCAGTTCACCACCCCTAGTACCGCTCAGGCCGCCACTTCGGCTTCTCCTCTGACTATTCAGGTTTGTTTGATTTTACCTGCTTGTTCTGTTGCCTATGTTCGTATTCCTCAATCTCATGCTTGTTTTTTCTCATCTGCAGCGTCCGCTCATTCCGGACTCTGATGGTGAGGCATATGAGTTCGATCGTCGGCAGGAGTCAGAACTTTTTCTTCGGCCGTTTCATAGTACGCCTGAGCACGCGAATGATTCGAGACGGTTTTTATCTTGCAAGTTACTTGTCACCGAGGCCGCCTTTACCAGTACCCTTGTGTCTCGCACTAAACCTATTAAATCTCAGCCTCAGCATTCTGGTATTTCTACCTCCAAGTCTAAGGCTAAAGTTCCCAGGACTCAGATTGACGATGACAGCAACCTAGGTCAGTATACTTCATGGGTGCATCGGATGTCGGGTCGCACTTCTGATTGGCGTGAGTGGGGGATTGATGAGGCCATCCGTCTATCTACTAAGCCTGTGGTGATAGACCATCGCTTACTTTACTATCTTATGGGCTTCTGGAACTCTTCTGTTAATGCTTTTCAGCTTCCTTGTGGATTTGTCGGCCCTACACTTCTTGATGTGGTGATGATCACGGGGCTTCGTGTGGTCGGATCGGATTTGACCCAGTCCGCTGTTGATGATCCTAGACTTGGTGCGTCGATTTGCCCTAAGGGCAAAGAGGCCAGGCGATACCCGGCTTACATTGTGCACAATAAGACGTCAGGGCCTTATCCTTCTACGCGAGACGAGCACGTAGCCTTCCTTTTACTGTGGTTTAGCCGGTTTGTTATTTGTTCCAGTGCACGTACTGTTCTTAGTACTGCACTGCCCCTCGTCTTAGGGCTTATGAGTACGGAGACTCGAGCTATAGGCTCCTACTTCCTTGGCAATCTGTTTAGTGGCATGGCTAAGCTTTCTGATAAGCTGGCCGAAGGACTAGATCCCTCTACCACTGCTTCTGGGCCGCTATGGTTCTTGCAGTTATGGGTCCAGCTATATTTTCCCCAACTTTTCACAGGGGTACTACGCCCTAGTCCGCAGGAGGTTTCGGAGGGTGATCCGTTAGGTGAGATATTGGCTGCTCAGTCTGTGCGTATTAGCCGGGACGGCCTTCTGAACCGAGATGGTCTGGGGATTATTCACTGGCTTTATCATTATCGGCCGTCCTACCATGATTTATTTGTTTATGCCTCCGTTCCTCGGTTGCTGGCTACGTTGATATGTTTCCCTACTCATCCACGTGGCATTCATGGGGAATTTACATGGAATATCAGCATGAAACCTCACATGCTTTTGAGTGGGGTGAAGAGGACGGACGCTTATAATCCTTTCATAGCTGAGCCTTATTGCCCTCACCTGCTTGCTCGCCAGTTTGGCTGTCACCTCGGGCTTCCTCGCCGGGTGAAGTGGCCAACTCGTTTTACCAGGAAGGAGAGGATGACACCCGCAGCTATCAAGGCTGTGATAGCCTTTTCGTCTCGTCTGACGCTCTCCAGCTATCTCCCGTTTACTCCGACTGGATCGCTGGCTGCTGGTTTTATGGCGTGGTGGACGCCGTATATCACTTCTATTTTACCGCCTTATGATCAGCTGGCGTCTCGTTTTGGAGATTTAGTCACTTCGCGTCAGCCTCATGTTTCAACTTCTCGCGGGAGTACCTCGAGGTCCAAGAAACCCCAGTCTGGTCCAGCCTCTTCCTCCCGTAAGCGTCGAAGAGGTATGTTGAATCATTTCATTGTCAATACAGCGCTTCATACACTGCCCCTTTTGATGTTGTCTCTTTGTCTGCAGTTGATGATGATGTTTCAGTTAGCGCTGAGCAGTCTGGTTCTGACGAGGAAGATGCCAGTTCAAGTAATGATGGATCACACTCAGGTGGTGAGGAGGATCATGAGGATGAGTCGGTGGACCCCTATGATGATGATGATCATGGCCAGGCGGATGATCATGTTGCTGATATTCCTGTGGCCGCCGATCCCAGGCACCAGATGATAGACGCCGCGACGATCGGCGCTGCGAATTCCTTGCCTGCAACTACTGCCGACCAGGTATGTTTTACCACAGTTAGACTTTTTATTTGCATTTCTCTTTTTTAGTATCGCAATGACATCGTGCTTGACCGCTCAGGTTGATCCACGTTTCTCTCGGTCCGCGATTGGTTCAGCTGGCCATGACTTGGTTCCACAGGTATTTTTATTGATTATGTCGTTTCCGTTTTCCTTTTTTAAGGACATGTTTTAAGGATCTCCCTTTCTAGCTTCCTATGGACCAGGCAGGTCATCCTACTACTGCTGCTCCTATTACTTCAGTTGATTCAGTCGCGCCGCCTCTTCCGGTATGGCTCACTTCAGCTTTTGTGTTTATGAGATTTTCTTGGCATATACTTATGTGAAGCTGTCTTCAGGTGCCCATGATCCGTGCCTCAGTCCCAGCGACCTCTGTTCCAGGTCCTTCGATGCCTACTCCTGCTGACAGGATTGTTTCATCATGCGAGGCGTTTGACCGTCTTCTATCCACTCATGTTGATCGGCTCTCCACTGAGGTGTTCTCTAGTCTTGATCGCCTGTTAGACGACGTCAGCGCAGTTTCTGCCTTTACCGAGGATGCTGACTTTCTCAGCTTTTCAGAGCGCGTTGCTGATTTAGCTGTTTCTTATCCTGCTCACAGTAGCTCTGCAGATCAGTCTGCTCACGATCTGACGCTGCTTGATGACCTCGAGGCACGATACCGCGAGGTTTGTCTTCAGATAGAGGCTATCCACCCTCAGCGCGAGCAGTTGTCTACTGATCGCGGGGTTAGAGAGAGTCGCAGATCCCATCTTAGGGATGTTGCTACGCGAGCAGAGCGTGATATTGAGGAGGCAGAGCGTTTCATTCTTGAGAGGAGGCGTATCCTCCAAGAAGCTAACGAGGAGCTTGCTACCTTAGAGCCTGTCTTGGCTGACATTTCTTCCCGAGCTGCTGAGTTAGAGACTTCCTATGGTCGTTTAGCCGCAGATGAGCGTGACTTATCGGCTGAGTTATCGGGAGTTCGGACTCGTCGGCTTCGGTTGTCGGTTCGCGCTCGTGCTTCGGCGGCCGCACTTCTTCGTCTGACGGACATGTTCGAGCGCACTCGTGATCAGTGGGCCCTTATGCGTCGGCGTATACTGAGTGGTGTTAGGCAGCCTCTTCCTTAGTTTTTTGCACTGTTTTGTTTTCAGTACACTTTTGGGTCAGCCCATCGGCCTTGTGGTGGGCAACTCTTGCCTTTACTTTGGGAGATTACTGTTACTTTTTTGGCCGGGCTTGTGACTTGGCCACTTTTTTGATGCACTTTACGTTTCTTATTCAGATTCCCACACTGATGGATAGAACACTTTGAGGTATTTTGCATTTATACTCTGTTTGTGTTCTTGGCCATCGATGTCCATTAGTTTGTATGCACCATTAAGCAGTCTTTGCGTAACAATGAATGGTCCTTCCCAATTTGGAGACCACTTGCCTGTTTCATTGCTACGCACCCCCGAGGGTAGAATCACCTTCCATACTAGGTCTCCCTCGTTAAAAGTTTTGCCTCGAACCCTCTTGTCGTAATGTCTCGCCATTTTCATCTTTTGGCGACGGATATTTTCCAGAGCGGCGAGCTTGTCTCCGTCTGCTGTCTCCAATTCTTGCAACATGGTTTCTTCATACTTATATAAGTCTAATTGATGCTGCTGAGCCACCCTTAGAGAAGGAACTGTTATTTCCAAAGGCAAAACAGCGTCATGACCATATGTCAAGTAATACGGCGTAAACCCTGTAGCTGTGGATTTAGAGTTTCTGTAAGCCCATAGAACCTCTAATAAGGTCTCATGCCATTTCCTAGGCTTTTCGCCTACCGCCTTTTTGATCATACTTATTAAGATCTTATTGGTGGCTTCAGCCTGACCATTTGCTTGGGGATAGTACGGAGTGGAATGATAGATGCGGATTCCAAACTGCTTGGCAAAAGCTATAAACTTTTCGCCAGTGAATACTGTACCTTGATCGGCAGTGATTGTTTGGGGAATCCCAAATCGATGTATGAGCTCAGTTACGAACCTAATTACATCGCTTTGGTCAATTTTCCTCATTGGCCACGCTTCTACCCATTTGGTGAAGTAGTCAGTGGCCACTAGTATGAATGCATGGTTTTTGGATGACGGTGGATGAATTTTTCCAATGATGTCCATCCCCCAGCCACGGAATGGCCAAGGCTTAATGACCGTGTGTAATTCTTCCGCCGGTACCCTTTGAATCGGGCCGTGCTTTTGGCAAGCTTCACACCCGCGAGCATACATGATACAGTCCTCCATGATGGTTGGCCAAAAGTATCCATGACGGTGGATGCTCCATCTCATGCTCGGCCCTGCCCGATGAGAGCCGCATATCCCCTCATGGACTTCTCCCATTACCAATTTAGCATTCTCGGGGCCTATACACTTGAGCAATAATCCATCAATCGCCCTTCGGAATAGTTCGCCATTGACCAGCACGTACCGCAGAGCTTTTACTTTTAGCGAGTTATCTCCCCCAGATGATGGGTTCTCGAGGTACTGTATGATCTCGGTCCTCCAATCACCAATCTCTTGTTGGTCCTCAGGTTCACTTGCGATGGCGGCAATGTGTGGTGCCCCCCTAGGGCGACAAGACTGCCAACCTGAAGCAAGTTGTGCAGCCTCGTTGGCCTCTTGATTTTGGCTTCTGGGCACATGTGTGATGGTAGCGTCCGAAAACTTGCTCAATAGTTCTAGTGCTGTTTCATAGCACTTGATCAATCTGGGACTTTTGCATTCATATTCTCCGGTTAACTGCTTCAGGATGACTTGGGAGTCTCCAAATATTGTAATTGATTTCGCACCTTTAAGCAATGCAGTTTCGAGGCCAAATATCAAAGCTTCGTATTCTGCTTGATTGTTGGTGGTGCCAGGTTCTAATTCCCGAGCAAGCTTCCAATGTTCCCCAAGAGGACTAGTGATTGTAATGTCGGCCCCCGAGCCGCTGCTTGCACAAGATCCGTCAAAGGTTAACTCCCATGGTTCGAATCCTATAAAGGAAGCTTCTCTGGGTTCTTCTGTCAGCACCAATGAAGGGTGTTGAGCTAAGAAATCAGCTAAAGCTTGTCCCTTGATTGCCTTTTGAGGAACGTGTACAAGGGTAAAAGGACTGATCTTCATAGCCCACTTAGCTTGTCTACCCTTCAATGCTGGTTTGTGCAAAAGGGTTTTTACCAAGTCAAAGGGAGCCACTATATGGACTGTTTTTGGCAGCATGTAGTGTTCTAACTTGTTGCAGGAGTATACCAGGGCGTAACACAACTTTTCTAATGCAGTATATCTTACCTCTGGCCCTTGTAGAGTCTTGCTAAGGTAATGGATAGCCCTCTCCTTGCCGCCTTCATCGTCCTGTGCAAGCAAGCACCCGATAGATTCTTCGGCGGCCGATACATATAGTTTCAAAGGTATTCCAGGTTTTGGCGGCACTAATACTGGAGGATTGACCAATGCTCTTTTTATTTCTTCGAAGGCTGCTTCATGCTCATTCGTCCAAAGAAACTTCTCGTTCTTTCTTCCTTTAAGCAAAGTAGTGAACGCTTTCATCTTGCCGGCAGCATTGGCAATGAATCTCCTTAGGAAATTGATTTTGCCCATCAATGACTGCAATTCTTTGAGATTGGTTGGTGCACGAGCCTCCATGATGGCCTTAGCTTTGTTCTGGTCTACCTCAATGCCCCTCTCATGTACCAAGAAACCTAGGAAATTCCCTGCTGCCACTCCAAAGGCACATTTAGCTGGATTAATTTTCAATCCATGCTGCCTCATTCGGATGAAGGCACTTTCCAGGTGAGCCAAGTGTTGGCCAAATTCACATGATTTTACCACTATGTCATCAATGTACACTTCAAGTGTGTGACCGATTAAATCATGAAAAATCATGTTCATGGCCCTTTGGTATGTTGCCCCTGCGTTTTTTAATCCAAAGGGCATGACTACCCATTCAAAAATGCCGACTGGCCCTGGGCAGCGAAAAGCTGTTTTATGCACATCATTTTCAGAAATGAAGATTTGATTGTATCCAGAATAACCATCCATTAATGATAAAAACTTGTGGCCGGCGGCCGCATCAACAAGCATATCGGCCATAGGCATCACATATTCATCCTTGGGTGTTGCCAAGTTTAAATTTCTAAAGTCTATACAAACTCTTAATTGACCGTTCTTTTTTATAACAGGTACAATATTTGCAAGCCATTCCACATAACGACAAGTTCTAATGTAACCTGCTTTAAGAAGTTTCTCGATTTCGGCCTTTATTTTTGGGATGGTGTCTGGGTCGAACCGTCTTGGCGGCTGCTTATGAGGTCTGAACTCTGGGTGCGTTGGCAACTTATGTTCCACTAGCTCCCTTGATAGTCCTGGCATATCTGTGTACTGCCACGCAAAACAATCCTTATACTTATGAATCAGCTCCACTAGCTGGCGTCGTTTTTCATCTGATAATGACGCACTGATCTTGGTCAACTTTGGTTCTGTCTCTGTCCCGAGGTTGATGTCTACAAGTGGTTCATTGGCTTCTGGACTAGGCAACATTCGCTTTATAGGAGATGGCCATTCAGATGGCCGACTGTCAGTTGGATTTTTGGACTTGATTTCGGCACCCATCATTATTTCAGTGTTGGCGAGCCGCTGCAACAAGTCTTTATAAATGTCGTAGCTGCTCGTCATGCAGAGCATGATGCTTCATGTCGGCTATATGCAGAACGTAATTTGAAGCCGCTTGTTGTGAAATCAATGGATTCCAGATCCATGTTCATACCAATTAAAGCTGATGAAGGTTGAATGTCTTCTAAGTAGAAGATCGCCTCATCATTGTTGGCGTCCGGTCCTGCAAAGGGTTGAGGATCTGCCTCCACCAATTCTATCTGGTCACCATCCCAAATTAACAACTGTTGGTGGAGGGTGGATGGCACACATTGCGCCATGTGAATCCAGTCGCGCCCAAGCAATGCTGAGTAACACGTCTTAGATTTCACCACGAAGAAGGCCACTTTGATGGTCTTGGATCCAATTGTGACGTCCGCCGTTATGAATCCGACAGGTTGTGTTGCTTCTCCTACAAAGCTGCACATTCTGACCCTGGTAGGGATCAGATCCCTTTCACTTTTTCCTATCTTCCTCAAAGTTGACATAGGCATCACATTGGCTGCTGCTCCATTATCAACGAATACCCTGCTCACAGGACGCCCATCAATGTGAGCCTTAACATACAAGGGTTTCAGTTGTCTTGTCTGGGCAACTTTGGGTTTGGCAAACTGTGCCACGGCCTTTGAAGCATCATGTCGACCGCCAAGTTCTTGTGTGGGAGGTGCATCCCTGGTTGGATGGGACAATTCGGCTATCATTTCATCCATTCTTTCGATAAGCCTTGCGAACGATGGCTCTTCCTCGTCCCATATCTCGGATTCGGTATCGCTTATTTCTTCATCGGCCGCCAGCCCAAAGACCCGTATAGGCACGGAAGGATCATTTGGCCCTTCTTTCCTATCGTCAGCTTCTTTAAGTTCTTTGTCCAAATCTTGCCAAAAAACCTCATCTTCAAGATCCATGCCGTCTAATTCAAAATGAGGCTCCTCATCAATATTGAGGTTCACATTACCCCACATATCATCTTCATACCCTTCGTCAATATTCATGTCTTCCATCGTGCCATATTCATCGGTCACGATACCTAGGGCGCTAATCCCAACTTTCGGCTCATCGAGATTGGCCTCCACAGCGGCCTCCACCTCTGTAGGTGTAATAGCACCAAAATTCACTTGTGATGCCTCATTGGTCGCTTGAAGTGCTTCACTAGTTGATTTTGTTTCATCTTGTGTCTGCGACTTCCTCTGGGTTTCTACAGTTTTGCAATAGGCCGTGAATCCTTCAAAACTGTGTGGTTCACTTCCAAATTCACCGGCTTCATGAGCCGCCAAATACGCCATGTATTTCATCAGTACACTAGCCATAGCCATGTTTGAAGGAGTCATGTCCATTTTGTCCAGCTGCTCAATGAACTTCTGTCCCGCAGATTTGACCTTGTTTCTTCCTTCATCAGATTCGGTTATGGCGACCGCTTTCCCTTTGTCATTAGAAGCTGATGATGAAGTGATAGTCTGAGGAAGTCCAGCTTTGGTTACTTTAGGCCTTGTTGATGATGACGGCTGAGGCTTTCGTTCTACCCACTGCAGCCTTTCTTGTACTGGCCTCCTAGTGGTAGAAGGTGATGGTGGTTGTAACCTTTCTCTCACTGGCCTCCTGGCGGAGGAAGGCGGTGGCTGCCTCCTCTCCAGTATTGGTTCCCTAGCGGAAGGTGATGGCGCCTGAGGTGGTCTTCTTGAGGCCTCATAAAATCTTTCCTCACGAGGTGGTATGGGTGAATCAGGTTCCCTTGCCACCGTCCTACTGTATGTCTTCTCGTGAAGGGGTCTCTGCTGTTGGGATGTCTCTCCTTTGAAATAAGTTGGTTGTATTGGCTTCCGAGGCCTGGAAGTTTCCAACTTATGAATTTGTGCCTCCCACTGCCGCATTTCCTCGGCATATCGTCTTTGAGCCCGCCTAAATTGACTCCTGGTCATGGGTGGCGGCTCCTTGTGGGTGGCTTTGTTCTGAGCCCTATTCTTCATCCACCTTTCAATCTCAACTGGATGTTCTGGTCGCCTCATTAAGGTTGGAATCACCTGTACACCATGCCTATAATCACGAGCAATGGGTTGGTGTTTTCCATTGTCATGGATCTCCACCGCCTGCTTAGAGATCTCAATCCTCAAAGGGGGGTTCTTCTTCTTGTGGTGCTCTCTTTCCTCAGCTTCCAGGACCTTCTTGAAGTCCTCCTTCGACATGTTCTTAAACTTTGGTTGTTTACTGCACAACTCTTTTCTTTCATGATCGGACTCATCAGATAATAAGTCCACATCCTCTTCTTCGATTTCAATGTGTTCCTTTCCTCTATTATTCTGGCTACTGGAGCCACCATCTTCTGGATTTGGGATGAGTCCAGAAACACCAATTGGCAATTGAGGGAAAGGATCCAAATCCACCTTCATACCTGCAATTTTCAAACGACCCTCTTTTATTTTGTTCTGTATGGCCGTTCTAAAACTCCTGCATTTGGTAATGCTATGAGTATACGAATTATGCCACTTACAAAATGCTCGGCCTCGAATTTCCTCGGCCGCTGGTAATTTTTGCCCTTCAGGCAACTTAATAACACCGTCTTTGAGTAGGGCATCGAACACTTGGTCCGCTTTGCCCATGTCAAAAAGGTCTTCTTCAGGCTTATACTTAGCCTCTCTTTGTTTTGGCGGCTTGAGAGCAGCACATGTATGTGGTTTGGCTGTCTGTACTAGCTCAGCAATAGCCACCTCTACAGGTTCGTCCTCATCATCACTGGGTTTTATTTCCTCGAAATGGACTCGACGCATAGGACGCTTCTCTTCCTGCTCCCTCAGGAATTTTTCCACACGGGCCGCTCTCTCGGCCAGCTGGGCAAGGTCAGTTGCATCCTGCACAATTAAATGTTCTCTCAATTTTGGTAGCATATTAGCCACTGCTATATTGGCTATTTCTTTATCGGGTATTGCTATAGTACATCGGCCTTTAATGCGTTGTAATCTGTTAATAAAAGAACTTGCCGTCTCATCGGCAAATTGTTTGGTGTTAGTGAGATCTGCAAGACTAACCTGTGACAGAGGTGTATAAAATCTGTCGTGAAATGCCCGCTCGAGATCGGCCCAATTTTGAATTGAATTTGGCCGCATGGCTGCAAACCAAACAAATGCTGGTCCAGTCAAAGAGGAACTGAACAATCTCAACTTCAACCAGTCGTTGGCCGCTGCTTCCCCACACTGAGCAGTAAATCTGCCCACGTGTTCTACGGTTGATTTGCCGTCGTCCCCCGAGAACGTGGTGAACTCGGGCATTTTGAAGCCTTTAGGGTAAGGCTGCATGGTGTCTACCCAATCCGGGTATGGTTTCCTATAGGTGGGTCGTTCCATCGGCCTCAATTGAATGCCGAAATGTTGCTGCATCATATCTGCTAAGGATTCGGGCGACACTACCGGCGCCTGTGTAGGAGGCATGGCAGCTTGTTGATATACGGCGGCCGGATGAGCCATGGCGGCCTGAGGCATGGCGGCCTGGACCATGGTGGCGGTCGAGACCAAGTTGGTGGTCGGATGACTCGTGTTAATGGCCGGCCGACTTATGTTGGCGGCCTGAGGGTGCATGGCGGCCTGGTGTGAACTGGAAGCCTGGGTGGCCAAGTATGGACTGGCCTGTTGTTGGGCGGCCTGAAGTGGGTTGGAGGTCTGAAAGTGGGCGGCCTGCAGGGAGGCGGCCTGATGATATGTGGCCTGTGGTAATGGGGAGGCCTGATGATGGGAGGCCTGAGGCAATAGAGAGACCGCCTGATAGGAGGCCTGAGGTAATGGGGAGGCCTGATGGGAGGCCTGAGGCAATAGAGAAGCCGCCTGATAAGAGGCTTGAGGTAATGGGGAGGCCTGATGGGAGGCCTGGAGCAATGGGGAGGCCGCCTGATAGGAGGCCTGATGTAATGGGGAGGCCTGATGATGGGAGGCCTGGAGCAATGGGGAGGCCGCCTGATAGGAGGCCTGCAACGGGGAGGCCGCCTGGGCGGCCTGATGTAATGGGGAGGCCTGATGATGGGAGGCCTGGAGCAATGGGGAGGCCGCCTGATAGGAGGCTTGCAACGGGGAGGCCGCCTGGGCGGCCTGATGTAATGGGGAGGCCTGATGATGGGAGGCCTGGAGCAATGGGGAGGCCGCCTGATAGGAGGCCTGCAACGGGGAGGCCGCCTGGGCGGCCTGAGACACTGGGGAGGCAGCCAAAGGTATGTTGGTGCCTTGAGGTTGCAGGTGTCCTCCTCCAGTATTATGCATGGCGGTTGGGATGGAAGCCGCCACTCCAAATGGCGGAACAGATGCCATTAAGTATCCTGATGGAGCATACATCATAGGAGGTGGTGCTCCAAACTCAGATAGTGATGGCTGACCAGTCCCCCAAGTCCTTTGTAGACCGCCATACGGTCCTGTAACACTTGGTGACACATTCATGCCATGGATATATCCCTCTGGAGTATGCAGGGATCCACATATCCTGTCGGTTTGATCGGCCATGGCAGGCCGCAATACATCCATAAGGTGCCTTGTTAATAGAGGCATGAATTCAGCCATCGATTCATTCATCGATAGCCGTATTTGTTCCGAAAAAGTTGGGACCTGCATTATCCCCTGCGGTGGTTGAGAGGTAGTTGCTGTATCATCGACGTTCTCTGGTGTTCTTACTGGAGTTTCTTCGGGCAGCGACATTTCTCCAAATTTTTGTGTTAAGCCCCTTACTATTCGTCCGGATCTGAGTTGCATACACTTTCAAGCGGATATGGTTTCCACTTCGAGTCCCACTGGGCGTGCCAATTTGTTAACCGAGAATTTTGATTGGACAATATTTGAAGAGGATTACAAGGATTGCTAAGGGAATTACAAGAATTTAAGCAAAGCTGTAAAGGAATGGAAAATTTTGCAGGAATGTAAAAGCAGGAATTGAACTGCAGAATAAAACAAGTGCAGGAATGAAAAATACAGAAGGAAATCTCTCAAGGAGTTGTGTGAGGGGTGTGTGTTGAGTGTCTCCCTTCCTCCTTTTATAGGAGGAAGCCTCCTTCTGTAGCCTCACGGGAGGCTTCCTGTGGTGAGGCATGATGCCTCCTGTAGAGCCACGGGAGGCCTCTCTACAAGCCTCCTTCTGTAGAGCCACGGGAGGCCTCCTGTGTAGAGGCGTGATGCCTCCTGTAGAGCCGCGGGAGGCCTCCTGTAGAGAGGCGTGAGGTCTCCTGTAGAGAGGCGTGCAGTATAGGAGGCTTGACTTCAGGGGTGGCATGAAGCACGCGGATGGCTTTGATTGGCAAGCTCTGGTTATTATCCGGAAAAATCTTGAATTGGACCGTGCCAAGAAAAATAGATTGGGCCTTTTGGAAGTGTGTTCTTTCTTCCGGATATATTTTCACGGACTGGGCCTCCGGATATATTTTTACTGACATGAAGACGCGTCTTCTCTTCCGGATATATTTTCACGGACTGGGCCTCCGGTTTTTCACGGACTGGGTCATGTAAATTTGGATGGGCTATAATTGGGTTAACAAAAACATAAAAGGAAATCATACGTTAAATATTAGTACAAGGTAATTAAAAAGGTACACACAAAAAATTTGTTATTGTAACGCTTTTTAATCAGCTGATTCGCATAGGTAATTGATTCAAATTGTAGATGGAAATTTGTAGTGTTTTTTTAATTACAAATTTAATCGTGAAGCATGGTTGCTCACTTGTTCTAATACAAAAGAAGTATGCTAACGAAGAAATATATAATTGATTAAATTGTATCCAAATCTTAATTCGCGTGACTTCATGACCGGGAATAACTTACGATGATCACAAAAGCAAAAGTTGACAAAATAAATGGTTTTATTCTTTATTGATTCTTCATGCATATGCGGTGAAGGAAAACAAAAAAATATGCATATTCACACGTCTTTTCTTACATATTGCTATTTCCAACCCACAACACACACAAAACAAATAAAAACATATCACAAACTGAGCAAAAGGGAGGGCTTAAACTTTTGGCCTTTTGACATGTGAGGACGAATACCTTGCAGCAAACCTATTGAACAAGGCCAAAGCAATACTTGTTGTTTGTTCAAGATTGACCACCTTGGCCCTGATCATGGCCTTGTTCTTGCCCCCGATGGATTTGCCTGAGAACCCGTTGATACACGTGGAGGCATCCGTTAAGGCGGTGCTCAACCATGTTATGATATTGCTAGCATGCCAAGGGAATTTGCCATCATCCCCGCTTTGCTTGATGTATTGTGATTCCTTGAGGGAATTTGTAAGTTGATCCACTCCGTCGTTTATCTGATCCAAGCATTCCTTCACATCGTTATAATTGTTGGCCTTTTTCTGCTCGAGGCCTTTAGCCACCGCAGTCACATAGGCTCGTGTTGATTGAGCCTTGACCAAAGTCACCTTTATCGCGAACTGAGCTAGTTGTTGGTGGCTTAAATCAGCCGTGAAGTTATTTACATAATATAAAAGATAGCGCATGCACAAGCCCGGATAAAGGGTAGTCTTACACTGGGATATGATAAAAACCCTAGCACGAGAGCGGGCAGGGGCGACGTGGCGCTGGGCATTAGATAGAGTAACCAGGACAAGAACCAAGAGAAGGAAGAACCACACCCTACATTTTAGTGCCATGACTATATATACTACAATAGAACTTGGAGAAGAATATGATATGATGCTTATTTAGGAGTTGAGATGTGAGAATTTTAGGAGATGTAGGAAATGGAAGAGGATGTGTTGTGATTTATAAAGAGGGAGTTGTCCCAAATTGGACAAGAGTTTAAAATTTGGGACAACCCTGCACCACATGCATAAACAATCCTAATGATAATTTAATATTTTTATTTATATACAGAAAGGTTGTGCCAAATTGAATAATAATCACTTGAGTACTAGGATTGTTCCTGCATGTGCTGGGTGGGTAGTTCTGTGGGGGTTAAAGTAAACAAAACTCCTTGATTCCTGTGGGGGGCAACTTGCAATACATTTTCCTGGATTATAGTACAAGAAAAAAATATATTTTGATTGACTATATATATACTATTTGCTAGAAACTTTAATGAAGGAGAAATAGCATGTGATGAAGATGTACACTTGATTTCCAACAGCTAGCAAACGTAGAAGGGATTGCCTTCAAAATCACAAATCAACGATGATCAAATTGCTCCCCTAGATCTTTATCTAATTGCATCATTACAACTATATAATATCAGTATTTAACAATTAACCTTGCATATTAATTTTAATAAAAGATTGGATCATTCATCATTTTGGATTAAACAGCAACTTCAATATAAAAATTTCACTCAACTATAAAATAAATAACTGTTTTATTAAATATTCTAAAGATTGTAGTATGTAAGGAAGTCGATTCCATGTAAGCTCAGATCAAAATCGTATGATAAAAATCCCATTTTTGTGTTATTAACACAAAATTTTGTATTTTGTGAACATAGAGTTTTGGTTAGTACAATCCTACAATCTATCAATCCATATTATGACCTTACCTTTTTGTAAGGTTGCCACCTATGCTTACTGCCACAGTATATATAGTCATCTGGATTGTTCCAATACGAGACAAATGTGACAAATATGTCATATTGTGCGGCAACTTGTCCCAAAAATTATTCTTTTACCAACATTATGCTAAACTAAAGGCAACAACTTTGATTTCAAAATCTTGTAATTAAAGGCAATAATCACACACACACAATGCTCTACCTTTAAGTGATTTTTAATTTCTAGCTTAAGCCAAGGAATTAAAACAGCAAGATCAATTAAAAAAGAATCCACCGAGGTTATCTTAAACCGACTTACAATTCAAATAATACTACAATACAGTCTTATTACTGCAAACACATAATAATTAACTCTAGATACTTTTTAAATTTAATATTTGTATTCTTTCAAAAATATATCTATATATTTTTTCTTAGCATAAGAATAAGAATTTTGTATTTATGATTTAGAACAAATTATGAGTGGTTTTGGATTATTGTTTTATTAGCAAAAAAAAAAAAAAAATTAAACCAGCTGTGTAGGCGAAAAATCTAGTTAACATATTATAATACTAATTAAATCTTAAGATCTGTCCATGAGCAGATTTTTTGCCTACTGTTCATAAACGGGTGCAGTAAAGTCAACACGATTAGATCAACCGATTTGTACGTGATCTCCTGCGATCAAATTCTAATAGAATAATATACTAATATTCAAAATGATATCGTCGATGAGCATGCAAGAACATGGACAAAATGGCATTCTAAATAAGTTTCGAGAAAGAGTTCATAATATATATGCAGATTAAAGACGATAATCCAGGGCACACGTGCATAAGTACAGACAATTCAAACTATCGAAATAGATTTAGTTATTCAGAAACCTTAATACCTGTAAGGTAGACTTGGGCCTGAACAATGCTCCCTCCGATCCAAAATCCTGGCATCACCATCAGTCCCACTTTGGGCTTGTGATCACTGTCTTCTTCGATGATGAAATTTTTAACTACACTGTCCATGTAAACTTCTGAGAAGTCGGTGTCACGCTTCACCTGAAATATCTTGACTGAAGGCTCAAAGGAGTGCGCCAATCTGTGCAACAGCCATGTTGCCTTGGCTAGTTTCAGAAAAGCCTGGTAGAAAGCCGTCCTTGGGTGACCGCCTCTTGCTATGTAGTTGCGTTGATCTAAGTTTCCGAAGAATGATGCTTCCATTTTCTGATGGACAACGGTGAGGTATTTGCTCTGGCAAAACTTACCAAACATGGAATCTGGGGCCTGGCCCACAGCGTCTAATGGGTCCATTTCTCTCAATGCAAGATACTGCTGAAATGAATTTTCTTTAGGTGCCATCTCGTTCTCAAATTTCATGGAAAAGCATTCATCATGGAAGCCGATGAACATTTTCTGGCAGATGTAGGACTCGAAGGCATATTTCTTGTGAGCCCTCTTGGCATAAGTGATGTCTGGCTCAATTGAGTTTGCTGCCGCATCAAGGTCCCACCCAGCTGCTTTCATCATGTTTATTAATGGTTTGGAAAAATCGTGAATGGCCCGTGAAGCAGCTTGTACAGATGAAGTAAAAAGATCAGCGGATAATTCCAACGAAGATTGCCCACTCTCACCAGCACTCCCTTCTGATTCTTTCGATGACAATCCCCTAAGCTTTAGGTTCTTCTCAAGTTTCATGCGTTTCTGATTTGCCTCCTGAATCTGTTGCCCGAGATGATTAATCTCGGAATCTTTGTTCTGAATTTCAGACTGAAATTTTTTCACCATGACCTCATATGTCTTCAATAGGCTCTGCTGTTCTTGAATCTCAGCAGCTAATCGGGAATCCTGTGGTGAGAGGCAAACAGGCTTTGGGTTGTTCTCTCTGTAGAAATGCTTCAGTTCAGATAGATTCTTTAGCTCCGATATTACGAGCTTATCAGCAGCTTGGATTTTATCAGGGTCGTATGGAGTATGAGCAGATTGAAGCTGAATGTATGCAGATTTCAGAGCAGAGATGTTTGTAAATATCCTTGACACCAAGGCTTCCATAGCCTCGGGGTTTTGATTTGCTGCCTCTTCCATCGGTTGGGGATGAACCTTCTGGTTGCTTTCGCGAAGTTGTGTACCACTGTTTTGCATATCTACTTTTTACCGAATAGAAGGTTTGCCAAGTTGCTTTCAAACCACAGGGATAATAGAATAACTGCCAACAAAGAAATCTTTTCCATGGTAAGATTAGGAAAAGACAAATATGCTTATTTTTAGGAATGCTCAGCAGCATAATGAAACAATTAGCAGTAAACACAGCAGGTTTAGCTGCTGGTTTTACATTTTCATTATAAAACTAGGAAAAGACAATATGCTGATATTTAGGAATGATCAGCAGCATAATGAAACAATTAACATGACACATACAGCTGCAGAACAAAAAAGGCATAGTCTGAGTACAGAGTTTCTTATGACTAAAATCAGTCCATCCCAGTAGCATTATTATCTATTTCAAAAGAGAACAAATTCTGATTGATTAGAATCATAAAGCTAAAAAAAATTGAATGGTTTTACAATTGGCAAAGTTTGAGCTTGAATTGAATTAGGCACACCCCACCTCTATTTATGTGTAGATATTACCAACAAGAATGTTTCAGATCAACAACTTTCAAACAGAAAACACTCGCAAACGTTTGGCAGCACATTTTTACTGACAAAAATTCCCGCCTCCTTTTTTCAAATTAATCCCATACAAGAATCATACTTCAGAAAAGATACAACTATTATCTCCAGTAAATTCTAATTAAAAATTAAACCCAATATGTCCACACATTAACTAACCTGCCGCTTCATCTAATCTTTATGCCATACATTAAATATATAGAAGACAAGTGTAAATCAATATAATCCAGTCCACGTCTAATAAAAACCTCTCCTTGTTCGTAACTAAACTTCACCCATTTAAACTTACATTCAAACAAGTCATTGGCATCCTTTTGAGAAACATTTATTCAATAGTTCCCAACAAGAAACTACAGCTTACTACAAATATTGCAATTACACTGCATATTTTTCATTTTCATATTTTCGGAAAGTCTGCACATCGGCATCCTCAGCAGAAACAACAAATATCTTAAGTTAACCATATAAATCAACCTGTCTACACTCTTAAGGTGTACAACAATCATGAAAGGGTCAATTCGATGAATATGAATAAGATGAACTAAAAAAACATACAAGATATTAAGGCAAATATCATGTTAAAAGTCAACAAGGCAATTTTTCTTTACCAAAAACTATTTCTACAAGCAAATCATTCAATCACTGACCACTCTGCTCGGATAAATAACCAGAATCCACAAAAACCCCAAATGCTACACAGGACGTTTAAATACCTTGAGAAAACATGGTTGCTTTTTCAGTTCTAATTAGGAAAGCTGATAACAACATGAAGCCGACTATACACCCTTCTCGAAACACATCTTATGACAAAGACACACTTCCGGAACACTATATTCCAAGTTTAATCAGTGGATCCATATCGTTCAACTGTTCCCAACACGAACCACAGCTCTAATTTCCACCACAAAACAACACAGTTCCGTTCTGAATTACCATAGTTCAATACAGCAAAATGCCTATATTTGTTTTCAGAAAAACAACCTCCGATCGAGCATTCCAGACAGGCAAATTACCCAAAACCAATCTCGGCAAAACCCTAGAAGCTACGAAACCCAAAAATTTCAAAGCACAAAAGAAGCGTTCCCAATAATCAAATCGAAAAGCCGCAAGGCGTAAGATTGAGGTAGCGATGGAATAAATTCAAAAAAGAAAGTACCTGCTCGGAGATCTCGCCGGGAATTTAGCCGTGAAGTCGCCAGGTCCAAACTGTAGACCACTTTTCTCCGACAGCAATTACTAGCGTTAATAGAGTATGAAACCTTTCCACATTATATATAAGAAATTATTATTACAAAAAACAATGCCGGAAATTTAGAACATAGAATGATGACAGAGACAACAAATTGGGGATAAAAGTTCACTTTGATTTCAAGAAAAGCTTGGAATAAGAATTTACAACATCGACCATTCTGATTAGGTAACCTTCAGTACCCCACCAATCCTAGTCTCGAGCCAACGTGGTCCGGGAAACATACCACAAAAGGATAATCCTAATTTATTAAACAACTGTTTGTTGGGCTTCCGCAGATTTATTGGGCCATAACCCCATACTACTAATGGGCTGAATTCTACATTTCGACCCATTGAAATGGGATCCAAGACACTATCTTGCCCCTTTTTTCTAAAAAAAAAATCCTATTATTATACGATTATTAAGACCTTTGTGGCGAGTATTTTCTTTTATTTTCTTTCATTTTTTCCTGTTTTAGTTATCATTTTTTAAAAAAAAAAAAAAAAGAAAATTACTTTTCTATTTGTAAAGAGTTCTAAAATATGTCCTTTGTGTATATAAATGAAATGATATACATGTGATGTATGCGGACATACTTCATTTACTCTTCATGTAAAGTCATAGAATTGCCTGAAATTGGGTTTTTTTTTTTTTTTTTTTTTTTTTTACCTGTCACTTTAGCTTATCTTAGTCATCATCCGAGGCTTTTTAATAGGGTGACAATGATTTGATTATGTTGGGTCAGAATTTTCAAAAATAAACAAATGCTAATGTATTACACGTATTTACAGCATATTTGATAATGCATTCTTAATAATGATACTAAGAAATAATTATCAATTGATTCAATTTATGCAGAACAATACACGTATCCGCCCAAGTGATTTTACTTACAGTGGCATAAAGGGTAATAAGGAGAGGCTTAGTATAATTGACAAATGTGGGAAACTATGGTTTTTGGTGGCTTGAATGTTGTCGAGAATGAGCAGTGAACCACACTTGATGAGAATGAGATCATTAAAATTTAAAAGCTCCTTTCAGTATCAAAAGGTGAAGGGATATGTGGATTATCTACTAGCTATTGGCACATGAAAAATAAAAAAATAAAAAATCACAATCTAAAAGATGGATCATGGTGCATGGAACGAAATGAGCTTCCTATAATAATAATAATAATAATAATAATAATAATAATAATAATAATAATAATAATACAAATGATTAATTAATTTGCCAAATACTAGTACTCTAACAGGAGTAATATTAATGTAATGAATGAATACTGCAATAAAGAATGAAACGCCCAGGAACAAGAAGTCTGTAATTAGGAAGCAAAGCCTTGAATCTTGATGCGAGGGAGGGAACTACCAAGGTTTTACATATCGGTTTCGGTGTCTGTATCGGACATATAAATTTAGAGAAATTTTGAAAATATTTGAAATTTCGGGGAAATTTCGGAGATATTTGTAATTTTTTTGAGAAAACCACATCGAGTTTCTGAGATGATGAAAATGAATATATTTCAAATTTCCTCATCTATGTTACTATATAAATTAGTAATATGCTAACAATACTCATTGAATGGTATATTATGCTAATAATATTGTTGATATCGTACACCATGTTGATTGATAAGAGATGTAAAATCGATGAAAATAAGTTAATTGAATGGCATATAATCAATGTGTGGAAACATAAATTTTAATTTTTAATTTTTTTAAAAAAAACATATTTTTAGAATTAAGAAAAAAAATATATTTTGTAAAAAAATAAAAAATTTCAGGAAATTTCGAAAAATTTCGGTCAAATTTTGAGAAATATCGAGTTTCGGGCGAAATTTCGATGAATATTTTGCAAAAAATATTGTAGGTGAAATTTCGTTTCGAATTGTCCCAAAACCCAAAATTTCGGTCGAAATTTAATAATTTCGGGATATTTAAAACAATGAAAACTACATAGAAGTAAAATGATTTCCCAACTTCCATAAGTCTCTCATCCCAAGAATATCCCCAAATTTTGCTCATCCGCTCCATCCCCAACAACCTACCACCGAACAAAAACTCGCCCCCAATTCCTTAACCCTAATTCTACCCATTTCCCCCAATTCATCCATGCAACCTGCACTTTTCCGACATTTCCTATTCATCAAATTTATAGGGGGGGTAATCAACAATCAAAGCTAATGAGCAACGCATTTTGAATTTTTGGCTGAATTTGTGGAATTTGGACAACCCAGGCGCAATCCGTGTGTTTCCCAGTTATATCAATCATTAAGGTTGCACGATTGATTGCATTTGCATTAATTACTTTCCCTTCCTTTCTCATTTTCAGCACTAGTTTTTTAAAATCCTCTCCCTCCTTTCCTCATTAGTTTCCTCCATATCTCGTCACCCCATTTCCGGATTGCCAATTTTTTCCATTTAAAAGATTGCACACTAATTTGTTTTCAAGGGGATTCGAGGAATTCATTCAGCCTCTTTTAAAGAAAGCTGCGGATTTCAGATATTGATGTGTATAGCTCTCCATTTCAAGCAACCCCTTTTACTTTTTTCCCCGATATATATTTGTAATTCTACACTCGTCATTTGTTTACAAGGAAATGAAAACATGGGAAGTAAAAGAAGCCCGTTCTAAGTTCTTGATTTAATTTGTGGTGCCTGAAGAAATTGGCAGATTTGGGGTTAGTCCAATTGTGCATTTCTCGTACCTTGAAGAAATTGTTTGGCGGGTTATTGTTGCAGATGAAGCACGTCGATTCCAGTCCATCATTTCAGGGCAAGTTCAAGATGGATAAATCTTCATACAATCGCCCGAGGATGCATTATTCATATGCAAAACTTATTTTCTGGTCTCTGGTTTTCCTTGGATTGATTTTTGTATTCTTTTATAGATCGCCGGCTTCGCCATCATCTTTTCCCGCGGATCTTTCTAGAAGGTCCCTTAGATCATACGGGGGTCCTAATTTTGAGAATAGGGTCAGGGCATCAGCCAAAATTAGGTCAGGACACGGGATATCCGTATTGGTAACAGGGGCGGCTGGTTTCGTCGGCAGCCATGTGTCAATAGCCCTTAAGCATCGCGGGGATGGCGTCGTCGGGTTTGACAATTTCAATGATTACTACGATCCGGCCCTGAAGAGGTCCAGACAGGCGCTCTTGGACCGAAATGGAGTGTACATTGTTGAGGGTGACCTCAATGACGTCGTTTTATTAGAGAAGCTTTTCGAAATTGTGCATTTTACTCATGTCATGCATCTTGCAGCGCAAGCGGGAGTGCGCTACGCCATGGTGAATCCCGGCTCTTATGTGCAGAGTAACATCGCCGGGTTTGTTAACTTGCTTGAGGTTTGCAAGAATGTCAATCCTCAGCCTGCAATTGTGTGGGCGTCGAGTAGTTCTGTATATGGATTGAATACAAAGGTTCCTTTCTCTGAGAGGGACAGGACCGATCAGCCTGCGAGTTTGTATGCTGCCAGTAAGAAAGCTGGGGAAGAGATTGCACACACGTATAACCACATCTACGGGCTTTCTCTCACGGGTTTGAGATTCTTCACGGTTTATGGACCTTGGGGTCGGCCAGACATGGCCTACTTCTTTTTCACTAGGGATATTTTGAAAGGCAAGTCGATTCCAATCTTTGAGGCGCCTAATCATGGAACCGTTGCCAGGGATTTCACATTTATTGATGATATAGTGAAGGGGTGTTTAGCCTCATTAGACACCGCAGAGAAGAGCACGGGGAGTGGTGGCAAGAAAAGGGGGCCGGCTCAATTAAGGATATATAATTTGGGGAACACATCCCCTGTGACGGTATCAGATCTTGTGACTATTTTGGAGAAGTTGCTCAAGGTGAAGGCAAAAAGAATGGTTATGAAGTTGCCAAGGAATGGGGATGTGCAATTTACGCACGCGAACATAAGCTTGGCTCAAAGAGAGATCGGATATAAACCTAGGACGGATCTTCGGGCAGGGTTAAAAAAATTTGTCGAATGGTACCTCAGTTACTATGTTGATGGGAAGAAGAGCGCACAGTGATACAGTTTCACAGATGTATTGTAGCATTATTCTGTTGTTGTTCATTTGGATACTTGATACTACCTTTTTCTAAACTATCTTTTTTTCCCTTTCTGTATTGGCTCGTACAATTTTTTTACAAATACTTTGATGAAAAGCATGATATCCTTGATCCGACAGTGAAGAAGTGTTTGCTTTGGTGGCATTGATTCAACTGATGTTTTGAGGACGAATCATGGTACTTGGTGGAATTGTAACTTTTTGTTGTTGTAGAATTAATGATGGATAGAGTGATTTAATGGTAGATGATATCATCTAAATTCAGTAGTTATTTGCCTTACTTTTATCGATTTTTTCTTGTATTTTTTTGTCGCGTAGCAATCAACCAATTTTGTTTTTCTTTTTTTAATGTAGTACCTTTATTATGTAATATGATCTTAAATTATGTTGTACAATTGAATCATCGATTCATTACATCTGAGTATAGTTCCAAGCTAACACACGAAGAGCACGTTGTGCTGATTCCATTTCTGAATTGCTTTTTGCACATCAAAAGGTTTGATTTCAATTATCGTGCATTTATAGATGCTAAAGTTTGTCGAACTAGTTTTATCCTTGTTTTGTGGACACCGTGATGCAATAGCTACATCGTTTATTATGTATGACTTTTGTGGACACCGTGATGCATAGCTACATTGTTTTATTATGTATGACATCTTATTCAGTCAATACTTGAGTTTGGTTGCAGGGTTTTCTCAGGGCGTGCATCGTTCTTGATCTCTGTTACGAGACATTGTTTGGGTGTCAAGAAGCTAAACATGTTTGTATATTCCATATACAATTGGATTTTGGTAAGTTTACTTGCCTGTAAATTACATTAGTTATCCAAATCCAACATGTAAGTGAAAATGGGTTATTTATAAGAGCATCTCTGTTAAGTCTTTTATACATATGTCCATATTTCAACATACATTTTCTGTAATAAGTTGAAACATGTTATAACGGTGGCATACCTTCATGATAGTCTGTCCACTGAAGAGATTTTTTAATGGCAAGTTGGCAACTTCTAATTCTACATCTATAGTCCTCCTGTCTATTGTCTCGACGTATGATATATGATTATGTGTAGTTGCTTTGTTTGATTTCACAGAAGACGCAAAAAACCACATCCCAGATTGCAAATTTGTTGGTTCGACGAGTTTTTGGTTGAGAGTTGCACATTTGGGTAATTGCCTACTTTTATGGATTAGATTTCATTTCATCTTTTGCTCCCAAATTTATTGAATCTAATTATTCATTTTGGTTTTAGTTATTGTAATGAGATTATTGGATTGATTTGTTAATATTTACTCTTATGATCTTATCATTTAAAGTAAGGTAAGGGCCATCACACAGAATCAGATTGAATCATAAAGAGCTTTCTTTGTTTTGAAATACTTACTACAGAAACCTCAATTTTGAAGAAAATATACAAAAGTCTTTGAACTATTTGTCGTAACCATCATAGCCGTTTAAGTCTGACTTTAGGTAGGTAAATCTATTGTTGCTGTGGATCTTCCTTTCATAATACGTACATCTCAAATGAGCAGGTTCGGTTGGGTCCTCTACAAGACCTGCCTGGGTTTCTGGTGGATTACAGAGATCCCGGATAGAACCCCACACCAAATTTGGATACCTCTCTAAATTTAATTGAAACTTACAGTATGCAACTAAGACACTGCAACTTGCAAGTGGATGTTGACCTCATAGTTCATTTTCAATAATTTGCTTGCCGACGAATCTAAACTGTAGTCAGCGGCGGATCTAGAAAATTTTTTAAGTGGTGTATCAGAAAATAGTGGAAGCTATATTGAAATGAGGGATAGTAGTTATAACAAAAAATATCTAGGAAAACTTGGTTGAAATGAATGATAGTAGTGTCATCATAAAAATTAAGTGGTGTCACCAATACTAATTTAGTTATAAAAAAAAATCTACCTTAAAATATTAGTTTTATCAATTTAAGTGGTGTCATGTGTCACCACTACTTAATACATACATCCGCCCCTGACTGTAGTTTATGATAATAATAATAGCAGTTGCAAGTTTGTGATATGGATTTGAACGACATTTTAGATGAAATATGAGTTGCAAGTTTCATATAAAATCACCCAATTGTTTTCTCAGACAATGCTTAGGTGGTTAACCTTTGTTTGATGCGTTGTGCCATTTTCCAGCTTATGTTGTCATGTTAGGACAGATTAAAGGTAATTAGGACTTAAGAAGCAGAACCTGAGCAACTACAAGAAAATGGTGAGGAAACACATACTCCCCTCCGTCCCATGAAATTTGGCTACTATTCATTTTTAGGGTGTCCCACGAAATTTGGTCACTTTCCATTTTTAGATAAATTAAAATAATATAAGTTTGATTAGAATAATTATTTTCAAATCACATTAAAAGTGTTTACTTTTACTATTCTGCACAAATTCCAATGCACTTTTATTTTTCTATACAAAGTCCCTAGCATTTATTTAATTCTTAATATTTCAAAATTGGTACAAATAAAAATTATATAAAATATATATTATGAAACTACACAATTAGACGATTCTAACAAGATCACACTTAAATATTTTTCTCTAATTGTATCATTGCATAATATTAAGTCAAAGTTAAACAATAAACAGTATCAAAATTCATTAGAATCTTAAACACAAAATACCTACACCACTTTAACTACTAAACTCCACTACTTAAATTACCGTGCTCAAAAGAAAGTGACCACATTTCGCGGGATGGAGGGAGTACTATATATGTGTATAGGATACTATGAGTTCTATTTGAGATGATGAGTATGGCTAGGGATTTTGAGGAGTGCATTGGTTTGTCACTTTCATGGGTGTGATGATCCTTGTGATTCTTCAAATGATTATGGCAAAAGAGGAAGACATCATGTGAAAGCAATGGGGTCAATGGGCTTTGTATCCATTCTATTCTGTGCCCTATACTAAATCTATCACTCTATCATTAATACTATAGTTGGCAGGCAATAGGATGTTTGGGAGTCAGCAGATAGCAGATTCGGAGAGAGAATTGTGGGAGGATATGTCGATTCAATATGCTATATGCTGCTAAATCCGCTAACAACCAAACACACTCAATATTTAAGGGTGAGGAATAGAAACACTAAACAATTTATCTCTGAATACATAGTTGATTTTTGGCACAAGATTTTCATTTTTTTTTTCAGTTTTAGTTTTATTACCTTTTAACTTTGAAATGCAATTAGCCTTTCTCGAGCTAAATATCAAAATATATTTATGAACAACAGATTCAAAATTTATTTTAGAATGACTTATATATCCAAATAGATAGCACAATTTTTTGCTAGTTCAAATATCCATCAATTAGTAGCCGATGCCTCTAGACTCTAGAGTTGGATTCTCTTGTGGCCATTAATTTTCTTTTTTCCCACTATTCTCTTCTTGTATTAAAAAAAAAAAAGAAGTCCATTAATTATTGTACTTGGCAAAGGGATCTTAAAGACTCTAGCTTTTTTGGGGTAGGTAAGGAAATTGAAGTGGAATTACGATTTATGGTCATCAACCATATGAATTTCAAAAATGATGTCCTACATTTTAAGGGTTAGGGATGACAATCGCCAAATACTTCTCCGATCACTAATTTGAACTTAATTTGTTAATTAATGAGGAATCAACGGATTTCACTTTTATAAATTGATTATAGATTCATTGTAATTATCCAATTTACATATCCATTTTTTCTATGTCATGCATTACGACAACATAATTATTCAATTTACATATCCATTTTTTCTCTGTCATTTGTGACACACATCATGTCAACAAATGGCCCTGCCAATCTGCCATCAATATCATGAATTTTTCTCCTCCAAAAAAAAATATCATGAACTTTTTGGCCCATTTTACAACAATGATTTACAGTATATAATTAAACCGGGAATTGTTAATGTAATGCAATTTTATTTTTTATTTTTTTAAAAAAGAAAAAAATTACCTTATGTCGAACCTTACTTCATGTGCCAAATTATTTCAAGTAAAACAAAAGTACAAACAATCCAACATGATCTTAACTGGAAAAGGGCATATGACATGATGTTTTTCATGAAAGGGATACATGAATGAAATATATGCCCCCAAGTATCATCAATTACCATCAGTCCATCACCACTCCACACAGTCACACTCATAGTCCCATATCCCGTTTTACCCTCAATTACGTTTCATTACATTAGTTATTCTTTTTTCCTACTGTTGTTTTTTAATCAATTTTAATATAATGATATTTCATAAGTATACTCCCTCCGTTTCTTATACTTTCTCCGTATTCAAAAATGTTAACATTCATTGTTTTCACGCAATTCAATACACTTTTTGAAAGAGTAATATCTCAAATTTTATAAAATAAAAAATTATAAAACTTTAATATTATAAAAAAAGTCAAATCAATATTATTCAATGAATAATGTACTATGCAAACGTTAACATTTTTAAAAAACGGAGGGAGTATCTTCTCCATTTCTTCTCTACACGCCATCCAAGATATATTTTTTTTTGGAAGAGTTTTTTTTTTGAAGAGATCCAAGATTTTGAACCATAAATATATGAAATTATATACAATTAAAAATTATAAAAAATATAATATTCTAAAATTACGTGATTAGACAAATCCAACATCTCATTTGACTATATTTTATCTTATATACTTATGTTAAAAAATTGAATTAATGTTACTTAATGAATAGTATCAACTATTCAAATGGTAAACTTATAAAAAAAAATGGAGGGAGTATAAAAACATGAAAAATAGTTAAGTGAAATCTTATTAGAATTATTTAATAGAATAAGTTTAGAATATACTACTCCTTTTTGCCTTATACTCCATCCGTTTTCAAAAAATTATAAATGACCCACAGTGCATGCAGTCCAATACAAATTTTAAACCATTAATAACTCAAATTTGGTATAAATAAAAATTCTAAAAGTTGCATATTTAAAAACTACTCGACGAGATGAACCCGACAAGATCTCACTTGACTATGTTTTAACTTGTATAACTACGATAAAATTTTAAATCAAAAGCACTTGTGTGAACAGTACAAATTTTAACAATGTTCCAATCTTTTGAGAACGGAAGGAGTATATTTCAATATATGAATCGTTGGGTTTGTTCTGCACGCAGTTTTTGTAAGCTTTTGGGAGCTTTAGCTTTTATTTCAAAATAATAGTCCTGTTTTGCACACTAGCTTTTGAAGGCTTTAGCTGCGAATTTTAGATCCGAAAAGTTCTACAATCAGAAGCTACAGTAAGGAGCTTTTGGAAGCCACTTTCCATATTTAATTATTTTTCTCTTCAAATTATAATTTTTGACAGCTACAGCTACTTGTAACACTTATGCAAAAACTGATAGCTACAGCTCTGCGTGCAGAACGGACCCTAAATGGAAGATATGTGTTACTAATTAATGGGGGGTGTGAGAATTTCACGTGGTAATATTAAGATTTAAGATACTTTATGCCCTTGTATTTAACTATGTAGTAGTTGAAACTAGCCTCATACTGCGAGATGATTAATGTGGCAATAACCATATCTTTTTAAAATATACTAGTAAGAAATTGGATTAATCAATTAAGAGTTGAATCCATTGCGATCTCCGCCCCAAATTTATTGTTATTAACTGAAAATAATTGTGACACACCAATACACCATCAACATTTGAATTAAGTCTGAAATGGAATGGAAATAAGTTTAAATTTATTAATGATAGTGATATATATATATATATTTTTTTTTTGCGAAACAACCTATGCAATTAATGATAGTGATATTGAATTTAT
This sequence comes from Hygrophila difformis, assembly GCA_030278955.1. Taxonomy (NCBI): domain Eukaryota; kingdom Viridiplantae; phylum Streptophyta; class Magnoliopsida; order Lamiales; family Acanthaceae; genus Hygrophila; species Hygrophila difformis. The sequence continues at coordinate 70,533,007 of JAOANR010000002.1, forward strand.
TAATGATAGTAAATTTAAATTTATATATATTCATAATGTGATTTGATAGTTGTGACTTGTGAGTTTACCATTTTAATTTATTTATAAATGCAACGTGACGAGAGTACACATAAGGATTATTTGTTTTTTTTTTTTTTTTTTTTTAAAATAGAAAGTGGTATTGAAAAGACATAAAAAAGAAAGGATGATCAAAATTGGTAAGAGGGAGGAGTAGTATTTTAAAGTGCAAGCTTAACTAACCACTAATCATTTAACTAACATTTGATATTCAAGAATTGTCAATGTAACCCAATCTGGGCAATGATGGAGGAAAAAATTTCGACCTCTTATATATGATCCCATATTTTGGGTCCTCAATCCTCATAGTGAAAAGGGTCGGACATGAACATGGAGTGATGGACATGGGAATGGGCATAGGCTAGCCTGAGCTGAGTGGGTGTGATCGAAAAAGGCCCTATTTATTTTGAATGAGGGGTAGAGATTTGAGGGTAATGAGGAATGAATGATTCACAATTTGAACTGAGCATTTAATAATGTGTAGAACTAGAAGAAAGCAGAACTTTCAAAATGCTGGGTCAATTAGTGTGGAACTGGACATCTCACTCACATCTCTCTGTAATAAAAACATCAGAATCTTCATGGGACATACATTTGTTTATTACCATATCCCCACTGGATAGATCTTGCATCTTCTTCTTACTACTACATCTAAGCTCCCCGTTTCTTTCATATGTATGGACAAGTCTTTTATTATTATTATTATTATTATTATTATTATTATTATTATTATTAGGCTGGCACTTATTTCCGTCCATTCATCACGTCACCACTGTATTAAGTACCAATAAATTACTATTATATAGATTAATTTGATCTATGCTAAAAATTTCGTTAACATTATTCAATAAACAATACTAACAATTATACAACTAATAAAGTAATTAAAAGAAAAGGGAGGAACTATTTACACTACACCTACACTTATTAGAATTCCATAACAGGTGACTGGTTATATCTCAGGCACACCATTTTAGTCAATGAATTTTATATTTGTACTAGCAGTAATTAATTGCTTTCATCCATGCCATGCATGCTGTCACTGTCTTTCAATCAAAGTATACATAAAATACTTCCGATTATCATTTCTTTTGAAATTTAATAATCAAAACCTTTTCATGATTATTTTCAAAATTTTATTTTAATTGAAACATGAGTGTAATAACGATCAGCAACTTTGCTGCTGCAAAGGCTGCAGTCAGCCATGTGACCTCAACCGGCTACCGCCACTCCCGGTTGCGTCTCATTCAAATCTGGCTCAGCAGACAGATTCCGTGCCCTGCTCCCGGGATCCCAAATCCAGATCTAATATCGACACCCAACACACATTACACCAACAGTCGAAAATCACCAGGATCAAAGATCCCAGAAACCCCTTTCCCGAATCCCACAATCCAGTCACTATTTTGAACCCAATAAAGAGGCATTTGATTATTTGAAGTTGAAGCTCTCACCCCCTCCCCCTTCACTCCACTCTCTAGCGCACACACAGTCAGACAGTGACACAATTTTGAACCCAAAAAAAGTTCCAAAGCCTTTGCACAGCGCCAAGCAAAAAGGGCTGTGTGGAACTGTGGCGAGTGGAAGAATCAAGAAACTGAGAAATAAAGAAATAAGCTTTCGTCTCAAAGAACTTTCCCATTAGAGATCTACCCCCCAAAAATGGGCTCCCTTTACTCCCTCGTCTTTCTCACTCTCTCATCACTTTCACTCCTCACCCCCACAGCAACTGGAGCAGCGTACTCCAACACCACCACCACCACCTTGTCCCTTCTCTTGACCATCAAAGCCTCATTAGACCCTCAAAATCTCATCCTCTCCTCGTGGTCTCCCAATGTCACCAATCCCTGTAATTCCTCCTTTGAAGGGATTGCCTGCAATGAGCAAGGTCAGGTGGTCAACATTTCCCTGCAGGGAAAGGGCCTCTCTGGCCACATCCCCCCTGAGATTGCACAGCTCCGAAGCTTGTCTGGCTTGTACCTCCACTTCAACAGGCTTAAGGGGCTTGTACCTAAGGAGCTTGCTAACTTGACCCAGCTCTCAGATTTGTACCTCAATGTCAATTCCCTTTCTGGTGTTATCCCTCCTGAAATTGGTACTATGCCCAATTTGCAAGGTCAGTTTTTTTTTTTTTTTTTTTTTCCCTTCATATTTTTCCTCTGGTTCTCTTTTTTTGCTTCGTAGCATGTTCCAGCAACTGATTATTGACTCTGATCCTACGCACTACAACATTTTTTTGAAATAAAAAATAGATTTAGGTAGACATTTCCAATTTTGGTAAGACAAGATTACAAGAACACAATCTTCAGATCTGTTGAAGAAAAACATCCTTACCGACTTACAGTGTAATGTTGAAAATATGGCAAGATTCGAAATACAAAAATAAAGCTCCAGGTTTGGACTTTCTTTGTTCTAAGAAGCTTAGTTCAACTTGTGGGCTCACATGTGAAGGGTCTTTGGATTGGGACAATTTGAATAACATAGTTCGTGATCTATACTCTTTTTTAAGTATGATTCCTTGTCCGTGCAGTGTTGCAGCTCTGTTACAACAAATTAAGTGGGAACATTCCCACACAGCTTGGCTCCCTAAAGAAACTGAGCGTTGTTGCACTACAATCCAACCACTTGACTGGTGCCATTCCAGCAAGTCTTGGGAATTTGGTGAATCTAACAAGGCTGGACCTGAGCTTCAATCACTTGTTCGGCTCAATCCCTCTTAGATTGGCTGATCTGCCTAAGCTCAGAGTGTTCGACATCCGAAACAATACCCTTTCTGGCAATGTCCCTTTAGGTAGATATAAATGAAATAATTATAATAAACGCTCCTGCGTTTGGTGATTCTATCTTGATTATAACAGCTCAACATGTCTACTGTTTCTGTATCTGTGTTTTAGCTTTGAAGAGATTGGATGAAGGTTTTCAATACGCGAATAATCCGGGGCTATGTGGGATTGGTTTTGCTGCATTGGAGTCGTGCTGGGGTTCTGATCGAAACTCGACCAAGCCTGAGGCATTTGGTCCTGGGACCAAGCACCTGCCTTCCAAGGATATCCCGGAGTCTGCAAATGTCGGGAAAAGGGCAGCTGATCGGTCCAACAAGTCCCGTCCTGCTGTGGTCGTGGCAGTCATCGGGCTGCTCCTTGTGTCTGCAGTGGCTGGGGGTTTCACATTTTCGTGGTACCGTCGCCAGAAGCAGAAGATCGGGAGCATGTTCGAATCAGGCGATGCTCGCCCCAGCACGGATCAAGTTCGGGAGGTTAGGAGGCGGACCGCGTCTCCTCTCGTTAGTCTCGAGTATTCCAATGGCTGGGATCCTTTATCCAAGCAGCCGGACGCGAGCACTTTCTCGCAGGAGGTTCTCGAGAGCTATATGTTTAACTTGGAGGAAGTCGAGACCGCGACTCAATACTTCTCTGAGGTGAACTTGTTGGGGAAGAGCAGCTTTTCGGCTATCTACAGAGGCAGCTTGAGGGACGGATCCATTGTCGCGATTAAGTGCATTTCGAAGATCAGTTGCAACTCGGATGAGGCCGAGTTCGTCAAGGGATTGAAGTTGCTAACGTCGTTGAAGCACGAGAATCTTGTGAGGTTGAGAGGCTTCTGTTGTTCAAAGGGCCGGGGAGAATGCTTCCTTGTTTACGACTTCGTCCCAAATGGGAACTTGTTGCAGTACCTTGATGCGAAGGAATGCGAAAGCAATTCCCTCGACTGGTCCACCCGTAAATCCATCATCCGTGGGATCGCCAAAGGTTAGATTTTTTGTGCTCATGCTGTTATGAGTTCTTATTGCTTGAGCTTGAGTCACTTCTGATATACTGTATTCGTCGTTTTTGGCTTTTAGGTATCGAATACTTGCACGAAAGCCACAACAAGCCAACACTAGTCCATCGGAACATATCTGCTGAGAAGGTACTAATTGATCGGCACTACAACCCGCTGCTATCGGATTCTGGGATTCACAAACTACTAGCGGACGATATAGTTTTCTCAACGCTGAAAGGTAGTGCGGCGATGGGTTATCTTGCACCGGAGTACACGACCACAGGCCGGTTCACTGAGAAGAGCGACATCTACGCCTTTGGAATGATCATATTTCAGATCCTCTCGGGTAGGAGTCGGATCACGCAGCTGAATTCCCATGGAGCCGAGCTTTCCAAGTTCGAGGACTTCATAGACATTAGCCTTTCGGGAAAGTTCAACGAGCTGGAAGCAGCTAGATTGGGCGAAGTCGCTCTTCTTTGCACGCACGAGTCTCCGGATCATAGACCTGATATTGGAACTGTAATGCAAGAATTGGATGACATTGTTACCATGTCATAATCGACCATCTTCTGGAAAAGATACTAGGTCATACATAGGTGTGCTACTAATTTCTTAATGATTGGCTGAAAATGGTTTGGGCTCTGTTTTTATGTGAAAGCCAAGACGTGCAATGTGGTGTTGCACTTATATTGAGAAGTAGAGTGTCCGTATTTGAATTCTCTGCTTTTACGGGGTTTGAGCGATCTGTCTCGATTGCCTAGGTTGTCCGATGGTCATGGTCGCCGATTTGACTGTATCTGTATGGCTGATGTCTACTCGTGTATTGAGATTTATGTATAAAAAAAAGTTCCCAAGTAACTTCATTCAAACAACGGAAACTGACCTGTTATCTCTACCTCAAAACTCTTATGAGTTCAAAAATCAATCTTGTATTGTGGTTAGCCTTTTATTGCACCCAAAAAAAGGACTCTTTTCACCAAACCTTATAACATGTGATGAAGAGTTCCAAGTTAGCTTGTCCAAAATTAAATTTGGGTGCTTGCTCGTGTGAAGCGACTATATCTCAACTCTCAAGCGTGTTCAAGCTCGATCCGTGAAGTCATAATAATCCATAATTTTCATGTCGAGCTTCAGCTCAAATTAAAGGTTCTTACAGCCTTTTCCTTGGCTCTAATTTCAGCGAGGCTTCGGCTATAGTATTTCAAAACCAAGTGAGACAACTTCTTCTGGTCCTATAATCCACTGTTTCGATCCACAATTCTTACATCAATGTATACCACAGTTAATTTAAAATCTGCCCGTTGTAATAAAAGGGTACATATATGATGATTTAAGTAATCTGAGGATCATTGCAATTATATTCCTTCAATGTGGATGTACAGGAATACTAGAGCAACCCAACAAACTTGGTGGGGTTACCGCTTACCAGTGTGTCTGCGTAGGAAGGAGAGGTACAGAGTACAGTGTTTGAAGATGATTAAGGATATATGTAAAGATCAGAGAGAGAAAAGACTTGAGAGACCTGACCTGATCGAAATCACAAGTCACAACTATACTGTGTAAAAAGATTGGCAGAAAACAAATGAGGAGGCAGTGCAGCACCCACCAAAGACCAAAAACCCTGCGATATAATGACAGATTAAGAGAGTGCAAATGAAGAATAAGACAGATATAGTTTTAAATACATAAGCTATGCACATGTTTTATCAGCCGAGTATTCACATGTACTTTGTCAAATTCAAATTTCGAGCTTCAAAGATTTTCCGTTAACACTAGCTTTCAGGGACAGTATTATTTCCATTTTTAACCAAGTTAGTAGAAGTACATTGGAAACTGTTGAAATTGAAATGAAACCCAAAACCCCACCTTAGTGTTTGCAATTTGGTTTCCAATTACTCCAAACTAATCTAGTGATGCCATGCTACTGTTGGTTATGACTGGCCCTTATCATCTGACATAAATTGTAAGTATTCTGCATGACATTCACTGTACAAGGTTCAAATAAAATAGGGTTGATGTCTCCATGTGGTTTGAAAAGAAACAAAAGGGAAAAGAGAGAGCAAATAATATCTACGTGAGAAGGAATCCAAGGATAGCAACTTGACAACCGTTGGAGTCTAGTCTATGTTGTTTGTGCAAATATATACTATATTCAATTTTCTATTGGCGTTTTTCTTCATTTGTCTGCTGTACATCATGATGTTTTTTAGTAGAAAAACAATAATAGGAGTATTAAAGTGGAACAGTACTATGATCTTTAAAAGAAGCACCAGGGAATCTTTCAATGAGATGCACTGTATTTCCTAGCAACAAGAGACTCATTAAAAATCAAGTGTAATTTAGTATACTTACTTATCGGGGATGGATCCCCGTGAATGGACCAGGACTACTACTCACCTTATTTTATTTTTCTTGAAAAGAGTTCATCAAAATGGCAAGAAACTTGCGCTTGATTCACAGATTAAATGAGTCGAATTAGCTTCTGTTTGTACAATAAGTTTAAACAAAGTGTTAATGACATAAAAGCATTGTTAGGAGATGACTTGGGATTAATATCCCGAGCTATATGATTATAGGTAATTATTTAAAGAACTCTCGAGCATATGAGCTTAACCAATGTGAGACAAGGTTATAATTACGTACCAGTTGCTAAGGCCACTTGGCTCCCTGAGTTCAATGTACACTAGCTAGGCCTTAATTTCCTCGCAGTTTTGGCCGCTTTAATTTGAAGCCCTAGTGAACAGTCATTGCTCGTTAGTGTTTCTAATTCAACCTCTAAAATGGAAGGCATTACCACAACATAAATGCAGAATCACACATGCATAATTCTCACAATTCATCACTTCACATCATTATTGTCACAAACCAAGCAGTCTGTCAACCCCCTCTCAAAACAAGATACTGTACAAGATACAGATCACTCCTTTATCGGCATACATGGCAAATTATTTACCGTACAATAACGAACCAAGTATAACCTCATCACCAGAGATTCCAATTCCATTTACTAAGAAGCCAAAGATGAATTTGGATCTACTCAATAGGGACTATTTTTCTGGAGTTGCCACGAGAAGATGATTCCTGAGGCTCACTGTCGGGCCTTATTCCATCATTTTCAAAATATTCTAGACCTGGAAATGACCATCTGCCCCAGTCCAATCCAGTCCAGTTTGGAAAGGCACCCCATGCACTGTTGGTGTGCTCAAGTAAATTGAAGTTATTGCTCCAATCAGGTAACACCTTATCAGCATTCACTTTCCAGTTCTCTTCAAAACCAACAAGCTCATCTAGAACAGTATGGGAACAATCTGACAGAATCAGATAAAATCAACACAAAAGATTGATTCTGATGTTTGTGAGGAGGAATCAAACCTTCCTGTAAATTGTGTAAAGTTTGCAAGGACTCGACCCTCCCATCCGAGCATTGTTTTTGCGTAACAGAATGCCCCTTTAGATGAAGACAAAAAGGGTAATTAAATTGACAAACTAATGGGAAAATTCAGAAACTAGAAAGTACAACACCCTGATATAGCCATATCATGCTACACCTTCTCTTAACTGGATACTTGATGCGACTAGTAAAGTTAAAATTTCATTACCTTATCACGTATCCCTTTGGAAATGGTATGCAGGGATTCACCAATAGTACGGTCGTCTTCCTTCATCTCCATTAAAAACACCTTCACCAATCACAAACACAAATCAGAATCTAAATTCTCAACAACTACTGTTTTTCAACGAGTAAAAGCTCTCACCCCATCACCACCAGTTCTTTTTCCAACAGAGGAGGTGTAGTATGCGCCATTCGGTCCACCAAAAGTAACACTCTGGAAACTGAAACTTTGAACCCCTGCAGATAAATTCCAACATTGCATAATAGGACACATGAAAAATGTATATTACTTCTTCGGTCTATGTCTTCTCTGATAAAGTGCCAACTCCTATATTTGAAGGCAAAAATGCATAAAATTCACCCAAGGCTAGGTTAATGCATGAGAAATGAGAAATGAAATCAATATCGCATTCATGCTGATTGGGATCTGAATAACTCAAGCACAATTACCATGTCGACATTCTTAGTTCTACATAATGAAAGGAAACCTCAATGTTTATAATAGCTTATAAAAATCATGAAATCCTGAAAGAAGTCTACAAGAACAGTTTGGAGATAGAAAACTGAATATAGGGAAGCAGAACAAGTATGAATCAATATATTATATACCAGGTGGATACTCATATGAATCCCTGACAGAAAGGTCTTTGCTTGGCTGCCTTGGCATACTTTCCTGACAAGAGCCATGGCCACCATCGTCCTCAGGGTTCAATTCCTCAATGGTAATTTGCTTCCTTGGGCCAGACTGACCATCAAACTTGCCAGTGTAAAATGGATCATCAAATGGATTACTCCCCCCAAATAAGCCACCAAATGGTTTAGTGAAAAACGGGTCGTCAAATGGATCTTTCCCTCCAAAGAAACTGCCCATTCTATATACACAAGACAAAAAAATTGAATAAATTAAATAACGAAATTCGCAGACACAACTAATATAAACCACACTGGAGAAATAAACAAGAAAAAGGTAACAAAACAAATCCCAGCTATCAATCTAATACACGAAACTATGTCTCTCTCGCGCCTAATTTCGAGAGACAAAGGAATCACAAACATCAAACGAGAAGAGGCAATCACTGACGAGATTGACAATCGAAAAAGCAAGATCTTTTACAAGAGAAGAAAGATACCTGAATCGTTGAGAGACTGACTGAAATGGTTTGGGGATAAGAGTAGAATTTTACTCGAGTGAGCAGTCGCAGTGCAACTCTGCAGTAAGATAGGAGAAAGAACAGATTGAAGTTGAACTGAACTGTAAAGAAGCTTCTCGATATTGGACTTGGGAGGCCCCTCTTTCTGGAATTGGAAAAAGCCCAAAACATAGCCCCCTTTTTTTTTTTTCTTTTTTTTTCCTATTAATATATAAAATATAAAAAGCCTTTTTAAATATATTAGCTCTTACACCAAGATTTTTTTTTTTTAAACAACCTATAAATGCTTATAAAATGATAGCTCTTACAGAAAGATTGATAATAAGTAACTTTTTTTTTTCCCTTAAGGTGCTCATTGTCATATAAATTCTTTTGAAAAAAAAATAATTTTAGTATTTTTTATAAATTTTTTAATCGAGTATATTGTAGTATAAACTTGTCAAATACTCTTTTACTAACAAATACTATGAAGTATGTATATTTAATCAAAGTTATTTAATAAATAATTATTATTATTGTAAATATATCAATTAAATGAGAACGAAGAAAGTATAATATTTCATATCCCAAAAAAAAATGTAGTATATTTATGAAAAGGAAAAAAATGAAATAGCTATTATTATAGTATATATATATGGTAAGGGTATAAAATAATGGTAAAGTTTGGGAGGAAAGTGCAATAATATGGTAGTGTTGAATGTTGATGGAATATTATGCGCTCCCACTAACATGAACGAGTAACGACATTTTCCTCTTGCAAACCGCTGCCCATTTTCTCCCTCCTTCCGCCCTTCCATTCATTCCAATTCCGATCGGTTAAACCCTCAATTCGTGCACTGCCGGCGGGGCGGAGTATCGTCTCACAGCCAGAGCATGTCGTTTTCGGATTCCGATACATCATTCCACGGGGGAGAGTACAAGAATTTCCGCCGCATCAGCCGCGATCGTAAGCGTCATCTTGATTTCTGTTTTCCTTGTGTGATTTTGAAACGTGCAGTGTGAGTATTTGTTTGGAGCGAGTCATAGCCGTTATCTCTCAGTCACTCTTCGTCTGGCATGTTATATTGGTTGAATTGAGAGTTGATGAATTGCTGCGATTAGTTAGAATGTTAGAAAATGTCGAACGGTATGCGTCTCTTGCAGAAGGTTGATTTGATGGTTTCCTGCGATTTGATTCTATGCTGGCATTTTGTAGCTCCTCCAAAGTTGTGTGCATTTTGGAGTTAAAAAAAGATTTCTTTTATCACTTGGAATGAATTAGCAAAGTGTCTTTGCCCACACATAGTGTCAATCTTTACCCAAAAAAAAGGATTAGCAAAATCATGTCGGTAATTGCTAAATTAGCGACGGAGAAAATGCACAGCTAGGGAGTAATATTTTCTATTAGTTTAGTTTATAGCATTTTTTATATCAATAAGAGTGTAGGTAATGGCTGTTTTTGGAAGTTTACATGCGAATATTGTTTGTATTTGAATTTATTCTTTTGTTGGTCTGTCAGGGTTATTGTATGAAATGCTCCAAACATCCAAACCAGGAGACTCAATAAAATCGTCATGGAAGGTATATATCATCTCACTGCAAGTCTACAACATTACATATATTTATTATGAAATGAAATATGAAGCTTTATAATTCTTGGTGTTTTCATATATAAAACTATGTTTGCTAGTTTGGTTACCTATATTCCGTCATAGCATTCACCAATCAAATATTTTATCATAAAACTAAGTCTACAACATTACACACATATATATATTTATTATGTATGATATTTCCGCTTTGGGCCAAACCCTCATGGTTTTGTCTTTGGCTCCTCCCAAAAGGCCTCATTACTAATGAGTGTTAGGTGGACACTTATAAGCAAGTCCAATTTTTCTTGGACATCTGCTGTGGGACTTGGTTGTACCCAACAAGTTGGAAGCTGATGTTCAGGCAACAAGTGGCGTGGCATGGTGTGGCCCGTTATATTCAAACCATAATATAATAAAGCTTTAAAATAGAACAACTCTCAACTTTCAAATTGAAACAAATTCAACATCCTAACTATAACACATGAAACAAGTAAGATGCAGCTTGATATTTTGAATGAAGCATTTACGTGTTAATTTACTTATTTTCTCATTGTTTCCATTAATTTTTTTCGGGCTGTTTAGTTTCTACATTCTAATGTACCCGGTTTATATATTGGTCAGGTACTCATCATGGATAAACTCACGGTAAGAGTGATGTCGCACTTGTGCAAAATGTCAGATATCACAGACCAAGACGTTTCATGTAAGCATTTCTATAGTCATATTTGTAGGAGGGAATCTTTATAGCTAGGTAAAAAATTTATAAGCAGCCTCAGCAATGGAATTTCTGTCCCATCACTCAGGAATTCACAGGTCCAGATATTAATTACAGAACTTTATGAACCACATTTTTAACTTTACTAGACACATGATCTAATTTATTTGCAGAGAACTTTGTGTGGTTTCTCTAACCCCATTAACTACATCACCAAGCCTGATAGATGTTGTATAATTTTATTAAGTGTGTTCATGAATTTTTGATGGATTATTTGCTTGGTAACTTTTTAAAAGACATTCATTTGAATTTTTAACTTCCTAGTAGTTTTTTGTTGTCATTTTTACCAGTGGTGGAAGACATCTTTCGAAGAAGACAACCTTTGCCTTCGATGGATGCCATATATTTCATTCAGCCTACCTTAGAAAAGTATGGCCATCCTTAAATATTCATTTTTTAATCTTCTCATTTCTTAACTTTCCTTGGCACAGATACATGCAAGTAAATTAGAAATGCATGCCTTGACATTACTACTTAGATGTTTGATGGATGAATGCTGCCTCAATTCATTCTATATTATGTACTTGGTCTTCTGATTGAGAATAATTATCAGATTTCCATCCCTTTCGCTCTTGTTTGTTTTCAAGTCCTTGATGGTTGTTACTTTGTGGGTTGCATTTCTGTTATTGTTATTATTATTGAGTTGCTGTCATTTTTACTTTTTATAATCTGAAAGAAATATGAAAATAAGGGACTGACTACTAATCTCTTTATCCTTTCCAGTGTCATTCTGTTTATGTCTGACATGTCCGGAAGAGAATCATTGTACAAAAGGTATGGTAAAAGAATTTTTGTTACAAAAATCAATATGCATGCGTAGCTTCTATTTGGAAGCTTGAAAAACCTCCCTGTCTGTCTTATTTTTGTTTTTTGATGGCTGCAGAGCATTTGTATACTTTAGTTCACCTGTATCAAAAGACCTTGTTCAACGCATAAAAAGGGATGTTAGTGTTTTACCACGAATTGCTGCGTTAAGAGAGGTAAAAGAATTGCACACTTTTGAAAGTGCATTCTCACACACATATTTAGCTTCATCTCATGAATGTATTGTTTTCTCTGAAACATTGTGCAAATGACAGATGAATTTGGAGTACTTCTCTATAGACAGTCAGGTAATATGTTATCTGTTATAATCATGTAATTATCCTCACTCACATAGTCACATTTCTGTTCTCCCTCCGCTATCTATTCTTTGTGGGGGTGAAAAGCTTCAAACCCCCACCTTTGATAACATTACTTCATGTATTACACCATTAACACCCTGAAATGGATTCTTTTCTGGAATATTCTACTTAGATAAACATTCCAATGCGTTGAGCAAGGGCTCTCTCAAAGTTTATAGGCCCAAGAAAAGATGGCCAGTGATTTCCAAAAAAAAAAAAAAGAAAAAGAATTGAGGTAGAGGTCAATTAAATTGGTGAACCCACGTAGATAGCACGGACATTTACCCAAGAAATTTAAAGTCACGGGGAAAAATATAAAGTTAATAAAAGAAAAAGGCTTTGAAGCCTTTTGTTCTTGTTCTTTAATTTTCAACAATCAGCATATTGAATGTTTCTGTCTGAGCATGCTGAAACTTTATCAGTTTGCAGGGATACATAACTGATCATGGAAAAGCACTAGAAGAACTCTTCGGTTATGGTGCAGAAAATAGTCGGGAAGTTAATACGTGTTTGAATGTAATGGCCCAAAGAATTGCTACTGCTTTTGCTTCTCTAAAGGTATCTGAAGATCATGCTTTATGCTCAGATTTGTCAACCAATTATTCCCACCCCTCAAGAACAGGAAGAACTGTTAATCCAAATTGTGGAAAGATTGCTATGTAGAGATCTAGATGGTCTATTTTGGTACTTGGGAAATCTGGTGTTTTTGGATATATGCAGGGAAAATGATGGAAGTTTCATGGAGTGCATGCAAAAGTGATATATATATATATATGTATCTCTTCTTAAATTGTTGATATTATCTTTGTTGATCTTAGGATCATAAAAAAACTGAAATTTGACAATCCTGTATCCATTTCAATTTCCTACTACAGGAATTTCCTTTTGTGTGGTATAGAACGCCCAGGGGACTTGAAGATGCTACAACAATTACAGTTCGTGAATTAGTTCCTACAAGGCTTGCTGCAGCGGTCTGGGACAAAGTTTCGGCTTATAAATCGTCCATTCGCAATTTTCCTCAAATAGAGACATGTGACTTACTTATTGTGGACAGATCAGTTGATCAGGTATTATAATTTTATCTAGTTTATTCAACTTGATGATCAATTATTTTGTTCATTTTTCGTTTTTGAAACTTGTTGTGAATGCTGTTCTAGATAGCCCCCATTATTCATGAATGGACGTATGAAGCTATGTGTTATGACCTGCTTGATTTGGAAGGAAATAAATATGTGTATGAGGTAATTTTCTACATCGAAACGGTGCTTGTGTTCATCTGCAGACTACATTCTCCATATCTCATACAATGGTTCATAGGTACCTGGAAAATCAGATGGTGAGACCGAAAAAAAGGAGGCTCTTTTGGATGAGAATGATCCTATCTGGCTTCAACTCCGGCACACTCACATAGCAGAGGTTTTTGGTCATCCATGCATTTCCTTTTCCCTTTTCGTGTTTCAAAATGCCATCTTATAGATGTCTTTGTCAATTCCAGGCCAGTGAACGGTTGTTTGACAAGATGTCAAATTTTGTTTCAAAAAACAAAGCAGCTCAATTGCATCAAAGGTCGGTTGTACAAATTAAATAGTCAAAGAAAAATGTACTTGCTCTCCTATATAGTCAATAAGAAATGTAGTGGATAAGAACAAGGGATGACTGTGTCATTTGTTTGGCGTCTGACCACCATAGGGCTGGAGCTTGCTGCTCACGATAGAAACTGGACCTTGATTGAACGCCAGTGTGAAGAATCTAGTATTCATTTGTGTTAAATGGATTATCTTTTTGCATTTAATTTACTAAGGAAGTGCCTTTCATGGGATAAATGGCTTCGCTGACATTGTTTTTTCTATTGTTTTATTTATCCTGAATTTAAAGTGCATTATCAACACACTAACATTACAAGTGTAAATGGCTCAGAGATTTGGTGAATCATCGAACTATTTGACTCTTCTTGCCCATAAAGCTTCTGCTGATCTGAATGATCTTCTAGTTCTGCTAGCTTTACACACGTTTTTTATTGTATTTGTTTACTTTTAAAGAACGATTCTTTTATGTTAGGAGGGGATATATTCTCTCCAGTTGCCATTTAACGTAAAGCTGAGAATAGGTGTCTTCATCAAGGCTTCAATTGTTCTTTTACAAGATAATAATTAGGAGTTTCGTATTACTAATTCTGTTTTCTGACAATCTCTCATGTTTTAATCTCTGTAGAGGTGGTAGTGATATTTCCACAAGGGACCTGAAGAAACTGATTCAGTCTTTGCCCCAATACAGTGAACAGATGGAGAAACTCTCTCTCCAAGTTGAGGTTGCTCTTCCTTCACAATGTATACCTATTCTTCTTTATTAGGTTATGCATTCTTATTGAATTACTAAAAATATGTCCTTTTTCCCGTGAAACAAATCAAGCCTCTAACCCTCGAGGGAAAAAATAGCTTGTTTACCTAATGAGGTTGGACTAACTGTTTACCTTAATCTTTTAAATGATGATGGGAGGTAGTTTCCTAAATGTACTGTTAAGGAAAAACAGTGAAACTTATTTCTCTAAATGATAATGACGAAAATACGAATGCTAAGTAAAACTAACGAATTACTGATGTTGTCTCTCTTCCAACTAGATTGCTGAAAAGATTAATAAAATTATCAGAGATGAGGGCCTCCGAGATCTTGGACAACTTGAGGAGGACCTTGTATTTGGTGATGCAGGAACAAAGGAACTCATCAATTTTCTGAGATCGAAGCCGGTATTTTGTAATGATTTTATTCAGTGATGCTACAAACATTTAACATTCTTGGATTCTGCTATGCCCTGGTAATAATATCTTAGTTCTACAGGAAGTGAAAAGTGAGAATAAGCTGCGACTTATGATGATTTATGCTGCTGTATATCCCGAAAAGTTTGAGGGTGACAAAGCATTGAAACTCATGCAGGTGGTCAATCTACCTTCCCCTTTCACCCATTCCTCTGATTCTTCTGTGTCAGACTGTCAGTGCGTGCTTGACTCTGTTTACAAATGTAGTTTGCTTATTCCCATGCATGTATTATGTTTACAGACATTGAGGGACATGGAAAAAATTCTGCCTCTTCTTTCGATCTCTTCTGCACCATAACCATTGGCTGGTTGTCTGTTTCTGGAACTTTTTGACGTTAATTTCACATCATCTACCTTAATTAAATATTTGACATATACTTTAATTGCTACTGAGAAATGTGAAAAGGTGTTTAAACTTTTTGATTTAGTTGACTATGCAAGGACGTTGATTCTATGCATGCAATCTAACTTAACAGTGTGTTCGTAACTATTCAACCTTTGAACTTATGCTAATTGAAAAACAATGGAAGCCTAGTCGTTCTTCTAATAGATGCCAACAAAGCCTTTGGTTTGGGATGTTCTCAATGTAAATCCGTGTGATCTGATTAAAGCCATATATTGATCTGGCTAATTATATCCTGGTTGTTTCTATGAATCTTTAGTTGGCTAATTTATCGAATGCGGAGATGACAGTTGTGAAGAATATGAAATTTCTTGAGGGATATAATTCAAAAAAAGATTCAGCAGGGACTTTCTCACTGATGTTCAGTTCCGGAAAGGTATATATGTTCTACAACACCTAAATGCTTATGTGGATGCTTAGAATCAATACATGCAGATGACAATCACTGGGGTTTTATTTGATAATCAGAGGAAACATTCAGCAAGAAAAGAGCGGAAAGGAGAGGAACAAACATGGGCACTGACTCGGTTTTATCCCATGATTGAGGTTTGGTTTCTCGACTCAAGCATTCATTTCTTGATCTTCAACCGAAGTATTAACAAATAAGAATGGGATTATAATGTTCACGGGAAAAAGATGTCTTGCTTGTAACATTTATAATTTTGATAAAGTAAATTTAAGACAAAATTTTCATTTCTGGACTCGCTTGAATTAAGTAGATGCATATTTTGTTATCAAACATCCGAATTCTGAACTATTAAAATATAAATCCTTGACCATAGTTTTGTGCTTTGTGACTGATTCATGCTAATGACTACACAACCTATAAGCTGATTGTGTGTTTTCACCAGGAGTTGATTGAAAAGTTGAGTAATGGGGAGCTTCCAAAAGACGAATACAGCTGCATGAATTCTCCTACTGTTCCCAGGATCCCAGTTCATGCACGTTCCAAATCTGCCCATGTCGGAGGAGCCGCCCCAAATCCTATGTCAGTCAGAGGAATTGAAACTCCTGCCCCACGTTCCATGAGATCAAGACGAACTCCTACATGGGCCAAAACTCGCTCCCCATCTGATGGAGGTTACGGAAGGTGTATATGGCCAACATTAATGTTTAACTGGAACAAGATTGATCTCTCTACCTCATGAATTCATGCATGATTACCTAACACAAAAAGTATGCATAAATTCAACCTCTATCTTATTTTGGTTTTCCAGTGATTCGATGTTGAAGTCTGCATTCAGCGATGCCAAGCCAATGGGACACCGTTTATTCATTTTCATAATTGGTGGTGCAACTAGATCCGAGGTGAAAAGACTATTTTCATTTCCATCTTTGACTGCATAATTTAATTTTGCACTCGTGAAACTAAATATCTGCTTCAATCTCAGCTTAGGATCTGCCATAAACTCACAACAAAGTTAAATAGGGAAGTCATCCTCGGCGCAACTAGCATTGACGATCCACGCAAATACGTAGAGGTGAACATTGCACTCCGCTGTTGTTTTTCTTCTTACTTACTTATTCGAAAACGTTTTATCTATTCTACAAAGTAACAAAAGGAAATTTAAATTATTACAACTTCCTATCACTTGTTGTGCAGAAGCTCAAGAACTTGACAGAAAAGGAGCTTTCAATTGAAGACATTGATATATAATCTCATTTGGTGCACCCTTTTTTTAGTAGGAGTATTTATTTATTTTGATTCGATTTTAGTCGAAGTTAACTTGGAACTGTTATTTAAATTTTGTAGTGAATACGATACTTGGCGCACCATATCAAGATGCATGAAAAAAAAAGTGCACAATCAGGTTGTTTCTCTGGCAGGGAAGCCTGAAACTTTGGCAATATGCCAATACCTACCTGCCATCAGCTTGGGGAATTTGGAATGCAATATCTAAAAAAAATTGTTTTGAAATATTTTTCCATGGACTATACCCTTTTTGTCAAACAAAGGGTATCCCATTGCAATAAGATGGGATCGGAGAGAGGAGTTGGGAGGAAAATTTTAAAATCGAACTTAAAAGGAATTAACTATATGCATTCCATATACTTAATTAAATGAGTCCATCTATGATTCATATTTATATATCCTTTGGATAAGTATGAACAGAATTCAAAGAGTGGTATGGGATTCCAACAATGAAGCTCAAACCCATAAAATAATGCAATATTGGTTTAAAATGAAAAAAACAAAATAAAAACATATACCAGTATTTCCGATTTGCAGATTTCTTGTAGTGGTAATAATGCTCAAAGTCGTAACGGTGATTATTGAAAATATGTGGTACATTACTCAATGGATAATTAGCAACAAATTTATTTATGTCGTTTTCATGTTTATTTGTTGTCAAAGTTTGTATGGTCCTGAGATGAGGGCTTGGTTTGATGTTTATTTATATCCGATGTCAACGTTTATAACTTATTTTTTATTTTTTATTTTTTCAAAAAAAGTAAGTTTGTGTGGTCCTTATTAATTTCATGTCACGTTACTCATTTCTTTAATTTTATGTGGCTTTACATCGTTACTGCATTAATAATGCGAAAGTGGACATTTCGCTGGTGACGAAAACTCGACTCGATACTCGATTAGACTATTAAATTTTAAAAATATAAAAATAGAAAAACTAGTAGATACAATTTAAGCTTTATCAAGTCTAACAAACTTATATTTTGTAACATAATTAAGAAGTAAAACTGCCAATTAAAATTCAACTTATATACTATCTAGCCTAGTTAAATTCGGGCTTGAACTTTAAGTTTTGTTACAGTTCAAGTTCGATACTCGATACTCGATCACCCCTAATTTCGCTAATGTTGCGTGATCAATTCCAAATACTCCTCTTTGGATACGGTATAAATGTATAATGTTTTAATTTTGATTTAATTTTATTGAATGTATATAATAAAAAAGAATATAATTAAGTTGCATTGTTAAATTCGTTTCATTGCATAATTTTAGAATATTATAAATTATAACGCTTATTTGTAGACATTGTAAAATATTAATCGGTAAGCAAGTGGAATGAATTCTCTACTTTTATAAATTAAAAATAAAAAATAAAGTGGGATGTTACAGCACCAGTTTTGCTAGTTTATTTATCTTCCATAACATTGCTCTTACGTTCAAGCTAACCTTTGGAATATTAAATGACATGATATGGTTTCTTTCTACCTTAAAAAAAGTAGTACTAGTGAAATATAAATTTTTGTGGACCCATTTAATTTGCCTCGTGCTTGTGCTTTTAAATTCATGCATGTTTGCTCGTTGCTGTCTGTGTTATCGATCTACCTAAATAGAAGTATATTACTATTATTAGTTTAGAAAAATCAAAATAAAACAAAAGACTCCACTCAACCACAGAAACTGTGAATTTGATTAGTTCCCCTACTTTAATGGAGTACTTAACTACTACTTTAGTATGTAGTACGTGACAAATTCCACCTCACTATATATATATATATGATGATCATGATGGGATATGTGTTTAATTTTACACAAATCATAACGATAACGTATACGATATATACTAATTAGACGACAATTTAGACGATGAAACTCCATGACATGCCTGACCTAACTATACGATACATACTAATAACCAAATCCATATATATATGATAGTATCTCACAATAATACCGAGTTTGAATGTGAAAACAACCCTCATAATTTCCTTTGTGGAAACTGGCCTCGACAATAATTTTACATTATTACAATCCTAACAAATTTTACTAATAACTTTGAATCAAAACGGTTATATTCTAGTCAATCGTATGGTAAACAACCCTACTAGTGTATGAAATTAGCTTATTCTAGTCAATTTAAGATAAATAATTAGCTTATATAGAAAGACAAAATAATTTTAAACAGTGTTCAATTAATTTTTTTTGAAACCGCTGTAAATAACAGCATTTTAGAATTAACTTATTCTAGGCAAAAAAAATCTGCATCAAAACTGTCAAACAACTAATTATAACTAATTTATTACTCAAATTACTCACATAATCAGTTAATAGCTAACAATCAATTCCCAAACAGACCCTATATACGTCTGGAAATGTTCATTGGTTGACATGTGTCTCCAAGTCCTTGACTGAATTATAATTTATTTATTTTTTCTGAATATACCTGGTGGGAAATCGAGCTCCAATTTAAAGATTCAAAGTTATAAAATTTGACCACTTGATCATCCCTAACTAAACTGTGAAATTAGTCTCCATATTTCTATAAATAAATAAATAAATAAACAAATAAATTAAAGCAACATTCAAAGGATGCCCATGTTGATGTGTATAAATTTGATTTAGTGATTAAATATTTCACCTTTCAATTAAAAAAAAAAAAATTTAAATTTGATCCACCCGAGCCCTATTCTATCCTCTAATTTTCCTTATAAAGTATGGTTGTTTTTATTTTCGATTATTCCTATCCTCCTATACCTTAATTTTTTAAAAAATAAATAAATAAATAAATAAAGAATGGTTGTTTTATTCTAGATTTATGAAAAAAAATGCCCATTTATTAAAAGAGGATGTCCCATGTTGCTAGTCGTTATATTACAATCAATCAGTTTCACACATGACCTATTTCCAATATGACGTGGACTAGTTGATCCACACCCATTCAAATAAATGTACCGCATTTATTTTCGGTTTTTTGGCCAACTAGTTAACCCAAACTTAACCCTATAGGCTATAGCTATCATGGGATTAGACTTACCTAGCTAGTATCAAGTCCCAATATATAGGTTGGGTTGACTCTCACTCGGTTTCTTACCCATTCGTTTTGTCATTCATAATTTATGTGGTATTGGCTCCCACCACCTATTTTTTAGTTTATATAGACTGTTCAAAAAAATTAAAAAAAAAAACTAAACCCTATCCTAGGGGTGATCGAGTATCGACTATCGAGCTTGAACAGTAACAAAACTTAAAGTTCAAGCCCGAATTTAACTAGGTTAAATAGTATATAATTTGAATTTTAATTGGCAGTTTTATTTATTATGTTGCAAAATATAAGTTTGACATGCTTGATAAACCTTAAATTGTATCTAATAGTTTTTCTATTTTTATATTTTTAAAATTTAATAGTCTAATCGAGTATCGAGTCGAATTTTCCTCACCTCTACCTATCCCCGATGCCATAAATGCATTTATTTAAATTCTTAAATTAAAAGGATATTTTTTGTTATTTAATACTACTAGTATTTTTTTATGAATTATCCTGTGTTAATATTGATTTTTGTAATAGCTCCTCAAAAAAAAATTGTAAAAATATAATTTCAATTTTTTTTTCCCTTCTCTTCTTGGTACAACACGACGAAATAAAAGATCCCAATATAAATTGAATTCGAATTGCATTTTTGTGATGACAATTTATCCTTGAGAAAACATATGTTGCACAATTCGTCTAGTTAAAGAAAAGTACGGACTGGGGTTGGGGACTTACCCCAGTAGTTAAATCTCATGCTTTCAACCAATAGGTTGGGAGTCCGATCCCCAACCGGCGCCTTATCCCTTTGTCCCCCTTTGTAATTTGTGTGGTTTGGGCTCCCAGACACTTTTGCCGACATATGAGTGTCAATGTTTAGGAAAAAAAAAAAAGTACGGACTGTAATTTATTTCCTTTTAAAAATAAAAAGAAAAAAGGAAAAGGTGGCCAGTCCCTTTCGTATTGTAGTGGTCCAGTAGACCCTATCTGGCATTTTCTCAAATTTATTTGCTATGCTTTTTTTGAAAAGAAAAAAAAGGAAAAGAACATTACAAAACAAGTTACGAATAGTCCAACAGAATATGATTGCATGTTCAATATAAACATAGAAAATACACGAGAAATAATCCTTTTTTTATAACAAAAGGAAAAGAAAAGATAAGTTTTTTTAATAAAAGAAATGAAACAGCAATTTGCGAATTAACTAAAAATACAAATAGCTAGTACTATATTGATTTTATATTATATGTAAAAATGAAATTGATTATGAAATAATAAAATCTACAAATGAATTTACATTAAAAGGAAAATATATAGAGAGATGGATCATTATAATATACTACCTCCGTTCTTTATAATTGCAACATTATATTTGGGATTTCGGCATTATTCATTGAGTTTGATTCGACTTTTTAATACAATTATATAAGATAAAATATAGTCAAGTGCGATCTTGTTGGATTCGTCTAATCGTATGGATTTAGAATATCAAATTTTCATAATTTTTGTTTGTATGCAATTTAAGTTATTAAGAATTAAAAATGTGTACTGGATTGCGTAAAATGTGAGTCCATAGCATTTAAAAAGTAACGGAGAAGTAAAAAGGAGTGGAGAAAATAACTACACGTAGCGGACTCAACCTAGGGCTTGGATGGGCTCCAGCTCCCCTTCTAAATTAAAGAAAGAAAGAAAATTATATATAGTAAATTTGGTGCTTGTCTTTCCTGGACAGACGTTCATCTCCGCGACCACCGCAACACCGCTCAAATTTCCAGCTCTACGTTTGCGAAAATCCTAGGTCCGCCGCTGCATGCATCTCAGCAACAGTGACCATAATAAATTAATAGAGATAATTTTTGTCGGGTAACGGTTCCATAATATTCCCATTATATTCTAGCAAGTAGCAATTTTACATTATTATTATTATTATTATTATTATTATTATTATTATTATTATTATTATTATTATTATTATTATTATTATTATTATACAAACTCGTGAATTCGGAATGATGTCCCTATACGTACAAAACATCACATGATAACATGATATACCTTGATCTGGCGGGACATATCGAATGTAGCTATATCTATATGTTTGGTAGTAATAATTTAGCTACACGAAGTAATTGACATCTTTATTTATTATGAATATACAGCCTTTATATAAAATTAAATCTTATTTTTATTTTTTGATTTCTCTTTTGGTATGGTGGACAAAAACAATTGCATTTGGGAGGGTCCTACTCGCTTACACAATAATTTGTCAGCATTGTATTAATTTACTGTAAAGTAATTATTAGGTTATGGGTCGCGCGTTTGGCTAAAAGAGTTAGTAATATTTTTTTTTTTCGACGAGCTGTAAGATAAAGGATGACAGGAGCCAATGTCAGATGCCACACAAATTACAAATGGATAAAGGAGAGAGATAGAGGGCGTGTGGGGAATCGAACCCCGAACAATATGGTTGGAAATGGACTTGACTGTTTGGACAAGTTCTAATCCAAAAGAGTTGTAATTAGGAACTCATATCACATAAAGCTATTTTACATATTCAAAACCACTAGGGGTGTTTAAAACTAATTAATTATTTTTATAATTATTTGTATTCGATTGAAGAAGTTTTTATTTATTTATTCATCGGAAATATCCAAGGAATTTTAGAAAGATTTTGGGTTGATAGAGTGGCACAACCAGCGTTTTGAACGCTAAAATCGAAGTTGTGATGGAGATTGGATATAATCATAATAATCAAATAAAACCCTATATAAAAATGGTAAATTTACCAACAGCAGTTGGCTTGAATGGATGGGGCTCTAGTCGCTTAAGCAAGGTCTTGGGTTCGAGCCTTATGTATGCAAAAAACTGCTTTGGGAGAGGCGCCCTTAATTGCCTTGCAGATCCTCGAGAGATTAGTCTTAGGTCCAATGTGGCCTGAGAATACCCTGGTATTCACCTAAAAAATGGTAAATTTGCGCATGCTATATTAATATCACTACATAATTTTTTATGCAAGGCCGCACTTGAGGCGACCAAATCCCGCAGACGATGAAATTTTAGGCTACGATATTCATATTTTTTTTTTTTTTTGTAATCTTCCCGCAAATTTCTTATAATTATATATAGTGTGTAAAATATATATATATATATATATATATATATTACAAATTAATTAAGTCCCACTCATACTATCAATTCCAAATTTTATACCCCGACACAAATTCCAAATTTTCCATTTCTAAATCACGTACAATCATATACTATCATTTTCATTTCGTTTCGCAATATATCCCGATTTCGATTGCTCATTTTTCATCTTCATTGCTAAAATAATATTCTTTACTGAAATAGAAATTTTACACTAGAATAAAATAGAAAAAATAAACAAATTTTTAAAAGCAAAAAATCTCGATACAAGACACATTTTTTATTGTATATTCGGCATATGGCTTTTTTTTTGGCGGTATCCTTTACCATATTGGGCTCAAGATACATAGCATTTGAGTGAGTGAACACATTATTCATATGTTATTAAAACAATTAAATATTAAAATTTTATTAATAAAGGTGATTGGATTTGGTCTATTATGTATGGGATAGGGATTTGTTCGTTAGCAACTTTTGGAAGCTTTAATTTTATTATTTAAAAAAAAAAAACAAAACAAAAAACTCTTTCTTCACACAATTCTGTAGGCGGTTGCTGAGTAAAAAATTATGCACTTAACCATCCATTTATTTTATCTAATTATTTTTTGTAATGTTTATGCTAAAACTCTTACCGTGATTCATGAAAAAAAATCATATTCTTAATTAAATAAATTAACATGAAATACTTATTACAGTTCTAGATCGAATACCAGTACAAGAATTTTCTGTTCTAACGACCGAAAATTTTTGATAAAATTTTGTCACTAAAAAAATTAGCTACCTACCGAATTTGCGACAGAAAGTTGCTAGCACAGTTTTAACTACTCCCTCCGTTCCATTAAAAGTGGCCTCTATTCCTTTTTGGGATGTCCCAATAAGGTTGACCACTTTCCCTTTTAAGTAAATTAGATTAACATTAAGTATGATCAAAAACCCCACAATAATGACAATTGTACTTTCTGCACAAAGTCTCTATATATGTTTAATCATTAATATATCAAAATGGGTATAAATAAAAATTATATAAAATATACTTCCAACAAGACCACACTTAACTATTTTTTTCTTTCTACATCGTTACGATAACATTAAGTCAAAGTTAAATAATAAATATGGTTAAAAGTCAAATGTAACCCTTATAAATTAGATGGATGGATTAGTCAAATTTACTCACACTACTTTAACTACTAAACACTACAACCTAAATTCTCGTGCCCAAAAGAAAGTGGCTACTTTTAATGGGAGGGAGTACTAAATTCACAATTCTTCTATTAGTGTACAAATATCATGTAATATGGTTTCATAGCGCGCGCACACACACATATATGTAATGGGGATGTTGGTAGATTGAGGAGCGGATAGCGGATTGAAAGAGCATATTGTCTCACAGTTCTCTCTCCGAATCTGCTATCTGCTAGCGAATGTGCTGGCTCCCAAACATCCCAATGAATAAAACAAATATAGGCAGAAATTATTATTGAAAATTTGATTGATGTGCGACGGTGAGAGCCTCATAAATCAAACACGTATAGGATGGACAAAAATAATTAAGTAAAAGTAAAAGGTTCCGTGATGGCCTACTAACAACAGTATATATATACTTCATGTGATGCGTCCATTCCATCAAACATCGATATCGCCTACATAAATTTCATTTGTATTTTCTTCATATTCACAGATCGATAGCTAAAATGAAAATATATTCCCATTTTGTGAGACTAATATATTTATGTGGAGTATTTAATTGTAGTGATAAAACCGGCATACTAACATATACTCCTATATAGTAGTACTATTTAACCGCAGGCTTTTGTTCCCTCCATTTCTCTCTTATACTGTACTCCCTCCGTCCCATTAAAAGTGACCACTATTCCTTTTTGGGGTGTCCCATTAAAAGTGGCCACTTTCCCTTTTAAGTAAATTAGATTAACATAAACATGATTAAAAACCCCACAATAATGACAATTGTACTTTCTGCACAAAGTCCCTATATATGTTTAACCATTAATATCTCAAAATGGGTATAAATAAAAATTATATAAAATATATATTCTAAAACTATACGATTAGACGATTCCAACAAGATCACACTTGACTATTTTTGTCTTTCTACATCATTACGATAACATTAAGTCAAAGTTAAATAATAAATATTGTTAAAAGTCAAATGTAACCATTATAAATTAGATGGATGAATTAGTCAAATTTACTCACACCACTTTAACTACTAAATCCCACTACCTAAATTTCCGTGCCTAAAAGAAAGGGGCCACTTATATTGGGACGGAGGGAGTATGATTTATGTGTTGTAGCCATTCATTACGATACTCTCTGAATACAAGGCTTTGTGGCTTATTATTATTATTTTTTTTAAAAAAAAGGTGGTAAAAATTAAAGCGGATGGAGCATTTTGTGCGAAAATACTAGTAGGAGTAATATAAAAATTAGAATGGACTCATTCTACTACAGTATTAGTATTTGATAAATAAATAAATAAATAAAAATAAAAGAAGATTTTTTTTTTTTTTTAAAAAACATATTAGCTAGTAGGTGCACGTGGCAAGTGGTGTCACGAATGATGCATGTGTAGCCAAAGCATACTTGTAATTTGCCAAACCCATGCATTGTCCATTAATCCATTATATTTAATTTGTCTCTCTATAGTATAGTATATCTATATTATTGAAAATGATAGGATTCATTCATTCTAATCAACGTAACGCCTTGTTTTCATTATTATTCATGCAGGGTACAATCCAATTTAAAGTAGTATATATTATCATTTTTTTTTAAAAAAAACAGGGGATAAAGGAGAGAAATAGAGGGTTGGGTGAGAATCGAACCCGGGGACTTCACCGCTACGCTCATGCAATAGGGGGACTACGTTGTTTTCTTTTGTTTTGTTTTGAAATAACAAACAAACTTCTTATAGTAGTATACACTCCATATATTTATAAATATCAAATTAACTTCTTTTTTTCATTATACTCATATTTAGATTTTAGTAACATATATACTATACATAATATATATTTTTTAAATTTAGATTGAGATTTTTTAGTACCCCTTCAATAGTCAATACCAGTGTAGGATTAGCTATTCTTTTTTTTTTTTCTCGGGAGAAGGGAGGGCCGAAGAAGCCATTTATTCCAGGATTAGCTATTCTAAAAATTTAAAAATTATAATTATTCAAATGACTCAAATACCCTTCGTTTTTTTTTTAATGCATGCATGACTTAAATGAACGGAAATCAAGCTAAGTAAATCCTTGTACCCAAAAAGGCAAAAATAATTTAAATCCGATCCAATGACTATCCCTTTAAAATATTTAAATTAAAACAAAAAAAAAACTAATAGATAATGCTACAAATTTTGTTTTTAATAGCCCATACATGATACATGCTAGGAAAGAGTTGGTGGGAGCCCATGCCACATAAATTATAAAGGGATAATGTTACAAAAAATTAATTCAATATAAACAATCCATTTTCCGTAAGATCCCTTAAGTACATTCTAAGGGTAATTAAAACTATATTATATATAAATTTAAATTAAAAAACTGCAAAAATTAATCTAATATTAAAAAAATTATACTATTAATTATATTTTAAAAAAATCAACAATTTCAAAGCTAGCTGTAACATTTCAAACCTCATCATCGTATTCAAGGACGAATTATTACAATGATGTGCCTCAAAGTTTTTTTTTTTTTAAATTTTTTTATTTTATTTTAACAGTCTATACTGGTTAGGAAAGGGTGGTGGGAGCTTATACCACACAAATTATAGCCTCCAAGTACTTTGAAACAGAAAATTTAAAGAAAAATAAAATAATAATAGGGGAAAAAATATTTTGCACGCACATTCTTATAATAATAGGGGACAAAATAGAATGGTTAACATGAGTATCTTTTGCACGCACATTCTGAGACTTTTGGGTAGTTTAGATTCTATATCAAAATAAAAGTCTCATTACAAACACTTATTTTTAAAGATTGCAATTGCAAAAATAAGCTCTGTATATAGAAACTACTTTCAGTAGCTTTCGGGAATTGTTGAAAATTACTTTCCAATTTAATTAAATTTTAAATGGAAAAAAGGCCAAATACATCCGTTTTCTTTTCAAAAAAGCCAAATTGGTCCTTTTTTAATTTTATTGCCGATTTAGTCCGCTACCTATGCTAATTATATCCATTTTAGTCCAAAAATCACTAATCCCTCCTAGGATGCTGACGTGGCATTGATTTATTTTGGTCCTTTTCATTCTTAAAGGTGATTCAAGATTAAACACAAGGAGACAAAAGGCATGTGAGTGTCCTTTTCATTCTTCGGCCCTCAGTTTTGAGCCAAACGTCCCCATTATCGTTTCTTTGTTGCCGGAATTTGAATATGCGCCGCGGGATTAGGGTTCGAATTGGGGGTGCTGCGATATGGGAGGTGATTGAAATGAAGGGCTTCGAATTAGGGGTGATTGAAAAGAAGGGCTTCGAATTGGGGGTGCTGCGATATGAGAGGTGATTGAAATTAGAGTCGGGTCGGGTTGCACACTTATTTGGCAAACACGTTGGAATGACAGCAATTCAAAACAGATCCAGCGTGTATGGTTTTGAATAAATCATTGCCACATCAGCGTCCTAGGAAGGATTAGTGATTTTTGGACTAAATTGGATATAATTAGCATAGGTAGCGGACTAAATCGGCAATAAAATTAAAAAGGACCGATTTGACTTTTTTGAAATGAAAACGGATGTATTTGGCCTTTTTTCCAATTTTAAATTGTTTCAAAAGAATTTTACTTCTAAAGTAATTACTTTACATAAAATTAAAAGCTTCATCTTTTTAGCAAAATCTACTGTTTCTAAAATTCCAGTTTCCAACAGTTTCAGCTCTCAACTATAATTAACATACACATTGCGTAATTACTAGTCTACTATCATTAAAGGTAATTGGATGTTAATACTTTAAGGAAAACAAAAGATTACCTCAATTAGAAATTCGATGTTTTCTTTTTTGGAAACATAGAAACCTATCTGTCGCCAAATATGTGAGGAGCCCAAGCCACACAAAATTTAAAAATTCGATGTTGATTAGTAACAATCAAGTTTGATTTATTATATCTTTTGCGGTTAATAAATCAAGAACGTATTTGGTTATATCATTCCTTTTTTAAAGTTTATATTCACGTGATGGTATGAATTATTTAATAGACTGCATAATATAAACGAAAAGTTCTCTGCCGTGATAAATATGTATTCATGTGACTCCAACTAAAAAGCATTCCATCAATTTTTAGAAAATAATTAATTTATGCCACATCAATTTTTTACCAGGAAGTTATTGTGTTGAAACTGCAGTTATTCAACAACGTTTGTGTCCACATTCAATGAATCCATGTCTGGTTTTGTCTAGTTTGAAATTTAGTGTCTCGAACTTTCTGGTCACTGAATCTAGTTAAGGTGCAGAATAACAATACTATGCACATACAGCAGGTTATTAGGGTGAGATTATGTATTAACTCTTTAAATTTTATCCATATATATATATGGATATTTAAATTTATACACATATATATGTACTGTTTATTAGTATTTTATATTTTATAAATACATAAATCCATTCTAAGTTTTGAAGTTTATAAATAGATTTATCATCTTAAATGTAGTAAATTCTACATGCATGTAAGAATGTAAGTTAAGATCTATTTTAATGTGTGTTCTGCACGCAGTTTTTAAGAATTTTTAGTAGTTTAATTTAATTCTATGCCAAAATAAAAACGCGGTTCCTTACACTAATACTCATAAATGATCGTGGTATAAGTGAGATCTCAATCGATTGAAAATTGTTTAGAATAATGCATTATTTGTTGGATAACATTCTTTAAGATTGGCAAAGATAAGATTTTTAAGTAGAGAAGATATGCCTATTGATAATTGAATATTCAACAACAGCATTTAATAAAAAAGAATAACAAATGGGGTTTAAATTAAAATATTTGTAATTAAATTTATATGGAGTCATAAAGTGGCCAGGGCTCGTCTATATATACAACCCTCAACCCTGATTGTTTTCCTCACCGTTCAAAAATTTTGGTGCGCTCAATTTCCAGGAGAATTCAGCCTTCAATACGCCCCATATTCCCGTCCAGGTTCATTCCTTCTTTCATCTATCAATACACGGAACATCTATGTATCTACTTACTATATATATGTATGGATATATACTATACGTACACCATCTCTGCGTATCATCATCTCTCCTAGTTGTTTTGGGTTTTGTTATTTCCAAGCCGGCATTTTGTTGTTCATGTTTTGACGAGTATTCCGACGCATAACAAAGTTGTATATCCGAAATATATATATATATATATATATCTGTATTTTAGAAAGAGAGAAGGAACGAAAAGGCGAGTTCCATGGCGACGAAGTTGATCAGCTCAGGACATTTCACGACGCTGCCGTCCCAATTCATCCGGCCGGAAGCGGACCGCCCGAAGATGTCGGAAATAATCGAGTGCGACGACATTCCGGTCGTGGATTTGGGCGGCGCTGACAAAGCACTCCTTGTTAAGCATATCGGGGATGCCTGCCGCGATTACGGCTTCTTCAAGGTTACGAATTTCTTACACTTTTATTTTGTTTTTAATTAAGGCTTTGTTTGGATGAGCAATATGTACTCCCTCCCTCCGTCCCATTTATTGTACTCCCTCCGTCCCGCGAAGATTGAACCCTTTCTTTTGGGCACGGTAATTTAGGTAGTGGAATTTAGTAATTAAAGTGGTGTGAGTATTTGTGTTTAAGATTCTAATGAATTTTGATACTGTTTATTGTTTAACTTTGACTTAATATTATCGTAATGATTAATTAGAGAAAAATATTCAAGTGTGGTCTTGTTAGAATCGTCTAATCATGTAGTTTTAGAATATATATTTTATACAATTTTTATTTGTATCAATTTTGTAATATTGAGAATTAAAGAAATATGGGGGACTTTGTGTAGGAAAGTAAATATGCATTGGAATTTGTGCAGAATAGTAAAAGTAAGTATTTTTAATGTGATTTGACAATAATTAAGTTTCTAATAAAACATATATTAATTTAATTTTTCTAAAAAGAGAAAGGGATCAAACTTCGTGGGACACCCCAAAAAGGAATAGGGGTCAAACTTCGTGGGACGGAGGGAGTATCTTTTTTAGACTTCTCATATTGTTCTTGTGTATAAGTTTGATCTAACTTTCTTTTGCAATTATATAAAAAAAAATATAGTGGAGTGATATATTGTAATTTTTTTTTTTTAGCCTCGGAAATATTTAGACCGTGACTCCGTGTATGTAGTTGGGGCTAAGGGGGCCAAAGTCCCAACCCAACTTCTTATCCCGAGCTACTTTATTGCACATATGCTAATATTTAAGAATTTTGTCCTCCACTAATGATTTTATAATCTTTTATTCAATTATTTTTATTTATAACGAGTTAGAAAGTAGCAACTCATGTATGGGTCCGGAAGTGAAAATTATTTGGCCATTTGTTTTTTTTTTAGGTGTTTATTTATGTGGTGGATAATTGAGTCGAGACTTGACGGTTACCAAGAGTTGTTTTATGGTGTATATAGTATAGTTTAATAATTTCACCTGTTTTTGTACGTTTGTAGTACTACTTTTCAATTCGTGTAGTATGTATATACTTCATATTACTCGTTATTGCTTGATGAAGTGGTCCAATATGTAAATAATTTTACTAATTTTCATTTTATTAAAGAAAAAAAATGTAAGGAATGTAATTTATGAGTTAGTCTAGCTATAAAACTGTAAATGAAATATACTTAAAACTTTTTTTTTTTACAAAGCTTCAATCATCAACATTAAGATAATTTTGAAATGTCATCATGAATGATAGGTGATAAATCATGGAGTACGAAAGGAGACAATGGACAGCATGTTGGGGATTGTACGCGAATTTTACAGTTTACCGGTGGAAGAGAAAATGAAGATGTATTCTGAGGACATGTCGAAAACTTCAAGGTTGTCCACAAGTTACATTGTGGGCAAGGATAGTTATTACAGTTTCAGGGATTATTTGAGGATCCATTGTTACCCTTTGGAGAAATACATGCCCGAATGGCCTGAGGCTCCCCCGACTTTTAGGTAAAAGCTAACCCCCCTTGTTTAATTTGTTGGATCTCTTTCTTTCTCTATATGATTGATTATTGAGTGAAGAAGAAAAAATTTACACACACTTTAACTATGTCTGTTTTGTGTAGGGACATTGCAAGCAACTATTGCACAGAAGTTCGGCAACTTGGTTTCAGGTTACAAGAGTACATCGGCGAGAGCTTAGGACTGGGCAAGGATGCCCTGAGGAACATCTTTGGCGAAGCACAGGCGCAGCACATGTCGATGAACTATTATCCGATATGCCCACAGCCCGACTTGACTTTCGGATTGGCAGCGCACACGGATTCCGACATCCTCACCATTCTCCTTCCGGACGAACATGTCTCCGGGCTACAAGTCCTGAAAAATGGCAAGTGGCTGGCCGTGAAGCCCCACCCAGGCGCCTTTGTAATAAACATCGCCGATCAACTCGAGGTGATTTTTAGACTATTGGTCATTTGGGTTTTCTTTTATTGAATTTATAAAGGATACAATATTAATTAACTTTCGATATATATATATATATAGGCCGTGAGCAATGGGAAGTACAAAAGCATTTGGCATCGTGTTGTACCGAATTCTCAACGATCAAGGATCTCCATAGCTTCGTTCATTTGCCCGGAGGACAGTGCAAAGATAAGTGCTCCGGAAGTGCTTGCGGCGGAGGGGAGACGACGATACAAGGACTTCACTTACGACGAGTATTATAAGGTGGTTTGGACTCACAACTTGGACGACAAACACCCTTTGGAGTTCTTCAAGAATGACTAGTGTGGTTTTAATTTGATTTGATGATGAGGAGTGTGTGTTTGAAATGATTCAAGAATTAGATTATGAGCTGAGCTCTACTATGAGTTGAATGTCTCTATGTGTGCCGGTGTGAATTTTGTTGTTATATCTGTAATGTTAATTCTTGAGAATTTCAGTTCATCCTCTGTTTTGCAATTTATATTGGGCCAGAATATTACCATCATGGGCCAATTTTACTTGGACTCGAAATTGTGGGCCTTGTGGCCCAAGGATAAGTTGAAACTATAACATAGAGGCCAATATGTATATATATATGCACACACGACACATACACACTAGCATACACACATGGAGAATATTATAAGGTGGTTTTAGTTTTATGTTTAACTAGAATTATTTAATGATATGGTTTTAAAGAAAAATTAAGAATATTAACAGGAATTTTGTAGCGATCTAAAAATAAGTGCAGGCAAGTGAATCACGGAACGATGTTAGTGCTTGACAATGACATCACAATATAGCAATTTTAACGTTGTTATGTGCTTTCCTTCTCACCTTCAACTTATTTCCGACAACTTTTCGCAACATACTTCATGGTAACAAGACCCGCTTCTAAGAATCAAATTTTATATTTATATTTATATTTTATTTGGTGAAAGAATCATGTTTTATTAAAAAAGTTTTTAGCATATACCGGATATCCCATGTCAAATTTGCCACAATACTAAATCATCGAGGATCTGATGGATATTGAAGGATTGTCTCTCCAAAAGCAGAATTCTGCATATATAATGCTCGAATCCGAAACATTTGCTTAAACAAAATTTAAGTGGTTATGAGTCCAATTGATTAAAAAAAATGTGAAGACCTAAGAAATTAATTCCCTTTAGTTTTTTTTTTAAAGAAAATTATATATTATATATATAAAATAATTGTGATAGATTATATATTATTCAGATATTTTATAATATATTTGCTTTCTAATAAGGATACTTTTCGTAACTAAAGTTCGTCCTGATATGAAATTATGTAGGTGCTAAAATTTTAGGTCCACTAAAACTCTAGGCTTATAAAGATGTGTAGAATGAGCTCATGAGATAAGATAAATCTTACGGGGCGTTTGGTTCGGGATCTGGGATTCCCATTGAGAATTTTGGGTAGGGAATGAATTATGCACATATTTGGTTCGGGACATGTTTCATGTGGCTGTGGGAATGTCACATTCCCACCGAGGTAGGAATGTTGAGTGTTTTAGGTGGGAATCACGGGCAGGTAATCTTAGATTACCACCTCCACTTTATCTCACTACAAGAAAATTCCGGAATACCGACCGCATTTACCGACCGAAATTTTGCGGTCGGTATTACCGACCGCAAGCCGTGGTCGGTAATTTATATCCATTACTGCATTATGGTGTTTTTTGCCGACCGATTTACCGACCGCAACGAGGGTGGTCGGTATTACCGACCGTATTACCGACCGAAATTTCGGTCGGTAATTTTTTTTCTAATTTTTTTATTTTTTTTATAAAAAAATATAATTTAGCGACCGATTTACCGACCGCAAATGTCGTCGCTAAATTTACCGACCGAATTACCGACCGAAATGTGCGGTCTCTAAATTTTTTCCCCATTATTTTATTTTTGAATTTTTTATTATTTATTTTCATTGAATATTTTTAAATATAATTTAATTTTTTAATTTTTTTATTTATATAAATAATTTTATTTTTATGATAAATTTTATTTTAAGATTATTTATTTTATTTAATAGTTTTATTTAACTATTTAATTTAATTAATATTTATTTCATTTTTATTTCAGTTTAATTATTAATTTACAAATTTAAATTTATATATGTATATATAGGTTATATATAAAGATTTACATGTAATGACATGAATTGAAGGATACCCGGATGGCACACGCGCGAGGAAAACATCCTCTCACAAGGGTTCGAACCCTCTCTTCAGCATTTCTCAAAATATATTTGGGAAGACATGATATTGACACATGGATGGATATAATTGGTGGGATATGAGAGCTAGCCAAGTTGGTTAAGGTGGGTGTTGGATGATGCTGCGGTGGTGGGTTCGAGCCCTCTTGAACCCAATTTTTCTTATGTGTGGTGTGTTTTTAGCGACCGAATACTTCGGTCGGTAATTCGGTCGCTAAACTTACAGACCGAAATTCGGTCGGTAATGCGGTCGGGAAATGTTTCCAGGATCATTCGGGACCAGACATTACCGACCGCATTTGCGGTCGGTAATTCGGTCGGTAATTTTGCCGACCAACGTGCGGTCGGTAATTCGGTCGGCAGGTCCCCGACGGCAGTTTTTTTTGGTCGGCGGAAAATTTCGGACCAAGGAATTTCCGACCGACACTTTCGGTCGGTAATGCGGTCGGTAACCCCCGAAACGACCCGTATTTTGGTGTTACCGACCGAATTTTTCGGTCGGTAAATGGGTTTTTTCTTGTAGTGTCTACTTTTATATTAATTTGATTTTTATACCTTCACTTTTTACTTATTTTATTTTATAAATTTAGGTATTTGTATTCTAAAAAATGATAAATATATGAAACTTAATTTTAAAAAATCAATTGAAAAAATTTAAATTATTCAAAGATATTTTTTAATATATATTCTCATATTTTAATATATATTTTTATATTTTCTTAAAATTTACTTTTCTTCTATATATAAAATAAAAATAATACTCTAGCAAAAAAACAAAAATAATAAGGATTTTGAGACATTAAATAAGTAATTATCATACAATAAATTACATATAAAGAATTTTCAATATTTTAAAAAATAAATCGGCTTAAATATTTCTTTTGTGTAGCAAAATGACATATTTATATTATTCGTTTAATTGAAATTTAAGGACATTATGGTAAATTAATTAGACCTGAAAATCTGAGATTTCCAATCTAACCAAACGCAATAATCTTAAAACATCAAAAAATAAGATTCCAAATAATCCCGTATTCCCAGTAATCTTACATTCCCAGCAATCACATTCTCACTAGTAATCTAAGATCTCTCCAACCAAACGCACCGTTAGGGTTTGGATGAATGAGTGATATTGTGTTAACTCGATGAAGTGCATATGCTGGATCTTAATTAGGCTTGTGTTGGATACTTAATACTCCCTCAGTCTCATTACAAATGTTTTGTTATTGTTGAGCACGAGAATTAAGATAGAATTGTTTTGTAAGGATATGATGTAGTCCACATAGTTGTTGGAGAGAAAAGTTATTTCTATTTATAGAAAGAAGACATTTGTAATGGTACATCAAAAAATAGCAATAGGACATTGGGATGGAGGGAGTAGTATTTGAGTTATAAAACACACTCAACACATACAAAACACTCATTCAATACATACAAAATATTATTTTCTAACATTTGTCGATTCAGTACACAAACCAAATCATTGGCTCATAAATTTATAACCATAAATACAGAGACGAATAGGGATTAGGTAGAAGCGAGGAACCATCCGAGATTTCCTCAAGAAATTTAATTTGGACAATAAATAGTATATATACTTTTGGTATGTAACTTTGTCCATTTATTTATTTTACATATTACAGTAGTAGCATTATTTATGGCCGTCAATTTTGAAGTGACTAGACTGAATTCCGTCCATATTCCCGTCCAGGTTCACGCTTACCTTTTTTTTTTTTTTTTTTTTTTTTTAAAAAAAAAAAATAGTAAATAGTCTATGTTCATTCTGTTTTCTTTCTTACGACCATGTATGACTCATCAAACGTTACTCTTTTCCGTCATTAATTCTTTTTATCCTGAGAATATTCCTACATAGTATATATTTTATTTTATCGTATTAACTATAATAATTAATTCAAGTTTCCAACACTATATATACATGTATGCATATTTTAATTCCATATCTTCGTTTCCATCGAGAATTGAATAGAGTTTTCCCATATTTCGACCGGAGAATCTAATAGAGGCCGAAGGTGAAAAGAAAAGCAATCAAGGCCTAGCTAGCCATGGCAACAACAAAGTTGATTAGCTCAGGCCAATTCACCACATTGCCTACCAAATACATCCGGTCGGAGTCCGAGCGGCCGAAGCTGTCGGAGGTCGTCGAGTGCCACGACATTCCGGTCATCGATTTGGGCGGCGCCAATCGAGACCTCATCGTCCAGCAGATCGGCGATGCCTGCCGCGACTACGGCTTCTTCAAGGTTTTTTAACACCATTAATATAGTTTAAGTTATTTAATTAAACACGGCGTTACTAATTAATCTTTTCATTATCTGATCAATGTATAATAATAATAATGTCCCGATCGATATATAGGTGATAAATCATGGAGTACCAAAGGAAACAACGGACAACATGTTGGGGGTCGTTCGTGAATTCTACAATCTACCCATCGAAGAGAAAATGAAGATGTATTCGGAAGACATGTCGAAAACTTCGAGGTTGTCCACGAGTTACATCGTGGCCAAGGAGAAAGTCCATAGTTGGAGGGATTATTTGAGGGTCCATTGTTATCCCTTGGAAAAATACGTCCCCGAATGGCCTGAGGCTCCCCCAACTTTTAGGTAAGCCTCCTATTTTATTTTTTTAGGTCAATATATGCATCCAAATTATTTTCTTCTACATTACCCTTAGCCATAACTTGGGATGAATCATCAATATCATGAGCAATAATTTGTGGTATTAATTATTAGGGCTATTGCAAGCAAGTATTGCACGGAAGTACGCGAACTAGGGTTTCGACTACAAGAGTTTATCGGTGAGAGCCTCGGATTAGGCAAGGATGACTTAAAGGACATTTTTGGAGAAGAACAAGCACAACATATGTCCATGAATTATTACCCGGCTTGCCCGCAACCCGACCTGACTTATGGATTGGCAGCCCACACGGATTCCGACATTCTAACAATTCTCCTGCCCGATTCTCAAGTATCGGGGCTTCAGGTTCTGAAAGACGGCAAGTGGTTGGCCGTGAAGCCTCATCCCGACGCCTTTGTCATAAACATTGCTGACCAACTTGAGGTGATGATCCTATTATGTACTCCTATATATATATTTTTTGAATGTTTAATGAATAGGTTTATATGGTGGTTCTATTGTTGTTTTGATACAAGTACAACAATATTGTTGTGTTGAATTTTCGGCAGGCTCTTAGCAACGGAAAGTATAAAAGCATTTGGCATCGTGTGATAGCAAATTCGGATGCACCGAGGATTTCAATAGCTTCCTTCATTTGCCCGACATATGAGGCCAAGATAAGTGCACCAAAATCTCTTATTACAACGGATGGGAAACGTTATTACAAGGATTTTACATATCAGGAATACTATGATGTGGTTTGGTCACACCACTTGGACGAGAAGCATCCCTTGGAGTTTTTCAAGAATTAATGTTCTTGTTGGCGACATGTATAGAGAGAAAGTGTTCCAAGATTGAAGAGGTCCATCACTCTTCAATCTATGATGCAAGCAACCAATAAGTCTAGCTCCCTTTTTCATTTTCTTTTTTTTGCCCTTTTGGGAAACGCATTTCAGAGATCTTGTTTTTATTAATTATGATTTCCTAATAATCGTTTCTATATGTTATTAATTTGTTCGAAAATAGTTCACACCGCCTCCTATCCATCCCTTTTATTCCCCTCTGTAATTATGTGGCATGGGCTTAAAATCCGTGGTTTTAAGGTCATACATAAGCATTTAAAATTTTTGTAGAAATCTGATTCAGTGTCAATCATGTGATAAATATAATATCTAGATAATTTATAAACGCATCTTAGATTAATTTCAAAATGCATAATGAATCTCCATAAATCTTTTTATTATGGTTATAAGTTTTCAATTCGTTAGCATCTACTTTTCTTCAAATTTATTTGATTTCCAGTTATTCACTTTCATTGTAGCAAATTAATGTTACAATATTCAATTTTCATATGTAATGAGTTAAGTTGGTAAAGCAACACTTGAAAGTTATTCATCCAAATTTAATAAGAAAATGCGGTAAGGACGACTGTGACAGCCATGATTATGATCTCAACTCAAATTTTTTAATGTATAATGCGTGTTTTATTGTTTTAAAGAAACCTTTGCCCTCATTCCACGGACTATTACTTTTAAAATAATTGGGGTGATACAATTTTTAATCCAGTTATTCAAATTCAAAATTTTGGTAAAAAAAATGCATTTTGTTTGAGTGGTATGAGATTTCTACAAATAAGCAAAAGTCTCGAGTTTGAACTTTTATGTATATAGAATTATGCTTTGGAAAAGACAAATCTTCAATGTCCATCAGATCCTCAAACACCAATTTTTTTTTTTTTTTTTTTTTTTTTTTTTTTTTTTTTTTTTTGGTGAACATAAGTACTTTTGGGTTTTTTTATAGGTCCTTTCAAGTATGGGTCTACTTAGTGTGTGGATTAACAGTTGATATCTCCTCCGACAGTTTTTTGTATTTACAAATATAGAACCCAAAACATTATTTACACAACTAGAAATCCATTACTACTATTTAAATTTTAAACTAATTAACCGTCGTTGGTAAATTAAAAATTGTAATATAAAATTTAGTATTTTGCAAATAAGGCTAAATTTTATAGTAACTTTGGTTTCAGACACAATATTTTTATAATAAACTTAAAAGTAATAAGGGCTGGGCTCCTTTCACTTATCAATCGCACACTACTTTTCCTCCTCCTTGTTTTTTATTTTTATGTTGTATTTTTAATTTAACAGTATGGGGCAGTTCCCAATAGTTTAATTAATGATTAATAAATATTGTGCTTGTAATGCTTCCATTTTCATGGGATCGTTATCCACAGCTAAACCAGTACAAAAATAAAGAAATACAGTATATGGTAATAGGAAAAAATAATTTTTTAGTCCTTTTTCTTTCAAAAATATCCAAATCAGTCCGTTACTAATTTTTTGCCCCATATAGTCCTCTACGTTTGCTAATTTTTTTCAATTCGGTCCTAATTATGTAATTAGCATGAGGTTGATGATATGGCCGAAGTATATTATATTTTACATACACCGTGGCAAATTTGGAGTCCCCAAGCATAACACACTATTTTAATAAATGTTTGAAGGCTGTCATAACACATCACTACTCTAAAAAATGACTCTAGCGGGTCAATTGAACCATTTTTCACTGGGATGATAGACATAATTTCTACTTGGTTCGCATTGAGCCATTCCTGATTGAGGTTACCCAACCCATAAAAAAACACTAACAATTCATTTGCACGCATGCATTATATATCACAATTGGTCTTCATTTTCTTGAGAAACACCAAAAACCACCGAGGCCGAAAAGAAAATGCACTACGGTAGCCGTTGACCAAAACTCCTATGTTATTGTTGTGAATGGTTGTTGTTTCTTTATGGTTGGGTAACCCCAATGAGGGCTCAATGCAAATCATGTAGAAACTATGTCCATCATCCCAGTAAAGAAGGGTTCAATTGACCCACTAGAGCCTAGAGTTATTTATTTAGAGTAGTGATATGTTATGGCTGCCTTCAAATATTTATTTCAAACATTTCTTAATTTGGTGTGTTATGTATGGAGACTCCAGATTGGCCACCGTGGATATAAAATGGGATTTACTTCGGCCACGTCAGCGACCTTAAGCTAATTACGTAATTAGGACTAAATTGGAAAAAATTAGCAAACGTAGGGGACTATATAGGACTAAAAATTACTAACGGACCGATTTGGATATTTTGGAAAGAAAAAGGACTAAATAATCCTTTTTTCCATATGGTAATATATGCCTTTCCGAAATGTAATAGTAATACCTAGGGTGTAAATGAGACTGATAGGCTCGTGAATTGTTCGAGCTCAGCTCGGTCAAAATTCGGTTCAAGCCCGACTAGAAATGACTCGGTTTGAGCTCGAGCTCGGCTCGTAACACACATGATCTCAAGCCGAGCCAACCACTATTCGGCTCGAAAGCTCGATAATATGCTCGATTTATTTATATATATATTTATTATTAAATATACAAATTATATAAAATATTAAAAGTATAGTATTGTTATTGTGTATCTCTTTTAATTTTTAAATTAAAAATATATTTTTAAAATTATTTAAATATGTAGATTAAATTAATATAATTAAATATATATATTAAATATAATTTCTTTTATAAATTATGTGAGAATGAAAATGATACTAGTTCGAGCTCGGCTCGACTCGGTCAAAGCTCGATCAACGCTCGGCTCGAAGTAGCTCGGTCAACGCTCGGCTCGGTCAAAGCTCGTCTCGAATTCCGAATTCTTATGAGCTCAAACCGAGCTTACCACTATTCGGGCTCGGCTCGTTTACACCCTAGTAATACCGTGGGGGAAAGAAGAAGGCCACAAAATATTAACTACAGATCGAAAACTCTACAGCTGATCGATAGTATCATGAACAATATAATAATAGCCCAACGGTAACTCGTAAATAAATACTTGTACTAATCATTAAGAGTAAAAACTAGCTAGAAAATTCTTCTGTATGCATATACGCATGGTCCCTTGAAAATACTAGTAACCAACAACACTTGACAAAACAGCTCCAATCCTTAATTCACAAGAATCTAATTAAGGGAACTCAACAAGTAGAAGCTACTCACTATATCTATATACATAAAGGTGAACTGATCTCATCCCAAAACCCAAATGTGATGCAGCTAAACTCTAGTTGGCCATATTATACCAATTAATGAATGAAGGCATGCAGATAGAGAAGAGAGAGTAATAGTATAACACATGCATGAGTATAAGAAATAAATTTTTATGCCGCATGCATAATATATACATTGGCGCCGCCAATCTCCTCTCAATAGTCAATAGGAACACCGTACCCTAGCTACCCTTGTTAGCTTGATCTTGATGAATGCAGTGCTCGATAATCACTGCACTAGCTAGTCCATACTGACATATATACATTCATTGAAGAACTGGCCTGCTGGGGGGTCAAATTAATAATAAAAGGGAAAAACAGGAGGCCGGAGGATATGGTAATGGGATCAAAAAAAGTGTAATAGTATTAGCACAACTAACTGATTGAAAAGAGGGTTTAATTATTTAAGAATCATGCTGCATGAGAGAGTAGCGTAACACTCGAGAGTTGGCCCAAGATATATAGATTCGCTCTGCTTTAATTTCTCTTGGCGCCAATTTCCAACCACAACGAACGAACCTAAAATATAATCGTCTGTGTAATCCAACCCGGACCCAAATCTAGCTAGCTAGGATTTTCAACTTGTGTGTATGTTGGGAAACCGCGCGTGTTCTTCATGACTTCAAGACCTAAACCGACACGTACAAGATTGATTAAACTTATAAATTGGGGTGTTATAGGTAGGGGCCAACCGTCAAACCTTCTATATATCAAATACATATATATATATATATATATATATATATATATATATATATATATATATATGGGACAGCCCCGGCCCCTTGATTTTTGTTGATAATTCGGATTAAATTCACATATCATTTCAATCAAACACGGCGGTGTCAATTTGAATCCAGTCAAGGTTATGATATTTTATTTATATATATGATGATATGATGGCTACTTTGCTATATATGGAGAAATAGAACCTAAAAAACAAGAGTTGTGTGAAAGCCAAATAATCCAAGAGACAACTCAAACTCGTATATGTATGTAGTACTACATGGTCATACTTAATAAAGAAAGACAAGTAGCTATAAGCTAATAAGCTTATTCCATGTGTTTGCTTTACGCAAGCTAAGCAATAAATAGGGTTTCGTCTGTTTGGCTTATATATATATATTCAATTCAATATATATCGCGTCGCTTCAAAGCCTTGCATTTGGTTTCTCCCTTAGCTTGTTTACTTACTAACCCATCCTTGTTTCTAATGCCCACGTTTTCCACCCAACACTGATCACCCTAAATACCTAAATTAAATTTTGGAACAAATATTACACCTTTCTACTTATATATATAATCCAACTTCTCTCCTTTCATCCAAGAAACAGAACTTTAACAAGTTTTTTTTTTTTTCAGAAATTAATTAATCTAATTTAAGCGTCGTTGGCGGTAGCTAGTATAACAAGTGACAAATCCACAAACTCTTGTATCTATAAAAAGGAAACCATATATGTATAATGTATTTATTTATTTATTTTACATTTTGACCTCTTTCACTATAAAAAATTACACTTATAGTTTTTTCTTTTTTGCAATAAATTTTGAGTGTTTTGGGATATTATTTTTATTTGAAATTAGTGAAAAAAATATAAATAAATAATATTTGATTCTAACTACATAAAAATGGTCAAAATTACATACTACAAACGGCCTGAACTCGTACTATATGTGGGTATCAATCATAAGACCGAAAATTGAAAATTTTGACCATGAAGTCACATCCCACAAGACACCTAATTTTTCCGGATGGAGAGAGTTAATTAGAATATAATATTAATTTGTCTAAACAAATTAAACTAATCAATTGACACATATATTATCTATGTAGTTCTGCATATATATCGCTATATATCTATGTATGTGTACACTGAGTAATTGCCGGATCGGTGAATTATGAGCGACTCCAACGCTTCAAACAGCAGCGCCGGCGCCGGCGCCGGCGGCAGTGGAGGGCCGTGCGGGGCGTGCAAGTTCCTGCGGCGGAAGTGCGCGGCGGGGTGCATATTCGCGCCGTACTTCGACTCGGATCAAGGTCCTGCTCATTTCGCGGCGGTCCATAAGGTGTTTGGCGCCAGCAACTTCTCGAAGCTTCTCCACCACATCCCGGTCCACCGGCGGCCAGATGCGGTGGTCTCCGTCTGCTACGAGGCCCGGGCCCGCCTCGGCGACCCGGTCTACGGCTGCGTGGCGCACATCTGTGCTCTACAGCAACAGGTAATTATTCTAATCACTTAAATTTGAGATTTGATTACCTAGTTCGGGGATTCCAATTGTCCGAATCGTAACACGACGGACAGCCTCTACCTCTTTGAGTTTGATCTGATTGATCCAATTAATTCACTAGGGGCGATCAACTCTCACAGCCCAATTGTACATTCAGCTCGTAAGAATATTAGGGTTATATAGAGATCCAGCTTAGTCGAAGTAGTAGGAAAACAAGCAATAATATAAATCAACAAGATATGTAGTGTGTATGTGTATATATATATATATAGTTACCTGTAGGGAGTGAGTTCGAGATCTATAGGCTAACCATACAATCAATTTCCTTTCTTTTTTTGTCCAATAAATAGATCTTCAGTCAAGATTTTGATGAGCTGAGACAGAAAGCCTTGAGCCATCGAACCCTAAACTTAAGTACTATCCAAATTATAATTTTTTTTCTTCCTATTATTATTGTCTTTACTTCATCCTTATCTACTTAGGGTAATTACTGGTGCCATTGACCGAGTCATAAAACATAAAAAAAAAAAAAAAAAAGTGCCATTGACTGTGCAGTAATTCAGTAAGGTTTGAGTTGACTTAATCTTTTGAAAGACAAATTCAGAATCTAAATAGTAGGAGTAGTTTGGATGGGAGAGGCAGTGTTATTTAATAGATTTTTATGAACTTTAAAAAGTCGGTGGATTTAGAAAGTCTATAGACTCCACGTAGAGTTGACCGATTTGTAAAGAGTCTATGAAGAGTCTGGCTGATTTTAGAGAGATTTCGTGTAGTTATAATTTTTAAGAGAATCCATTAAAATCTATAAAGAATTAAAATCCATAGAGTGTTGAATACCTCTAGATTTTTAAAAACTTTTTAAAATCTGTATTGAATACCTCTAGATTTTTAAAGACTTTTTAAAATCTGTATTGAATAC
Source organism: Hygrophila difformis (assembly GCA_030278955.1). Classification (NCBI taxonomy): domain Eukaryota; kingdom Viridiplantae; phylum Streptophyta; class Magnoliopsida; order Lamiales; family Acanthaceae; genus Hygrophila; species Hygrophila difformis. Next base: position 70,576,899 of record JAOANR010000002.1, read on the forward strand.
ATCTAGATTTTTAAAGACTTTTTAAAATCTAGATTGAATACACCCCAACTTTGAAAGTCCAAAAAAATCCTGTAGAGTCTCAATCCAATACACCCCACTTAGTGTCGTAATATTACAGCATGTTAGAGAGGAATAAGGTTGGTGTGGTGTCTTTGGGGAACAGTTTTATGGCTCGCTGAAATCAAGAAACCGGCTGGATTATATATATTGTTCTTGATCATGATTAGGTTAGGGTTTTCTACCTATAAATATATCTATATATATATATACACACACAAATTAAAGTATATGGATAAAATTAAAAATGAGAAAAGGTGTATAACCATTACAAGGAATAAGGACAACATCACAAGGGTTGCGTGCTGTGGTTTTTTCTTGCAAAGACTCCTAGGATTTTTGCTGTTATTATGGAGGTGGTCGGATTTGTTTCTGTAAAGGGCTGCAGCCTGCAGGTTTTGGGGTGCCTTACTTTTAATTTGCTGGCATATAGTACAGTATATAATATATATAGTACGGATATCACTTTAATTTATTTCTCTCATTTAATTTTTATCTGCAGAATCATTTTGAAGATCTAATTAACTAAGAGTCCTCTTCCAAAAAAAATACTCCCTCCGTCCCATTTAACTTGTCCTGTTCCACTTTTGCACACAATCCAATGCACTTTTTTATCTGTTAATATCTCAAAATATATACAAGGAAAAATTATACAAAATATATATTATAAAACTACGTGATCATACGATTCTAACAAGACCCATCTCGACCATCTTTTGCTAAATATATACTTGCAATGAAATTGAGTCAATGCTGAACAATGAACAGTGCAAAAAAGTCAAACAGGACAAGTGTAGTGGGACGGAGGGAGTAACTAAGAGTCGACGTTTGATCACTTCTAACTACCGTTAACAATTTTGAATTTCAAAATTAAGTTTATGGCGCATGGGGAAATGTGGGAGGAAGCCAATATACATATACTAATGTCATTTAATTTATTTATTTTTTTTTTAAAAAGAAAACAAAAAGAAAACTTAATTTTATCTATGGTATACGTAAATTTGTCTATCTTGAATTTGAGACATCTATGGTGTTTTGATTAACTTAGACGCTAGGTTAGTGAGAAAATATCAAATATGATGAATTTAGAATCTTTTCAATATTCTATATATATATATTTTAATAATAATAATAATATATCGACATGCCACTTTACTAAAATTAAATTCTTCAAACGATTTATTCTTAGGGAGTTTTAAGATTAAGGAAAGAAAATTTAAGTTCTTTCAAACCAATTAAGTTAGTGATAACAAAAATCATTTATGTGATGTATTGATTAATGGAGTACACAATTTGTAAATAAGTTACTTACTGATGCGTAATATGCTAAATATGATGCATGCATCACTTTATGTGATGTTGAACATGCTTTATGTGATGCCTAGAGATTCTGATGTAACTCTATCCCTATAAAAATGATCCCGGTCATCACACTATACGGAGACATCATAAAAACCCCATCTTGCAACACTCATGCACATGAAGTTGACTGCATAGTGACGATTTTCCTTTCAAACAATTTATTCTCATAATGTGGTTATTTCAAATTCAATGCCTAAATCCTGTTACTACTAAAGGTATGTTTGAGAAATAATTAGAGTTTAGCTTCTGGAGTTTGGAGTTCAGAGTCTGGAGTTTGAAATTAATGGTGAAAAATAATTTTCAATTTTAATAATGGTGTTTGGTAATGCAATTTTAAATTAGAGTTTAGAGTCTGGAGTTTGGAAAGCTAAAAGCTGGGGAGAGGAACGTTCAGAGTTTAGAGATTAGAGATTAAAATTTGGCAGTTACTGTAATTAGTGTTTACTATATATATAGGATTTTATGCTATTTTTAGTATGTATTTTAAAAGCTAAACGCTAATCGCTAGCGTTTTTTCCCAAACGCAGCCTAAGTAACCAACTAAACAAGTGTGTGTATATACAAATTATTCTCATAATTTGTTGAATACCCAAGAATGTAACTGCTCATGAAGACTTTTTTTTTGTACCATCACTAGCTAAAAGGATTATCTTGGCACAAACCTAAAATAATTTTCTTCTTACAGGTTGTGAATCTACAAGCAGAACTGTCCTACTTACAAGCTCATCTCTCCGCCGTCGAGCCTTCAAGTCCGCCACCACCTCCACCGCCGCCGTCATCCTTATCCATAGAAGACCTGCCTACATCGTCTTTAGAAATGCCAACAACATATGACTTGTCATCCCTATTCATGGACCCTGCAGAGGCGCACCCTTTATGGACCACTCTTCGCCGGCGCCGGGAAGTCGTTGATGCTCCACCCCATTTATTGACCTCTTCCATGGGCAGCGGAGATGCATCGTCCTCAGCCAACAGTGGCGACGGAGATCTTCAACAACTGGCCAGAGAGCTTTTGAATAAAACAGTGTCATGGAGGAAAAATCAGCCTCCAAATTTGCCTCCACACACAAGATAAATTTTGAAAAAAAAAAAAAAAGGAGGGATGGTGAGAATAAAAAACCAACATTAGACTTGATGATACTGATTTATAGTTTAGGTTCATCTATCTATATAAATACTATATAATGTGTGTGTGTTTTGAATTTGTTTATATATATATACGTATGAAATTTTGATTCGCCTAATTTTCTTGGAGAAAAGAAATTGGTGGTATGAGACAGGCCGGAGGCTATATGTTTTTGCTTCTATAGAGGGCAGAAGATCGGCTGTAAGAAATTCATCGGTTTAACAAAGTGCCGTGGACCGGACAACGCCATATAGTTGATGTTGAAGTTTGTTAGAAATACGAGATATGATATTTATCTCGAAAACAACGAGATACATGACTCTGATACTATGTTAGATAGGTAGAGTAGCTCGTGTCCATATAAACAAGGGATAACCCAACATATAACCGATGTGGGACTTTAACACCTATACTCGAGATGATATTCATCCCGGAAATAACGATCAACATTTAGCTTACGGTTGCTTCCTCTCTATGAAGGATTTTAAGGATCAGCCATTCAGCAGGCAATTAATTCAAGCTAAGTACATGGACAATGTTGGAAAACAAATATTGAAAATTTAGAAATTTCGAAACAAATTTATTGAATTACTTTTATTATCCGATCCCCATGCGAATAGGCCAAAGGATAATGCCCATAAATGGCTAATAATCAAGACTAATTTGCAGAAATTCCAAAGTTCATATATCTAGTTTTTGGAAATCAATCCCAGAAAGAAATGTTGAAAAAATACAATATACTACTTACCTTCGAAATACTTCATTTTTAATATATTATTAGTCCCTAGTGGAAGACGCAAATACCCATATTAATTAATTCAGGTTTACCAATAAAAAAAGTTATCCATATTTAGGGGATCGAATCAAAGCGATTCACGATATTTTAAATTAAAATTTTCCAATATATTGAATAATAAATAAAATGGAATTAAAAATAATAATTATTTTTTACACAAACTAAAAAAAAAAATAAATACAAGATTTGAGACTTATCCTAATGGTCAAGTCTCCCAATCTATAGGTTGGGGGTTCGATTCCCACCCGGCCCCTTATCCCTCCCTTTTGTTCCTTTTGTAGTTTGTGTGACATGGTCTCCCACACCCTTTCCATGCCTTTAATGGTTCCTCAAAATAAATAAATAAATAAATATTATATTCAAATCAATATATATTTATATGATTTAACCAAAAATCAATACAAGATATTAGCAGTAGTACTCCCTCTCTCCATAAAAAAATGTTCACTTTTTTTTTTCTCCCCTTTCCTCTATACAAAGTCGTCGAATGTATTTATTAAAAAATTCATCCAAACAACCTCTTAAAGCTCTTGAAATTAAAGCAATAAAGTAGGAAGCATATTCGTTAGGGGACAAAATTGTTTACTTCCTCTTGTCTACTTCGTAGGTTTGCGCTGCCAGCTTGGATAGAGTATTGAATCATTGATATTCAGCCGGTGTTGATGTGCTGACACGATAAGTTGTGTCTGTTAGTTGTTAATGCGATGTGTGATGGATATTTAGAGTCCGTTTGGAATGGCTTTTAGGGAAGTGCTTTTGGCTTTTACTTCTGCCAAAAGCACTTCTAGTAGAAATTAGGTGTTTGTTTTGGTTTTTAAAAAAAACAAAAGCATCTCAAAAAGCCAAAAAAGTGCTTCTGGGAGAAGCACCCCTCAGCCCAGGGGTGCTTCTCCCAAAAGCACAAGCCAAAAGCACATCGTAAAATGTGCAAGGACTTAAATACACCCAATAATTAATATAAATTAAACTATAAATATATCTTATTATCATATTAAGTAGCACATCCTTTTTGGTAATTACTACATTCCAAAATCACTTTTCATTTTTATTCATCCAAACATATTTTTTAGAAAAAGGCGCTTTTCAAACATTTCATCCAAACACAAAAATTACATGCTTTTGCTTTTGACTTCTGCTTCTGCTTCTACTTTTGGCTTCTGCTTTTTTCAAAAGTCAATCCAAACGGGCCCTTAATGGAGTCTGGGTTGTATAAAAACCTTCCGTACATACAAAACACTTATTCAGCACATATAAAATACTTCTTTAGCACTTGAACAAGTACTTATTCAACACCCAAACCAAATCCTTGCACAGCTTACTCAAGATTATATCTAGTTTTTTCATTCATTTAATTTAATTATTTATTTTTAACAAATCCTATTAAGTTAAATAAGGTCACAAAAAGGGGACAAACTTTTCTCTAATCTGGTTATCACATGTCAATACTTTATCAATTTCCTTTTTATTAAAGATAGACTTTATTGATATAAATTAAAATATCCGGGATGTGACTTGATCTAGTGGTCATGTCCCTGAGTCCCCGACTTCCAACCTTATGGTTGGGGTTCGATCTGACTTCGATCTGACTCGGACTTTTATCCATTCCCTTTATCATCTTTGTAATTTGTGTGGCTTTGGACTTCCACACACTTATTCGATACATGAACCTCAATGTTTTTTTTTTTGTTTTTTTTTTATATATAGGAAAGGAAACAAATTAAAACTGAAACAAAATGAGTATGGATGTATGGTGGTGATGAGTATGAATACATTAATCATTCAATTGAAAACTAAATGGATAGATACCAAAAAACAATTAAATGACAATATTATAATTTGAAATTTTATCCGACATATAATAATTGGTGTTCTAAAAAAAATAATTGTTCTAAAAAAATAATTTTGGTGTTATACTGATACACAATTGAAGATGTTAACGATATTTTTTAGCGCAATACCCATGGAATGTGTTAATAGGTAGATTGATGACTCTTGATTTTCTTACCAATGGCACTCACTTAATTAATGGAATCATATACTCATGTTGGAAAAATATTTCTTCCATCCCATCCCATGTCAGCAGTGTTTTTTTGGCAAGGACAAGGAGGAGCAGTCCCATGTAGTATAATTTCGAATTGAATTCGATGAAATATGATTTTAAAAAACCTACGTAATTACATATGGAAAGTGTATTAATTAAATCATAATTACAGCTTTTAATGTAATCCTCTATGCTCTATATAGGGATTGAGCCATCATTACCAATTACCATATACTAGTATCTACCTATATACCGTATCACATTATTACATTATAAAATCCGCAGCCCTTGGAATTCGTTTTATCACTGTTTTTTACAAGCTCCTGGCATTCGCAATCCAGAAAAAATCTACACCATTTACATCACACATCAACGTGCGTAGCGGTACAGATTCAATCCGGTCTCCATGAGACCCCCAAAGAATTGCCCAAGATTCACCTGAAAAGTCAACCGTTTGGGCTGCGCGGTCATTTCAATTGTCCGTAAGAACAATTTCGTTAACGGGGAAAAGAAACTTCAGAGAAAATGTTTCAATTCTCCTCCCCGACGCCGCGATTGTCTCCGCCGTTGTCTCAGCCGCTGTAATCGGCCTTCCTTAACCTGTCATTGCTCGTTTCTCCGACCTACGCCGGGAATGGCTTCTTCGGAGGCCAATTCCCGCCTCGCCCAATTCGTGGTTCCCGCCCTTGAACAGATCGTCAAAAATGTCCCGCGCCGGAAGCATCCAAAACTCGCCGCCGAATGCAGATCAGCAATTGATCATCTCAACAGGTCCAATCAAAGTCGGACGCCGACCGCCGCGTCCGCAACGTCGCCCCCGGGGTCTCCGTCGGGGGAATTTGATCCGGAAGAGGCTTCGTTGCCCGGAGTTCTTCTTGACCTAAATTTATCGGAATCGGAGGTAATTCTGACCCCAATTGTGAATGCCCTAGCGATTAATTACGTCAAGGTTTCCGCGCACGCTCTTGATTTGTTGTTGAAATTGATTGGGAATGGGTTTGTACACGGGGAGCCCGACCACAACGGGAGCCCACCTTCGAAATTCCTGGCCAAATTGATCGATTCAGTGTGCAAATGTCACGACTGTGGTGATGAAAACGTGGAACTGATGGCGATCAAGGTGCTTTTATCTGCGGTCGCCTCTGTCCCGTTTCGGATACATTCTGATTGTTTGTTGCATGTTGTGAAGACTTGTTATGGTATTCATATGATTAGTAAGAATACAGTGAGTCAGACAATTGCAAAGGGTGCAATGGCTCAGATTTCGGCTGTTGTCTTTAGAAGAATGGAGACCGATTCAATAGCCGTTTCACTGCAACCGGTTGTCGCGGCAGAGATAATGGAGGTTCCTGATAAGGGCAACGATGATGGCTCGATAGCGTTGTTTTCTTTGGGCTTCATAACTAAGATTATGCAGGAGATGGATGTGGTTAATAGTCCTAGTGCAAGGGGTAATGGGGGGATAGAGGTAGGTGGGCAAGATGAGGTTGAGAGCAAGGGTAACAATTTGGAATCTAGGGGATCGGCGGATAAGGATTCGTTGGACACAAAGCGATGGGAGATCAACATTTACAAGAGGGCGTTAGAGGTGAACAAAGGAATGGTGGACAATGGTGAGGTTGAAACGATTGATGGTATGGAAGTTCAGATTAGTAACAAGTTGAGCCGGGATGCATATTTGGTTCTTCGTGCTTTGTGTAAGCTCTCGATGCAGGCTCCACCAAAGGATACTGCAGTGGATCCTCAGACGATGAAGGGGAAGATTGTGGCCCTGGAGTTGCTCAAGGTTTTGTTGCATAATTCTGGGACAACATTTAGGACAAATGAAAGGTATTGGATGAATTTGAATTATTTCGTTCACTGCTACATTTGCTCTGTGTACTGTTTATGAGTTACAAGTTAAATATTGTTTCTTTATAGTGTAACTGTGGATTTCTATAAATGTGTGAACAATAACTTGAGGACAAAGGCAAGTAATAAGTTTTGCAAATTTAAGCTTCTATAGGGGCAATAGACGAGTCTTATCAGCATATATGATATTATTGAAAAGGGATTTCTGATGATTCTCAAATATCTTAGTCTTGCCTCTGGCATTATTTGGAATTGAATTTTCTTGCCACAATCTGAGTAATGGGCGTGTTTTAAGTAAGCACGTTCATTATATGTGGTTTTGTTTCCGTTCATGCAAATTCCGTATGAAGCTTGTACATTTTCCACAGCTCTTAAATGATGTCTTCTGAATGAGAGATTGTGCTATGTTGTTGCTCGTTTCATTTTTGTGTTTGTTTGATTATTATCATCTCCTTACCCTCCAATTCCAATTTGCATATTAATCACTTTCTCTCTATTTGATGCTGAACAGATTTTTAGATGCTATAAGGCAGTATTTATGCCTTTCTCTGTTGAAGAACATTGCATCACATCTTATGGTCATTTTCCAGCTGTCTTGCTCGATATTTATCAGTCTGGTCACTCGATTTAGAGCTGGGCTGAAGGCTGAAGTTGGAGTATTTTTCCCTATGATTGCACTTAAAGTATTGGAGAATGTCACACAACCAAATTATCAACAAAAGTTGATAGTGATTCACTCGTTGGAAGAGCTGTCTTCTGATTCACAGATCTGGATTGATATATTCCTCAACTACGACTGTGATGTTAATGCAACAAACATATTCGAGAGGTAATTTTAATTTGTTTATTGCTTCAGTTCTTTACACTATATTCTCTGATTATTTGCAAGAGGGCCTTAACCCTAAAAGAATAATTTATGCTTGGTTGTGAGATCCAGGGTGATCAATGGACTTCTGAAAACAGCTCAAGGTGTTTCGCCAGGTACTTCAACTACACTACAGCCTGCTCAAGATGCTAATTTGAAGCAAGTAGCCATGAAATGCTTGATTTCAATTTTGAAGTCCATGGGTGTCTGGATGGACAAGCAGCTCCGTATTCCCGGTTCTCATTCGCCAAAGAATTCTGAAGCTGAGGAAAGCAGTAATGATCCTGAAAGTACTTCTCCAGTACACGAGAATGGAGATGAGTCCACTGAAGCATCAGATACTAATACAGAACTAAGTGATATATCTGATGTTTCACAGATCGAGCAGCGTCGTGCATATAAACTCGAACTTCAGGTAAAACTAAGTTAATTCTTTAATTGTATTTGTTGTAGTAATAATTATGGTGGCTTCTGACTTAAGGCTCACCTGTGGTAATTAATATGGTTTTCGTTTCAGGAAGGAATATCCCTTTTTAACCGGAAGCCCAACAAGGGCATAGAATTCCTCATAAATGCAAATAAGGTAGGGAATTCACCAGAAGATATAGCAGCTTTCCTTAAGAATGCATCTGGTTTAAACAAAACCATGATTGGCGACTACTTGGGTGAAAGGGAAGATTTGCCTCTGAAAGTGATGCATGCATTTGTGGATTCCTTTGATTTCAAAGGGATGGAATTTGATGAAGCAATCAGAAACTTCCTACAAGGGTTTAGGCTGCCGGGTGAGGCACAGAAGATTGATCGTATCATGGAGAAGTTTGCACAACGGTACTGCAAATGCAATCCCGATGCCTTTACAAGTGCTGACACAGCTTATGTTCTTGCATACTCTGTTATAATGCTCAACACAGATGCTCATAATCCTATAGTGAAGAACAAGGTATGGCCATTATAACCTCTTGACATTGAAATAAAATTTTGAGGAGAGATTGGGTCTATTATGTCAGTTTTTAGCACTGTTTTAATCTGTAAGTTACACAGATGTCAGCTGAGGATTTTATAAGAAACAACCGTGGAATAGATGATGGAAAAGATCTTCCCAACGAATACATGATATCACTGTATGAGAGGATATCAAAAAGTGAGATTAAAATGAAAGACGATGATTTGTCCATCAAGCAGAAGCAATCTGTGAACTCAAACATATTGCCAGGCTTAGATGCTATTCTAAATATTGTTATTCGCAAACAAAGTGAAGCGATTTTGGAGACCGGGGATGACCTCATGAAACATATGCAAGAACAATTTAATGAAAAGGCTTGCAAATCCGAGTAAGTTGCTTAATGAAATTTTCTGCATTTAGAACTGGTAATACACCTGCCTCCCCTAACCAGATCATTCAATTTTTCTTTTTCATTTTTGTTCTTCGATATGTTTCACTTCTGTCTAATGTCTGCTGTGTGATATTCATTTGTTACTTGTTCGTATCTCAGACCAATCACTGTAAGAACACACTCCCTTGCCCACACCACACACTCAGTCACTTTTCATAACGGCGACCTAAAAAATGTTGGTATATGAGGAATTGAAGTAGCATTGGTTTACTCACACCTGAAGGATTTCTTTTTGCCCCCTTATTATTTATTTAATTTATTTATTTTTGTTGGTGTATTTTGGCTGTATCACGACAACATCTTTATGTTATGCCTACATTTGAACTTTTAGGTCCACTTATTATCCTGCACTGGATATTGTGATCCTGAAATTCATGATTGAGGCATGTTGGGCTCCCATGCTGGCTGCCTTCAGTGTTCCTCTTGACAAAAGTGAAGATGAGGTCATAATATCTCTGTGCTTGGAAGGCTTTCGCATTGCAATCCATATAACCGCAGCAATGTCGATGACAATGCACAGAGATGCTTTTGTCACTTCGCTAGCGAAATTCACTTCCCTCCACTCACCTGCAAATATCAAACAAAAGAACATCGAGGCAATCAAGGTTAATACTTATTTTTATGTTCTTATTGAATATTGATGCATAATAGCAATTTTAGTTTTTATTTTCTGAGTAAAAACATAAGTACCACTTTTAATTAGTGCAAATGATCTTGAAATATGTGAAAATGTTGAACTGGTTTAAATTGACTATTTTTAAATCTTTATATTTTCAGAATCATTAGAAATTAGCTATATCCGACGTGACTACATGTGAAACTTTCCTTGGAATGAGTTCAGAAAAATCCAGTTTCAGTTTTAGTACAAGGTCTATAATAACCATGTTTTCAGTTTCCTGCTTGTTGCATGCTAATTAGTACTTTCTCTTTGGAACTCGCTTTAGTGCTCCTGAATATGCCTCTACACTTTAAGCTCAGTTAAGAGTTTATGGAATGCAACTTGATGCTGCTGTGTGTTAACTTGTATTTTAAGAAGAAATACATCTGTATTACTTTCATATCATATTGGGTTTGTTGTGAAATAACATATCCAAAGCCTAAAGTAGAACCTGCAGTTAGAAGTTAAAGAATTCCGCAGGATTATTATTCATTTTCTTGAAGGGTCTGAGTGGCTCACCATTGCTTGGATCCTATCAACAGGTCATAATTGCTATAGCAGATGAAGATGGGAATTACTTGCAGGAGGCTTGGGAGCATGTCTTGGCATGTGTTTCTCGATTTGACCATCTTCGTGTCCTGAACGAAGGGGGGCAGCCATATGCAGCTCTCTTTGCAATTTCTCACAATGAATTTGACAAATCTAAACAATCCCGGAAGAAAGGATCCGCGACTTCAGCTGTGCGAAGTTCGTATGACAGTGTTGGCCTCGGTGGTAGTACATTTCCTGAACTTACGTCCTATCAGCTAAACCACTTGTTCACAAAACTAAATTTGGTGGATAAAGTTGGCGAGATGAACCACATATTCGTGCAGAGTCAAAACCTGAACAGTGAGGCTATTGTTGATTTTGTCAAGGCACTCTGCAAGGTATCCATTGATGAATTGCAGACCATGCCTGATCCTCGGATCTACAGCATCACAAAGATAGTCGAAATCACGTACAGTACTTGCACCTTTGGTTTTGGCTCTTCCCATGATGTTTTCTTCATTCTTGTTGGTGATTCATTCTATTTCATGTTAACAGGAACTATAACATGAACCGCATTAGGCTTGTCTGGTCAATGATTTGGCAAGTACTGTCCGATTTCTTTGTGACCCTTGGTTGTTCTGAAAACCTTTCAATTGCAATATTTGCAATGGACACTTTACGCCAAATATCAATGAAATTCCTGGACAGGGAAGAATTGGCAAACTACAACTTTCAGAATGAGTTCATGAAACCATTTGTAATTGTCATGCGAAAGAGCAGTGCTGTTGAAGTCAGGGAATTGATCATTCGATGTGTTTCTCAGATGGTGCTATCTCGTGTCAATAATGTCAAGTCAGGATGGAAGAGCATGTTTATGGTATTTTCCTTGCACATGTATCCAACTAATTTATTGATCTACATAACATTGCTCATCTGAATTCTTTTCTTCAGTTTCAGTTTTTCATTCATTTCATTGTGCGATGTCTCCATACTTGCAGGTGTTCACAACAGCAGCTTACGATGATCATAAGAACAATGTTCTCCTGTCGTTTGAAATAATTGAGAAGATTGTGCGTGATTATTTCCCATACATCACCGAGACAGAAACCACTACTTTCACAGACTGCGTAAATTGTCTGGTCGCATTCACCAATAGTAGATCCAACAAAGACGTTAATCTGAACTCCATCAATTTCCTACGTTTCTGTGCTGTGAAACTTGCTGAAGGAAACCTTGGCAAGGGTACTTCTGAGAACGACCCTTCAACATCACCACAAGAATCCGCAGATAAGGTGGATCATCTTTATCTATGGCTTCCTTTGTTGGCAGGTAAACAAAATAGATCCCTGTGCTTGTATGTGTTCCAAGCATGATATTCAATTTAAGGAACTTAAATGCTGTCTCTCGATGCCTAACAGGTTTGTCTGAGTTGAGCTTCGACCCGAGGACAGAAATCAGGAAAAGCGCCCTGCAAGTACTCTTTGAATCCTTGCGCCAACATGGCCATCTCTTTTCGATTCCATTATGGGAAAAGGTGTTTGATTCTGTACTCTTCAGAATCTTTGACCATGCTCTACACACTATGGATCCATACAATAAACTCTCAGCAAGCACGGAAAATGGTGGTGGGGAGGAACAAGACCGGGAAGCAGGAATTTATGAGACGTGCACTTCGGCTTTGCAACTGGCTGTCGATCTTTTCATCAATTTCCATGACACTGTAAATCCCCTTCTGAAGAAACTGCTCGACATATTGGTTAATTTTATCAAATCCCCTCATCAAAGCTTTGCTGGTGTTGGTATCGATGCTCTGGTTCGTCTAACTAACAATTCCGGGGAACTCTTCTCTGAAAACCAGTGGTTTGAAGTGGTTTCATCTCTCAGAGAAGCAGCAAATGAAACACTTCCTGATTTTTCGTTTGTGCTCACTGAGAAGAACAAACTCTCAGACAGCTCTGTTGGAAGTGCCCACAATGAATCTTCCGAGACGGTCACACCATACGATGAAATGGATGGCTTGAGGAGAGAATACTTGTCTACAGCCACAGCGTTTGCCAAGTGTCGTGCGGCCATTCAAATGCTACTCGTCCAAGTGAGTATCGCTGTCGTATCACTTTTCCCTATCCAATTGATGCAGTATCCTATCGACCAATTATCCGTAACTGAAATTTGTTTCAATTGATTAAAACTTTGCAGGCTATCATGGAGATTCACGACACCCACGGTGACCACCTCTCAGTTAGTAACACTGTTGTCCTCTTCGACACAGTCTACTCGATTGCAATCCACGCTCGAAAGATAAACAGTGACATGCTGCTGCGTCCAAAGCTGCAAGAACTCGAGTCCATCACGCAAATGCAAGATCCTCCTTTGCTTCGCCTCGAGAACCTATCCTATCAAATATGCCTAACAGTGCTACAAGGCCTCGTCTTCGACAGGTCACCCAGCCCCGAAGAGCTGCCTAAAGTGGAGTCCCTCCTGATCGACCTCTGCAAGGAAGTCCTGCAATCCTATGTTGATGCAGCAGGTGCACAACAGATGCCCGATCCGCCTGAGCAGCAGCCATTGTGGGCAATACCGATCAGCTCTGGGAAACGGAAAGAACTTGCTGCACGGGCTCCCCTCATTGTCACAACCCTGCAGGCGATATGTGGCTTCACGGATTCGTTGCTGGAGAAGAACTTGCCTTCCCTCTTTCCCTTGATTTCGGGGTTGATAGGCTGCAACCATGGATCGATGGAGGTCCAGCTAGTGCTGAGCGACATGCTTATCTCATCGGTAGGACCGGTTTTGCTGAGATCGTGTTGAGTCGAGCTCCATTCTATTCAATGGTAAAATTCTTTTAGAACTCAATTTTTTTGGTACATTGTTTTTTGGGAGGGGAACATGTAGGAATGGTGGTGCTGGTGGATGAAAATTTAGGGGGGAAACGGTAAATTCCTATACAGGCCTAGAGCAAAGTTAGTTATCAGGACAGCCCCTAGGAGAATACTACATGTTTTTCCAGAAAAATAAAGTAAGTAGTACAAATTGCAAGAGTACATTTTTGTCAGGACAACAATGCATATGTTTAGGGCACCCACATCCATTAACCAATTCATAATTCACTTTTTCATTCTCTCTCCGCCACATCAGCTTTTCACTTATTCCAACACTCTTTTAACTCATCTCAATTAATCCATACATTCATTCACCAATTCATATCTTCTTTTTAATGGGACCCACAATCTAATCATTTCATATCAATATTAAATTATACAATAATTTAACTTTTATACTATTTTAATTATATACATACTTATATTTAAAAAATACAAAAATTATATATTCTTTTGTAAATATTTACACAATTTATTTTATTATGCATAAAATTAATATTCCAAATATACATTAAACATTAATAATATTTGAAAGTAGGAATATTAAAAATCTAATCAACACATTAAATAACTCATACATAAATTTAAATTTGAAATACAATACATTAACTAAAATATATTAAACACTAACAAACTTGTCTTACAACATAAATAGTAAATAAAACATTAAACTGCGAGGAATATAAAAAATTACTCAACGTTGTTGCCAAAGTGCATCCAAATATGCTCAACTAAATCATGCCGAAGTTGGTGATGGACTTGGTTGTCACGGAGGGCAGAATTCCTTCGGAGATATTCTTGAAAATTACGGGTGGCGCCTTGAGCCGGTACTGCAAGCTCGTCTTCTTCCTCATTTGCCCAATTTGTAACCATATCTCCTTCATCTTCAACAATCATGTTGTGTAGAATAATGCATGTCAACATTATTGCTTTCAACTTTTTCTTATACCAAAGACGAGCTGGCCCCCTGACAATAGCCCATCTAGCTTGAAGCACTCCGAAAGCTCGTTCAACATCCTTCCTTGCAGATTCTTGTTTTTGTTTAAATAACATTCTCTTTGGATCCTGTGGGCATGGGAAAGCTTTGACGAATGTGGACCATTCTGGATATATTCCGTCGGTTAAATAATAACCTTTCGAATATTGAGTCCCATTCACCATGAAATTAACGTCCGGTGCATCCCCCATCAAAACATTGTTGAACAAAGGAGATTCGTTCAAAACGTTAATATCATTACGTGAACCAGCCACTCCAAAAAAAGCATGCCATATCCATAGATCCTGAGATGCAACTGCTTCAAGCACTATTGTTGGTGACCCGTGTCCTCTTGTGAATTGCCCTTTCCAAGCCACTGGACAATTTTTCCACTCCCAGTGCATGCAATCGAGGCTACCCAACATACCGGGAAACCCATGTCTCGTCTCGTGCAAATGTAGAAGACGTTGAATGTCATTGTGATCCGGCCTTCTCAAGTAGCGCTGGCTAAATAATTCAACAACAACTTCACAAAATTTATACAAGCATTTGATAGCAGTTGACTCACCCATCCGTAGATACTCATCAAGAGAGTCGGCAGGAACTCCATATGCCAGTTGACGTAGGGCTGCTGTGCATTTTTGTAGCGGTGATAGACTTTGTCGCCCTGTTGCGTCGCTCCGTTGTTGGAAATACCCAGATCGACCTGTAACCGCATTAACTATACGAAGGAATAAATCCTTGCGCATGCGAAATCGTCGACGGAATATACGATCGTGATACACCGGATTTTCTGAGAAATAATCATTCATAAGCCTATCATGTCCATCTTCCCGACTTCTTTCGATAAACCTCCGTCGTGGTATTTGCAGCTCATCTTCCACAAACTGGAACAGTATGGACACCATTGCTTCAGCCGTGGAATCTGCTTCATCATCTGTGGATTCCTCGTGTGCAGACATATCTTGTGTGGGTTCTTCGGACATGGAAGATGTTGAGCTTTCAGAACTTTGAGACATTGTAATATGTGAAGAGGTGAGTGGAAAAATGAAAGGAAAGAATTGATGAAGTAGTGTTTTGTTGTGCAAAAATATAATGAAGTGGTATGGTATTAATAGGCAAAATAAACTAACGGTCATATTTTTAAGATTTTGAATTTTGAATATTATTATTTTCTATATTATCTTTTATTATAAAAAAAGTAACCGTTTGAAATTTAAATTTTATTATATGTTTATATTATTATTTAATTTCAAAAAGTAACCGTTTGAAAGTTAAATTTTATTATATGTTTATATTATTATTTATTTTAGAAAAGTGACCGTTTGAAAGTTAAATTTTATTATATGTTTATATTATTATTTAATCTCAAAAAGTAACCGTTTGAAATTTAAATTTTATTATATGTTTATATTATTATTTATTTTAGAAAAGTGACCGTTTGAAAGTTAAATTTTATTATATGTTTATATTATTATTTAATCTCAAAAAGTAACCGTTTGAAATTTAAATTTTATTATATGTATATATTATTATTTATTTTAGAAAAGTGACCGTTAATAATTTTAAATGTTTGGAAAAAACTGCATTATAAAAATATTTAATTGATACATGCATGAAAAAACGGTAAATAACATTAGATAAACGAAAATGCAAGACCTAATGAAACAACATTAGATAAATAAAAATACAAGACCTAATGAAACAACATTAGATAAATAAAAATGCAAGACCTAATGAACAGAAACATCGAAAGTGAATCAGTTGGTAGCTCAAATATTGTTGGATTCCCACTTCGCAATAATTTGGGCACATGCACGCTCGTGAAATTCGCGTTGTTTATCCGTCATTGTTGATGTGTCACGCGCAACGAACTCGTATTCTTGCATAAGAGTTGCTGCTTTTTTTGCCTCTACTTTACCTTTTTTTGCCTCTGCCGCGATCTTTTTTGCCTCTGCCTCGATCCTTTTTGCATCTGCAAGCTTCTCTCTAACATGTGCATCAAGCTTTTTTGCCTCATTGTATTCATTAATATGATGGAGTGCATCACCCAACTTCGGATGGTCTGATGTGGATCGTGCCTTACTCTTACCCTTCGCTTTTCTTTTTGCCATTTTCTGCCCCATCGGCCTAGCATCATCAATGTTAAGATCGAAATCTAAGGCTCGGGATTTGGTTGAGGAGCTGTTACTTGTGTTGGAGTCCGAAGTTCGTGCCTTCTTCGAAGAACCGAATTCATCATTGCATTGCTCTTTAAATAGAGGCCGATCCTTCAGAATCTCCCAAACATGCCCAAAATTGAACGCAACTCCATTATTTTCCGACTTATATTTTTCGTGAGCCATGTGTAGTATGTCTGCATCACTACTCCCGCTCCTGTGAACACTTGATACAGCATTATAACTTGAATTGAAATTTGATACCTTCTTTGCGACAGTGTTGTACCAATGCGACCTCATTGTGCTTACACTTCGATAAGCCATGTCTGAGGAGCGGTTGTTATTCCAGTACTCCCCGATTCTGTCCCAAAAAGCATCCAATTTTTGGCCATTGCCTATTATGGGATCATCACTCATTGTCACGAATGATGTTGCAAGGAGTTCATCCTCTGCTACTGTCCACCTCTGTTTGCCTTTTCCGGTAGTCGTCTCTTTTTCCGATGTGAGATCAATCGGTGTAGTTGAGTTCGAAACTTGTGTCTCTGGTACGAATGATGGAGTGCTTGGTGGATTGAATGCTCCAGTTCTTGGGGAAATGCCAAATGGTTGTGAGGCCGAAAACATCGGCGGGGAAGAGTGCATAAAGAATGGAGATTGATGGAAATTTTGTGGGGAATTTTGAAAAAATGGGCTATTATAGTGAAAGTTTGGATTTTGAGTAGGATAAAAGTTTTAAGAAATATTTGAGGGAAATGAAACATTTTGAGAGGGTTGAATATTTTGTGGATTTTCATCATCAACATTTTGGTTGAACCAATTGTTGAAAAAACTACTATTGTTATCGGCCATTGTGGGAAAAATATGGAGGGATTTGTGTGATGTAAACAAAGATAGGTTGGAAAGAAGAAGTGAAGTGTGTTTGGATGTAGAAGAATGAGAGTGAAATTTTTTGGAAGAGATATATGTATATTTATAGAGTGTAAAAACTAACCGTTATTGTATATAATTAAAAGAAGGGGAAATTATTTATTAGTACCATTTTGAAGGTTGTAATTTGTTAAGTAGTACCAAGTTAAAAAATTTTTGTATCTAGTACCATTAGATTAAAAAAAATCTATTTTTAGTAAATTTATATGAATTTTACCATTTTTTACCATTGGATCAATTAACTTATATCTTATTCACGGAAAATTTTTTTTATTTATATCTTGAACTTTTTATTTTTTTTGGAAAAGTCGAAGCCAGAAAATAATATTTTTGCTTAACATTTTATTCATATCTTGAAATTTTTAAAATTTTTAAGTTTTTCTTAACATTTTAATTTTTTTCCTTTAATCTTTTTTTTTCTTTTGAACTTCTTGTATCAATTATATTTTCATCATCGAGTTTGAGCCTTTGTGTATGCAGAATTCTGCTTTGGGAGAGGTAAACCTTCAATGCCCACCAGATTCTCGAATGATTAGTTTTGGATCCAATATGATCTGGGATACCCGGTACACAGAAAAAATATATTTTTCGTCATCGGATTCGAGTATTTGTGTATGTAGAATTATGCTTTGGAAGAGGAAACTATTCAATGCCTACCAGATATTCGAGGGATTAATCTTAGCCCAATGTGGCCTGAGAATACCCGGTGTATGCTAAAAAAATTATATTTTTTGTCACCGAAAAAAATTATATTTTTCATCCTAAGAAATTTTATTTAGTAAGATAAATAATTTTTTTTATTTAAACTAGATTTTATTTTGTATTATATTTTTTGTTTTCATCCCAAGAGATTTTTTAAGTAAGATAAATAAAAGAATAAAACAAAATAGATTTTTTACATACTAAAAAATACAAATAAAAGAATTAATAATGTGTTATTTAGCGAATAAAATTTAATTTTTAAATACTTTTATTTTAAAAAATTATGTAATATTTAAAAAGGTAAGTATTTGAATGATATGAGAATTTTCAAAAAAGAAAGAAAAATTAAAAATTAAGGAAAATTTTAAAGTACTATAATGAAAGTGTAATGAAAATTATGTAATTTTTTAGTTATTTACAATACTGTAATGAAAGTGTTTAAACTTTAAAGTGATGTTATGAACTTATTAAGAGTACTATTATGTGATGATGTTAAAGTATTTAAAGTACTGTTATGCACTTATTAAGAGTACCATGATGTGCTTAGTACAGTACTGTTATTTAGTTATTTAAAGTACTGTTATGTACTTATTAATAGTACTATTATGTGATTATGTAGAGTACTGTTATGCACTTATTAAATTACTCTACACAGTCACATAATAATACTCTTAATAAGTACATAACAGTAATTTAAATACTTTCATAATAGTACTCTACTAAGCACATAATGATACTCTTAATAAGCGCATAACAATACTTTAAATACTTTCATAACAGTACTCTACATAATCACACAATAGTACTCTTAATAAGTACATAGCAGTATTATAAATAATTAAATAACTGTACTCTACTAAGAACATAATGATACTCTTAATAAGTACATAATAGTACTTTAAATAACTAAATAACAGTACTATACTAAGTACATAACGGTACTCTTAACAAGTGTATAACAGTACTTTAAATACTTGCATAATAGTACTCTATATAATTACATAATAGTACTCTTAATAAGTGCATAACAATACTTTATTTTTTTTTATTTTTTCTTTCTTTTTTGAAAATTCTCATATCATTCAAGTATTTACGTATTTGAATATTAAAATTTTTTTTGTTGAAAAAAAAAATTTATTCGTTAAATAAACCATTATCAATTTTTTATTTATCTTTTTTAGGATGAAAAAATCTATTTTATTTTATTCTTTTATTTATCTTACTTAAAAAATCTTTTGGGATAAAAACAAAAAATATAGTTTTTAATTGATACAAAATAAAATCTAGTTTAAATAAAAAATTATTTATCTTATTTATAAAATCTGTTAGGATGAAAAATATAAATATTTTTCGATGACAAAAAAAATATAATTTTTTGGCATCACCGGTCAAAAACTAGTTTTAATTTATTCGCGGGTATTCTCAGGCCATATTCGGCTAAGATTAATCCTTCGAGTATCTGTTGGGCATTAAAGGATTGTCTCTTTCAAAGCATAATTCTACATACACAAAAACTCAAATCCGATGATGAAAATATAATTGATACAAGAATTTCAAAAGAAAAAAATAAAAAAAAGACAAAAAATATTAAAGGAAAAAAATTAAAAATATTACAAAAAACTTAAAATTTTAAAAATTAATATATAAATATAAAAAAAATTGGTGAATAAAATGTAAGTATAATTGATAGTGGTACAAAAATGGTAAAATTCATATAAATATACTAAAAATAGAATTTTTTACCTAATGGTACTAAATAATAAATTTTTTTAACTTGGTACTATTTAACAAATTAAAACCTCCAAAATGATACCAATAAATAATTTCCCCTTAAAAGAAATTGATTAATATAAAGAAATAATTTTTAAAAAACTAGCCGTTATGTTTAATTAAAATATAATATATTTGATTTCTTAATTAAAAGTCAATTAACACAAATTAAGTATTTTTATGTATTGTTTAATTTATGTATTTTGAGAAAATATTTGATAACAATTAATTTTATGATTCATATAAAATTAATTTGTGTAATTAATGTAATGTCTTAAAAGTAATTTAAATTAATTTTATATAAAAATAAAGAAAAAACCAATTAATAAGGAGTATTCTAATTTTTTTAATAACAATTAATTTTATATAAAAAATTATATTAGAATGAAAAAAACTTTGTGTTTAAATAAAATGTTACCGTTGCCAAACATTACCGTTGCAAAAATAAATTTTTATTTTTATTGCTTGTCGTATGGCCAATTTTTATTGCTTGCTGTATAGCCAATTTTCTCATTGAGCTATTTTTCATCGTTTGATTAAAAAAAATAAATTTTTATTAATAATGTAATTTTAAATTAAAAAAGGGTATATTGGTGGGCCTAAACCCCAAAAAGTAGCTGACAATTTGGCAGTTTGGTGCAATTAACCCAGTTCAAAAGTTTGAACTGAATTCATGGGCCCCACACGAAAATAATTGCCCCATCGGTTGAATTCAATTCATTGTCAGCTTTTATCAGTTATTAATTGAACTCACTATATGCAATGTGGATGCTCTTAGAAGCCATGACAGTATCACAGTACATTAGTTTTTCTCTGAGTAAGAATTTTAGTGACATTCAAAATCATACAGTACTACGCAGGTGGCAGAGGTCTCTTATTTGTTTAGTAGAGTACCTATTATTTATCACAGTACTTTTTTTTGGAGTTTTGCATTAATCTGAGTAAAACCCGACCTTTTGGCAAGTACAACAATAATAATAGTTTTTATTGGATGTCTCACGTCTGGAATGCTTCAAAAGTTTAAAAGAGAAAAAGAACATAAAAGAGAATGGGCAGACCACTTAGACATTGCCTTAATGGTTAATATCATGGGATCCCCCTTTTATGTTGAACTGCATCATTTCCATAATATGTGTACTCCGTATATACATTTATTTAACAAGTGACGAGTTCTAATATGAAATTGGGACTCAACTAATAAAATATTTGTCGTGGGATGAAGTGTATGCGTATGGCCGTATATATTTGTCTTATATTCAGAGAATTGATTAAATTTGTAAACTAAAATAAGATTGTTGACTGGTTATGTCAATGCAAACGGCGGTGAATAAATTAGGGAGGCAAACTTTGACCAATTGATGTGATTTGTCCAACTCCATTTTAATTTGTTTTGTAATTAATTAAATTGTATTCAATGTAGGAGTACATGATTTAATATTTGTTCATGATGCAATAGATCATGATAGAACAAAAAAAATATAGTTAATAATCATTGCAGTTGCAGGGTGTGATCGTAATTTGCTGCACACAAATATTCGGTTGAATTGAAGTGTAGTATACTATCCGTTGAAATAAAATTTTTGTTGTGTTAACTGTTCCACCCCACACATAATAAAGAACCATATATAGGAATTATGCAAACTTATTCACTCTAAGCCCTAATCATCATCACTTTAAGGAATAGCTAGGGGTTGTACGTATATCAGACTGTTGTATGTTGCTCATGAATAAATTCTTGGCAGATCCAAACAATCGGACACATACCAACGTTCAGGTGTAGGGCTGAGGAAAAATACCGAATATACCGCATACCGCACATACCGTTCCGGAAAAATACCGAAAATACCGAAATTATCGGTATACCGTAATTTTCGGTACGGTATGACCGTACCGTAAGATTTCGGTACGGTAACGGTATAAATTTTTTGATACCGCGGTATACCGTTACCGTACCGAACTTCGGTATATACCGCGGTATCGGTATATTGGTATATACCGATTGTTCGGTATGTCGGTATATACCGCGATACCGTTATATACCGTAATACCGGTATGCTGGTATGTAGCGAAGGTTCGGTATGTCGGTATATACCGCAATACCGGTATGTCGGTATGTAGCAAATGTTCGGTATGTCGGTATATATCGCGATACCGGTATGTCGGTATGTACCGAATGTTCGGTATAGCGGTATATACCGAACTTACCGAAATGTCGGTATGGCAACGGTATGAAAATATTTCATACCGAAACTTTCGGTATACCGAAGATCGGTATACCAAAAGGTTCGGTACGGTAACGGTACGAAATTTTTCATACCGTAAAGTTCGGTATAATATACGGTACGGCGAAATTTGTACGGCATACCGTACCGACCCACCCCTATTCAGGTGACAAAGTGGATCACTTTTGGACTATACATCTACACATACTTCTGGTCACACATGCATTTTGCACTATATATTTTTCTGTCTTTTTTTTTTTTTTTGGTTATATATCTGCAGTAAAGGTGAATTCAAAATGAATAGTCTTTAAAATACACAGGGGAGTATATATTTTAGACATATATACTAGTATGTAAATATTGGGAAATTGTTACTATCTCCCCGTTTAACTTAACTATGAGGAAATAATAAAGTATGGTTCATACTTCATAGTACTCCTTGATAATCGAAAATGTTGGAAAAAAGAATGTGAAAAGAAGGAATATATAGTACTAGGAGTGAAAGCGGGACGGATAATTCCCATCTGATCCGATGTCGTATTCGATTATATTCGAATTCGAATTTGAATTTTTATATCCGGCGGATATTTGGTGGATACGGGACATGATATGGGATTGTAGATATCCTCCCGTATCCGAAGAAATCCGAATATCAAGCGGATATTATCTGTATTTTCTATCCAAATATCCGAAAATTTATATATTTATATATGTATATTGTATAATATATTATATTAACTATAAAGTAAACAAGTAGTACTATATTTATAAATATGGGACCTGTTACAGTACTGAGACTTGATGTACTGACACTTCTCCTAGCCGTTGATTAATTATGTAATTTAATGGTTTAGATGAAGTTGAAGGTTAAAATAGTAATTTTATAATTTTTAATAAAAAATACCCAGTCCAACCAGCAATCCCAACACAACATCAAACCATTTGATTATTCCGATAGAATGAAATTAAATACAAGAAAGCATGAAGGGACCAAAGAATTATAAAACAAAGTCATAGAAATCTACCAAATCAAAAATAAAAATATACCTGATAACTCGACATTGAGTTGAAAATTCCTCAAATCAAGTGGAAAACGTGAAAGGATGCAAAATTCACTTGGGAAGATAATGACAATGCTAAAATGAATATAACTATGTCGCTTAAATGAACATGATTCTGTCGCTGAAATGTATAAGATTCAGTCGCTGAAATTTATAGGATTATGTCGCTGAAATACTCATGGTTAGTCGCTGAATTATTCCTCATACGTACAGACCATCGCTGAAAAATAATATAGCATCATGTAGCTGAAATATATATATATATATATATATATATATATATATATATAATATTACTCGCTGAAATTTACATCTACTTGTCGCTGACATATGCAAGATAGGTCGCTGAAAATAGCTAATCATGCTGCTTCGCTTAATATGTTTTACACTGTTAAAAATTGGAATCACCTCATACTAATATGTTGGTTCATGTCTTTTGTGGGGTTAGATTAATTAATGTAGTGGGACATTCTCATTGATTAGACAATGTAGTGAGAGAAGGACATGACATATATATATATATATATAATAATGTGATAGTCCTGATCACTTGCTACATTATTGGTGTATGGAAATATTTACTCATATAGTCCTGTACTAATACATTTCTTTATTGATTTAAACGATTACAGCTTTAGTCAGTCTCACACAAATGCAATGATTTAATATTCTCGCTGAAAATTCAGATACCATATCGCTGAAATACAATTCCTAAATCGCTGAATTATACATGTACCCTTCTTGCATCACCTCATTTGACGGGCTTCGGTGTTTTTCGGAACATATCAACCGGAAAACTTGTGTGATGATTAACTTTCTCCACATGTTAAAATTTGTGTAATTACTAACTTTCCTTGTGATATTTTTCTTAACAATGTAAATAAGACAATGAAACGGAGAAATTATTGAATATTTTGACTATTATACCCCTATACATTAGAACCGTTAGATTGGAATTAATGGCTAAGATTTATGCCTTGATGTACTGTGGAATTTGAGATTGCACAGTAACCGGACCCTATAAATATAATCAAAAGCTTGAAAGCCATATGTAATTAAATCAAATCATATTAATCAACTCGACTACATTATTAGTTTCTTTGCATCTAAACTGTAGTATGTAACATCTTGTAGTGGTGCCTTTAGATGTCTTGAACGAAATAACTAATGATATTGGAAACTTTAAAAAATTAATTTAGCTTACATAGTATATATTCCGATTCCTCTTAAAACATTATAAAAAAAATAATTTTAAAAATTATAAGATTATCCGAGTTAAAATCCGAATCCATCTTGTATCCGTTTTCCGAAATATTCGAATTCGTATTTGTATCCGGCCTATTCGTATTCGATTCCGTATTCGACTAAAAAAATATGGGATATAATACGGGACGAGTAGTATCCGCCCGTATCCGTTCCGTTTTCACCCCTATATAATAGGTAGGAGGAGGAAGCTAAGGGCCGGGCGAGTCGGCGGCCTTTAGGGCTTCAGAGACTGCACACTGAGCAGTGGATCCAAAAAAAATTTCAAGTAATGCCCCAGATTTAGTGGAATCTATATCTAAATTATGGATAGTAGTTACAACACAAAAATATAAAGAACAACTTGATTGAAATGAATTATTATGGTGTTATCTTAAAAATTAAGTGATGACACCAAATCTATAATTACAAAGAATGATAAAAGAAGAAAAAAAAGATAATTAACTGGTGGAAATGACTCTCAACATAAAGTTGGAAAGTGAGGGACGTGACCTCCTCCAAGTCCCCGTTCCCCGACACACCCATTGTTTTGTTTAGTAGTGTAGTATTTGTTTTTAGTGGGATCCATTTTCCTAGCTGTAATAGTATTGTAGTAAGAATGCAAAGCTCGAATCTTACATACATACATATACTCCCTCCATCCCGCGAATTGTGGCTCGTTTCTTTTGGGCACGGTAATTTATGTGGTGGGGTGTGGTGAGGTTTAGTGGTTAAAGTGATGTGGTATTTGTGTTTAAAATTTTAATGAATTTTGACTTTCTTTATTGTATAACTTTGACAAAATATTATTGTAATGATTTAATTATAGAAAAATATTCAAGTGTGGTATTGTTAGAATCGTCTATACGTCTAGATTTAGAATATATATTTTATATAATTTTTATTTGTACCAATTTTAAAATATGAAGAATTAAAGAAATGCAAGGGGCTTTGTGTAGAAAAATAAAAGTGTATTGGGAGTTGTGCAGAATAGTAAAAGTGATTACTTTTAATGGGATTTAGAAACCATTAAGATTCTAATCATATTTATATTAATTAAATTTATCTAAAAAATGAAAGTTGTCACAATTCGTGGGACAGCCCAAAGAGGAATACGAGCCACAATTCGTGGGACGGAGGGAATACTACCCATTAGTGATTGATTACAGAAGTAAATGCATAATTGTCCCCATGTATGCCATAATTCCCTCTTTTGTTGTCCCCATTTTCCCACGTAGTCTCCTCCCAGTCCTCTACAAAACCTGTGTCGTTTCTGCCGATCCTCCTCTGCTTCTGCAATCACTTCAACCCGCAAATTCTGGGGAACGGTCATAACTCATAACCCCTTATTTCGCATTCGCTTACACATTCTATTTTTGTCTTTTTATGCACACAAGAATATATATAACCACTACTACGACTCCTCTTTTGTTCCAATAACACATTAATTTTAATATGAAATGGAGTAAGAAAAATTAAAATAGCAGAAACAAATAGATCGGTTTCTTTTTTTTTTTTTTAAAGAAAAAGAAAAGATAGCAGAAAAAAAATATTCCAGTTAGTAAAAAGAATATACCTTAAACCACAAGGTCCATAATTTACTTATCACAGTTTTCTGGTTCTGTAACAATTTTCATGTTTATTGCATTGTCATTTAAACCATTTATTTATTATTTATTTTTCTTAAAAAATAAGTCCAAACCCATTAACTTGGACTATATATATATATCTAGAAAGATGAGCTCAAAACATGATAAGCACATATGATCTCAAAAAGGGGGGACAAACTCAGACGACATTATATTCATCCCCGAGACAAATTAATTAAAGTCCGATCCTATTCATCCAACCCTTAGCTTAGCCTGTAGGGTGCATACCCATGAGCTCGTTGCCTTAATTGTTCTTTCTAGATTATTAGGAGGTTTTGAGGGGCTTTTGGCTGCTTACTGCTTAGTTCATGATGGCCAATGATTTTGCATTTCTGTGCCTATTTCGAATATTTATGAATCAGAAAGAAAAAAAGAATATTACTGTGATGAATATGCTTCTAAAGATTAAACATATAGGCTAAATGCAAAACAGTTAAAAAAGACTTGGTACAAATATATATAGTTGGACGATGCACAAGTGACTCAAGTGGCCGAAAGGGTTAATTTTTATTTGGGATGGCTGAGAAAAATTGATGTGCGACCCTAATAAGGTGAAATGAAAAATCAATTGGAAGTTAAGCTAACAATATATATGTCATATTATGCTTTAATCTCAACGATAAATGTTTTCGAATTAAACTGAATATGATTTAATTTCCTTTGTTTGGAATTGATTGTAATTTCATTTATTCACTAGCTTAATATTAACTATTCATTGTCCTGTAATTTCATTTATTCACTAACTTAATCTTAACTAGTTATTGTCCTTTCCCAAGCCTTTAATGGCTCCTAAAAAAAAATCATTCATTGTCCTGTGGGCAATGTATGATTATAATTTAATTTTTATAAAATAATTATTTTTTTCATAAATGATAATCAAATAATCCAACTTCAATTGGAGTGATAAGAATAGAATAATCAGATAAATAATTTTTATTTGTAAAATTGAGTCGCTAAATATAATTAATTAGTTACTTATTAACTTAAACGATCACAAATTTTTAAAAGATTATACTACATATCAATAATTTTAAATGTTTTTTTTATATAGATGATGAATATATAATATTGTTATATTAGTAATTTTATTTTTAAAATTATTTAAAACTTATGAGAAAAAGTTTTAAGAGATGGTCCCACACCATTCTCTTTTATATGTACCACTTAATTTGTTTTGTTTTTTTTTTTAATTGGAAGTTTTATTTTAATTTCTTTAAAAATATATTATGATTTGAAATATACATGTAGGGTGGGAATAAGCCAGACCACCCGACAGGGGCCTACAGCCTGGCCTATTTTAGGCCTAGACTGGCCTGGCTTTTTTACAAAATAGGTCAAGCCCGAATCATTTTCAAGGTCTATTTAGTTATATAAGCTTAGGCCGGCCTTCACACAAAAGCCCGTTAGACCTACCAGGCCGGCCTGTTAAAAAAATTTCTATATTTTTTATATAATTTATTTATATATTTATTAATATTTTTATTTATTATTTATTTAATAATTAAATGGGATTAAGTAGATCTCTAAAAGGCCTAAAACTTGGCCTATTTAAACAAAAATGCCAGACTTAGGCCTATAAACTATGCCTATATAAGGCCGTAGGCCAGGCTCAAGCCTTACAAAATTTAAATAGGCCTAGGCCGTACAAGGCCAAGCCTGGCCTATTCTCACCCCTATATACATGCAATTGGGTGTAAACGAAGTACTATACTGTTAACACAATTACATATTTACCCTTACTTTCGCTTATTTCACTACATTTTAATAGGCATAAGGGTGGTTGGGGATAATTAATGGGATGCGTGTGCATAATATTTGGTGTGTCATCACTACAAGAAAAAACTCAATTACCGACCCCAATTCCCGACCACCATAGTACGGGTCGGATTTACCGACCCCATTACCGACCCCAAATTGGGGTCGGTAATATTTAGCCGTTATTGGGACCCAGAGCATTCGACAACCAAAACACCGACCACAATAAATGTGGTCGGCATTACCAACCCCATTACAGACCCCAATTGGGATCTGTAGTCTTTTTCTATTTTTTAATATTTTTATCGTATTACCGACCCCAATTGGGGTCGGTAGTTTTTTTCCATTTTTTTTTTAATTTTTTAATTTTTTATTATTTATTTAATATTTTTATTAAATATTTATTTATTATTTTTATAATTTAATTATTTATTTAATTGATTCATTTAATTAATTATTTATTTTATAATTTATAAATTAATTAATTAATTCAATTACTTTTAATTAATTTATTTTTAATTTTTTATTTCATAGTATTTTTATTAAAAATAAATTTATGTTATTATTTATAAATTTAATTTTTGAATGATTTTATTATTTTATTTAATTCATGAATTTTAATTTTTAAATTTAATTACTGTACGTTGTTTCATTTTTTTTAAATTTTCCTTATTTTTTCCATTATTTTATTATTTATTTTATATTTCATTCAATATTTATTTGATTATTTATATAATTTAATTATTTATTTATTTGAGCAAATTAATTAATTATTTATTTTATAATTTATTTATTTCTTTATTTATTAATTTAATTATTAAATTTAATAATTTATTTAATTAATTTTATTTTTAATTTTTGACTCATAGTATTTTTTATTAAAAATAAATTTATGTTATTATATACATTTGTTTTAATTTTGAATAATTTTATTATTTTAATTAATTCATTGATTTCAATTTTTCTTGATTTAATTAATTTTATTTTTTATTTAATTTAATTAATAATTTTTTTATTATTTAATTAATATAATTTTAGTTTATATTTTATATTTCAATTTAATTAAATACAAGAAAAAATCAATTTAGCAACCAAAATTTACGATCGGACATATTGGATCGCTATTATTCATATTAATTATTGAATTTTATTTTGCATATGTTATTTTTAATTTTTATTATGGAATTTAATATTTTTATAAAATTTTTAATTTAATTAATATTTAATCATATTAATTTCTATTTTATTAAATTTAATTACTGTTTTAATTAATTTTACCCATTTAATTTAATTTTATGTTTTATTTAATTAATGAATTATTCTATTATTTATTTAATTAATATCAATTTTTATATTAATCTTTAAGTTATTAATTTACACATTTATATATAAAAATACTATATATATTTAACAAATTGCATATGATAACATGAAAAGTTGTGTATTCGGATGGCACGCGCGCGAGTGAGAAATCTACTTCACCTGGGTTCGAATCCCCTCTTCAGCATTGGGGAGGAATTAATATATATGACACGTGGCGGCTTCTCATTGGCGGTGCAAAGGGGTAGCCCAGTTGGTTAAGTTGTGTCTAAGTGAGGCTAAGGTGGTGGGTTCGAGCTCTCATGAACACATTTTATCTCATATAAGAGATTTACCGACCCCAAATTGGGGTCGGTAATTTCTGGACCACAAGGTCCCGGCCCCTAAATTACCGACTCCATTTTTGTTCGGTAATGGGGTCGGAAAATCTACCGACCCACTTGGGGTCGGTAAAGCCACCGACCACAACCTCCCGTGGTCGGTTTTGGATTACCTACCAGCATTTTACCGACCCGGGTTTGGGGTCGGTAATGGGGTCGGTAAGGGCCTAAAAGACCCGTAAAACCCTGTTACCGACCCCATTTTGGGGTCGGTAATCCTGACTTTTCTTGTAGTGCATGTGTGCAAATAATATCTTTAAGTGGTATTTTAAATTTTATACTATAAGGTAGATTGAATAAATAAAGGTTTGTGTTTATAATAAAGGTTGGTGTTTTTGTGGTAAATGGAAGGATGTGAATCTGTTAATAAAGATTGAGTTTTTGTGGTAAATGGAAAGGTGTGAATCTGTAGGCGCTCAAAGTGATGTTGTTAAACGACTATATATATTATTACTCACAACACAATACCACCATTTAATTTTTGGTCATGGTAAAATATAATACTATATGAATGCCGTTATTAGAGATGACAATCGGCCGTGTCAAAACTGAGATCGAGCAAGATTCGAGTTTGGATCAGGTCTTGATTCTTATAAAAGTGGACACAGAACCAACCCAAAATCAAACTGAACCTGAGTTTTGGATTGTATTTTTTGGATCTTGATGGAACGACTCAGACTCGATCCATTGACATCCCTATGTGATAAGTAATGCCTGGCAGCATATAGTATAAATAATCTCATTAAAAAAGGGAAAATTGAGAAAAGCAAAAGAGAAGGTGGAGGCCACAACCCCCACCCATCCGCACGGTGTCGTTTTCGGCGGAATATTGAAACCCTTGCCAACTTGACCTAACCCTAACACTCCAACCATTACACTAGTCAGTAGTACTAATTGATTTCTCCCCCAAACATTTTACTCTCTTCGCTTTTAACACAAAACCCCACAGACAACAAAAGCAAAAGACCAAATCACAAACCAAGAAAACAAACTCAATTGCAATTTCTGTGGTGAGGGTGAGGGAGAGCTGAGGGTTTGCCAATTTCAATTTCTAGCTCCCAAATCTTTCTCCGAGAATATATAATATATGCTTCCATTCATTTTTCGTGATGCTGAAGATTGATTGCTCATTTGTCAGTTTCATTTGACTCTTGCCCCTATTTCAGGTTTATTTGAGGGAATTATTCAAGACTTTTGTGCCCTAATAACTTTGTCGGGGATATATTGTTACTCCACCAACATCAGGGTTCATATTCCTATCGCTCTTTGCGATTTCATTTTATTTAGTCCGATTTCCTCAAGTGATCGATTATAAATATGGATCAGCTCGCTCACGGCCGTCCTCTGCCGCCGCCCTTCCACGGCGGCGACCTCCAACTCCATCACCAGTTCCTCCAGCGCCAAAACCGCCCCGACCAGGAGCAACCCGGGAACAGCAGCTCCGGCGGCAGCTTGAAGCGGGATCCCGAGGAGAATTACGGCGAGTCGAAGCAGCAGGGACAACCCCGCGGCGAGGTCACGCGCAGGCCGCGTGGCCGCCCCGCCGGGTCGAAGAACAAGCCGAAGCCGCCGATCATCATCACCAGGGACAGCGCCAACGCCCTCAGATCGCACGTGATCGAGGTCGCCGCCGGCAGTGACATACAAGAGAGCATCTCCACCTTCGCCACGCGCCGCCAGAGGGGCGTCTGCATCCTCAGCGGCGGCGGCACCGTCGCCAACGTCACCCTCCGACAGCCCTCCGGTCCAGGCGCCGTCCTAACTCTTCACGGAAGGTTCGAGATCCTATCCCTCTCCGGATCGATCCTTCCCCCGCCGGCGCCTCCCGCCGCTTCCGCACTAACGATCTACCTCGCCGGCTCTCAAGGCCAGGTCGTTGGCGGCGCCGTCGTCGGCCCGCTGATGGCCTCCGGACCCGTCGTAATTATGGCCGCATCTTTCGGCAACGCAGCATACGAACGCCTGCCGTTGGAGGACGAAGAGACCCCGGCCACCGTTTCCGGAGGCCCTCCACCGGGAGTCGCCGGCCAACCGTCTGTTAGCGATCAAAACGCGAGTTTATTCCAAGGAATGCCTCAGAATATGCTGAATCCGAGCCAATTGCAGCCGCCCGAGGGTTACAATTGGGGGTCCAATCGGCCTCCATTTTGATTTAACAAAACCCCTTTTTGGTTTCATAATAGCAATAATTCTCTCCTCCTGTCCTACTTGCAATTCAATCTGCCTAGCCTAAACTGATAATTGAAAATCCAGGGTTTCTATGTACAATTAATTCCTTTGTGTGTGCTCGCTTGACGTTTTTACTCGATTTGATGCCGACAAAAGCCTTCTTTTTTCTTTTACGATTCAAGCTTTCTGCAATATTGCTGGTTTTTATTTTTGTCAACAGTTGAGTTTGTGCAGTTTTGGCAATTACTATAATTTGTCCGAACGAGCATATGAAGCAGTGCATCATGATGAAGAAAGAAAGAGGAAAGTTAATTTAGGTTTACCTTTTTTGGCTCAGGTTTGATTTCCCTACATTTAGTATATCTTTTTTCCATTTTTAAACAATTATTAGTAACTAATTTAGACACTTTTCAATGAATTTCCTTCTTAAATTTTCTTCACAGAGAGACAATTGGGAAATGCACATGTATGTATTTTTATTATTGTTTCACGAGCAAGGGGAAGAATTGGGAAAAATATTTGGTGTCATGTAAGGAGAGGCTTAGCTAGTTCAAGTTCTTTGGAATAAATTTATTTTCCAATAGAATAGTACTCCTATGTCAACTTATTCTTTTGTTATTTATTTATTTATTTTTAATATTGCTTGAAAGTCAATCGGTGTCAATGAATAGTGTAATTTTCCGTGGTTCTTATAATTAAGTAGACTTATATTGCCAGCGGTGATATGCATGTAAACAAGATTGTGAATGTCTAGTGTTCAACATGTGAATATCCATGTTCATGCCTTGATCATAAGGTTAGACATGTGAAAGTCTTGAAATGCATATGCCTTGATTATGAGGTTAGTAAATAGTGAGAGGATAAAAAAGTTTATAAATAGCCTATGTAATGTATTGAGAAAAGAGAGAAAAAATTTTATGCAAGCTTAATACTTGTTTCATCTCATGCCATAATTGTTACACTTTATCCATTTTATTATCCCACCTTTAAACTTCATTTCTTTCACCATTTAATCCCAATTTTCATTACAATACTTCCACTATAAACACAAGCTAATAAGCCATATACCATTTTATTATACACATACATAAATAAATATAGTTATTTCTATAACACGTTATCAGCACGAGCTCTATTAGAGTTTGCCAATTCTACCAAGGTTTTGTTGGAGTTCTGTTGTAAATTTGATTCATATCGGGGTTCTGCCAAAATTTTTCAAATCCAGAAGAAAATCACTTGAGGTAATATATTACAACTATTTTCAATATCAGTTATGACTAATTTTTCAAAACAGGAATCTATGCCGTTGGAAAGATCCGGGGATTAATTATTTATCTTGAAATATGGATATTAAGATTTATTTGGAAACAATGGGTCTAGAAAAGACCATTATAAAAAAAAAAATACGGCCACAGGCCTAGACCGCAGAAAAAAAAAATACGGCCACAGGCCAAGACCTAGAAAAACAAAACGGTCAAAAGATCATATTGGTCTATATATGGGAAATAAGCATTTTGCCAATTCTTATTTTTGATAAGAGATAGTGACAGTTCCCTTAATGTGGGGGCAAATGGCAGCTCTTTGATAAAATAAAGATTTTTGGCTGAAATCCCAAATGCGGGACATCATAATGACTGCAAGACTATAAGTCTGTAAATGATATAAATCAGTCATGTTCAGAATAATGTCACGATTGAGATATGTGACAATATATTAATAAAAATGACATTAATACCAACAGAGTCCATAAATCTTAGTTCGGTTATACCAACAGATTTCGTGGGTCCTTAGTTTGGTGTGTACTGACAGAGTCAGATTCTTAAATGGCAAAATAATTGCCAGAAATTATGCCTCTAAAAGGCGAAGCAATTGAAGAAAAATGCTATCAATATGGCAGGAGGACATAGTCCCATAATTTGTCGTACGACCAATGAATTGGTACTAGTTACCGAGAATTATTGATAAATAAAGCAAATAAAGGTTGAAATAAACCTTGCTAAAGTACGACAATATAAATATTACAAAAGGCCATTATTGATATGCTAAATATATCATCGAAAGATATACAAATTTCTTCAATGATACAATATTATTATATTGTTTTTATTACGCTTTGAATTTTTTTAATTTCTGCTATATTATTATGCATTGTGTTGTTTCACTTATATTTAATCTTGTTTTAATATTAATTATATCTTGTTTTAATTACAGCAAAATGGGGAATTATAAAAGTGATAATATATGTCTTATTGATAGTGCTTCAACGCACACGATACTAAAAGACATAAGGTATTTTTCCAATTTAAAAATGGGAGATACAAACATAAACACAATATGTGGTAGTGCAAATATTATACAAGGAATTGGCACAGCCAACCTTATTTTCCCAGAGGGAACAAAATTAATTGTGAAAAATGCACTCTTATCTCCCAAGTCTCGAAGAAATTTATTAAGTTTTAAAGATATCCGAGAAAATGGGTATCATCTCGAGACATCGACTTCAGAGAATGTCGAATATTTATTAATTACAAATACCACACATGGTAAGAAATATATATTGGAAAAATTGCCAGCTCTGTCTTCTGGATTGTATTTTTCAAAGATAAATACAACTGAAAATTATCACTTAGACCACAGGTCTAATATTCCCCAAATAAACCAGAGGTTTATTAATGGCCAGAGGCCCACTAATGAATATCATCCCAAAATAGGCCAGAGGTCTATTGAAAGCCATAGGCTTACAGATGAATATATGATATGGCATGATCGCCTAGGCCATCCTGGCTCTACAATGATGAGGCGAATTATTACAAATAGTTATGGCCATTCATTACAGGGACAAAAATTGCTGCAACATAATGATTATATATGTGTTGCTTGCTCTCAAGGAAAATTAATTTCCAAACATTCACCAACAAAAGTGGGAATTGAAAGCCCCAGTTTTCTTGAAAGAATTCAGGGTGATATATGTGGACCTATAGATCCACCATGTGGACCATTTAAATATTTTATGGTGCTAATTGATGCTTCAACACGATGGTCCAATGTATCATTATTATCATCTCGCAACCATGAGTTTGCAAAATTACTTGCTCAAATTATTAAATTACGAGCACAGTTCCCTGATTATACAATAAAAAATATCCGATTGGATAATGCTGGTGAATATTCATCCCAGAGGTTTGATGAATACTGCATGTCAATTGGCATAACAGTTGAGCATCCTGTTGCTCATGTCCATACACAGAATGGACTTGCTGAATCGCTTATAAAGCGTTTACAATTAATTGCCAGACCATTATTAATGAGATCTGGATTGCCATTGACAGCTTGGGGGCATGCAATATTACATGCAGCAAAATTGGTGCGGTTAAGACCGACACATTATCATGAATACTCCCCTATACAATTAACATTTGGGCATGAACCCAATATATCCCATCTCAGAATATTTGGTTGCGCTGTGTATGTCCCGATTGCACCACCTCAGCGCACAAAGATGGGTCCCCAACGTAGATTGGGAATATATGTCGGGTATGAATCACCATCGATTATTCGATATCTCGAACCATTAACTGGTGATTTATTTACTGCGAAATTCAAAGATTGTCATTTTGACGAATCTCATTTCCCGACATTAGGGGGAGACAGAAATCAACCAAAGAAAGAAAAAGAAATCAACTGGAAAACACCGTTAGATTTCTTCGATCCTCGTACAAATGATTGTGAACTAGAAGTACAAAGAATTGTACATTTGCAGAGTATTGCAAATCAATTGCCGGACGCATTATGCGACTCTAAAAGAGTAACAAAATCTCTTATACCGGCAGCAAATGTTCCTATCAAAATTAATGTCCCAGAGGGACCAATTACAAGTGCCAAAGATGAATCTACTGCACGCTTGAAGCGTGGTAGACCACCAGGTTCAAAAGATAAAAATCCTCGAAAGAAAAGAGGATCACAAATAATTGAAAGTGACAAAATTACAGAAAATATTCCAGAGGAAAAAGAAGCTCTTGAAGAGCAAGCAGCTCCAGAGGAGCAGGAACTTGCAGCTCCAGAGGAGAATGACCTTGAAAATAATGAAATATCAATCAATTTTGTCACAAGCAGAAATGTTTGGAATCGAGATGCAATTATCATAAATAATGTATTCTCGTACCACATAGCACTTGACATCATAAATGATGACGAGGATCATGAACCAAATTCGGTTGATGAATGTCGGAAAAGACAAGATTGGCCAAAATGGAAAGATGCAATCCAATCTGAATTGGATTCCCTGGCTAGACGAAATGTGTTTGGACCGATTGTCAAAACACCAGAAAATATAAAGCCAGTTGGATACAGATGGGTTTTTGTAAGAAAAAGAAATGACAAAAATGAAATTGTCAGATACAAAGCGAGATTAGTCGCCCAAGGGTTTTCACAGAGACCCGGATTTGATTATGATGAAACATATTCCCCCGTAATGGATGGAATAACATTTAGATATCTTATCAGTTTAGCAGTCCATCAAAATCTTGAAATGAGATTGATGGATGTTATTACTGCGTATCTATATGGAAATTTAGATACAGATATCTATATGAAGGTCACAGAGGGATTAAAAATGTCAGAGACATATGAATCAAATCCTAGACATATGTATTCCATCAAATTACAAAAATCCCTATATGGACTGAAACAGTCCGGGCGAATGTGGTATAACCGACTCAGTGAGTCATTGATACAAGAGGGTTATACAAATGACCCAATTTGTCCATGTATTTTCATTAAGAAAAATGGACAAGGGTTTGTAATCATTGCAGTTTATGTTGATGATCTCAACTTGATTGGAACTCCAGAGGAGCTCCAAAAGGCTATTGAATACCTAAAAAAGGAGTTTGAAATCAAAGATTTTGGTAAAACCAAATCATGTCTTGGTCTGCAAATTGAATATTTAAATAATGGAACTTTTGTCCATCAAACAGCTTATACTCAGAGAGTATTAAAGCGATTTTATATGGATAAAGCACATCCATTGAGTACTCCAATGGTCGTAAGGTCACTTGATATAAAAAAGGATCCGTTTAGACCACAAGAGGAAGATGAACAAATTCTTGGACCAGAGGTCCCATATTTAAGTGTCATAGGTGCTTTAATGTATCTTGCAAACTGCACTAGACCAGATATATCATTTGCAGTAAATTTATTAGCGAGATTCAGTTCATCTCCTACTAGACGACATTGGAATGGAATTAAACACATATTTCGCTATCTCCAAGGAACTATTGATCTTGGGTTATTTTACCCAAATGACTCTCGACATGAAATAATCGGCTTTGCTGATGCCGGATATTTATCAGATCCACATAAAGCCAAATCTCAAACTGGCTATGTTTTTACATGTGGTGGTACTGCAATTTCATGGAGATCAATGAAGCAGACTTTGACTGCTACTTCCTCAAATCATGCTGAAATTTTAGCAATTCATGAAGCCAGTCGAGAGTGTGTATGGTTGCGATCTTTGATGCACCATATATTGAAAAATTGTGGCATAGCTACTGAAGAAAAGATACCCCCAACAATTTTATATGAAGATAATGCAGCTTGTATAGCACAATTGAAGGGAGGGTATATTAAAGGAGATAGAACGAAACACATTTCACCAAAATTTTTCTTCACTCATGATTTACAGAAAAATGGTGAAATAGATGTGCAGCAAATCCGTTCAGCTGATAATCTTGCAGATTTATTTACCAAGGCACTACCAACAGCAACATTCGAAAAGTTGGTGAAAAGCATTGGGATGCGCCAACTAAAGAACTTCAACTGATGCTTTGATCAGGGGGGAGAAGTAAATATGCAAGAATCATGTACTCTTTTTCCTAACTTGGATTTTTTTCCCATAGAGTTTTTTCCAAGTAAGGTTTTAACGAGGCATATTCTTCGTATTGACGACATTCAAGGGGGAGTGTTATGCATGTAAACAAGATTGTGAATGTCTAGTGTTCAACATGTGAATATCCATGTTCATGCCTTGATCATAAGGTTAGACATGTGAAAGTCTTGAAATGCATATGCCTTGATTATGAGGTTAGTAAATAGTGAGAGGATAAAAAAGTTTATAAATAGCCTATGTAATGTATTGAGAAAAGAGAGAAAAAATTTTATGCAAGCTTAATACTTGTTTCATCTCATGCCATAATTGTTACACTTTATCCATTTTATTATCCCACCTTTAAACTTCATTTCTTTCACCATTTAATCCCAATTTCCATTACAATACTTCCACTATAAACACAAGCTAATAAGCCATATACCATTTTATTATACACATACATAAATAAATATAGTTATTTCTATAACAAGCGGCTATTTTTTTAAGAGTTCATATCATTTTCAACTTGATGAACTAAAAGATTAAATTGATATAATTCGAACTGCAGGCCATATACATGTGTGCTTAATTAATTGCATTTTTCCAAGTGTGGTAACAGGACTCCCATTGTTGTGTTATAGTTAGGGTTGGCAAAAATCGGTATACCGAAATACCGTTACCGTTACCGTACCGTACCGAAAATTTCGGTATGGATAAAAATCATACCGATACCGATATCGAATATTTCGGTATACTGAAAATCGGTATACCGAAAATTTCGGTTTCCTATAATCTATGCCGTTACCGTACCGAAAATTATATTTACCGAAAATACCGAAATATACCGAAAATACCGAAAATTTTACATACCGAACAATACATTACATACCGTTACAAATTGGCATACCGAACTATACCCAAAAAAATCAATACTGTGTTCATCTTCCAATCGCGGGTATACCGAAAAATTACTTAAATTGGCCCTTCAAAGTTCCAAATGTCTTAACACAACAATATATATT
The DNA here is from genome assembly GCA_030278955.1 of Hygrophila difformis. Classification (NCBI taxonomy): domain Eukaryota; kingdom Viridiplantae; phylum Streptophyta; class Magnoliopsida; order Lamiales; family Acanthaceae; genus Hygrophila; species Hygrophila difformis. The sequence continues at coordinate 70,615,676 of JAOANR010000002.1, forward strand.
AAATTTTAAAATAATATTAAAATTAATGTTTCGGTATTTCGGTATACCGAAATACCGAAAATTTCATATTCTCATACCGTTACCGTACCGTTTTTTTCGGCATACCTAAATTTCGGTATACCTAAATTTCGGCATACCTAAATTTCGATATTTTTCGGTAATTTTCGATACGGTAAGCTCGGCATACCGAGTTTTCGGTAATTTTTTCCACCTCTAGTTATAGTAGCGTCTGTTTTGTTTTCTTTGTTGATTAATAAAAGGTTTGGTGTTTTATATTAATTATTATATGGGTTGTTTACAGTAATACACCGATTAACCAACCGCTTGTGACTTGACGAATTAAAGTAATCATGGTCTGGTCAATTTTATTTTATTTTATTTTTTAAACATGCAGTACATATATAGTGAAGTACTCCCTCCGTCCCACCCCAAGTGTCCTGTTACTGTTGGGCACGTGAATTAAGGTGGAGTTGGTTTGTGAGTATATGGTGGGCTCCACATAGTAGTTGGAGGGGAAAATTATTTCTATTTATAGAAAGAAGACATTTGTAATGGGACATCCAAAAATAGTAAGTAGGACATTTGGAATGGGACGGAGGGAGTATATTCTTTTCTTAACAAATACTACTAGTATACTACTACTATAATCAAAAATGAATTTCAAATATTTAATGACGATGAATAAAGAATAGACGCAGAAGTATTAGTATTTTTCAAAGAATTGTGTTTTTCTAAAGAAAATCCACCAAGGAAACCCTTGTTCATTTTAGTTTTTTCTCTCTCATAACCCTAGAACAGTACACAGCACACCCCCAACATATTTCTGGTATGCAGAAGTGTATGATTGGTGGGAAAGAAATGACAAGATAAAAAAGAGTGAGGAGATTATATTGCAAAGATGGGAGTCGGGTATATCTTATGTGACAGAAAGAAACAAGGAGAAGAAAGTATGGGCTAAATTGCATTCTGCTTCCCTATTCATCTTTCTTCATTCATTAAGCTTGACTGCTGTTTTGGCTGTGCCTGTGGATTGTGAATTGTGATATACTACTACTACCGATTTTAGACCCACCGAGGAGAGAGGATGAGATTGGCCTTTGGGTAATGTGACACACGTGCACTGCACCATTTACTCCATTACTCCACTGAACTTTGCTTCTTTCCGAGGCATATGTACAGACAGACACACACTCACAGTCACACTCACAGACACACAACAAACTTAGGAGTACTACAAAAGCAGGCACTACTAGTCTACTACTGACTACACTTATGCTGCATTTATGGCTCTCTGTCTGCGTTTTCTACCTGTCTTTAAATACGCACCACAGGGTACAGAGACCAGTCGCTGCTGAGGCAAGGAATCTATCTTTCTCCTGTTTAATTCATTTTGGAATATTACTGCACACATTGGGGTTTTAGAATTTACAGGAGCACAAAAGAAAACGTAAAAAGCGGGGGAGGAAATTAAAAATTAAGAGAAAATAATTTAGGGTTATATGTGAAAACAAACAAATTTTATTTTATTTTTTTGGGGAAAGTTGGCATCTTTCATAGAACCAGGAATTCAGATCAAGACAATGTTTTATGTTTACAAGAAACATAACAAGATAAAGATCATGGCATCAAAGCCAATACCTGACCAGCTGGAAGCAGCAGCACATCATTATCAAATTACATAAACAAAGTCAAAGATCAGCAGAAGAAACGGGAAGAGGACAAATCAAGTTAATATAAAAAAGAAAAAAGAAATTGTACAAGAAGTAGCTTAACTAGTAAGTAATTGTTTAAATTGGCAAAATTGTCTTTAGCAAATTAATTAACGTCCATGTAAGGGTTGAGGGTTTAGGATTATCTTCATATAATTAAATTGATTGATGACAATTAGTGTTTCAATTGGAGTTATCTTCATGGGGTTTTTTGGACCCTAAAATATTTTAAATATGGGAATCTCTAATTTAATTTAACTCGTTTCACTGAAACAAATTGACGATCATATATGACATGACTATAAAATTAGATGAAACCAATAGACACCCTGATTTAATAATTGTCATAGATTTTAATGAACTGAAATTGTGGCTTTTAAGCTGGTGGACTTTTCTTTTGAAATTTGTGAACGAGGCATACCGCATACATGCTGTGAATTGGGCCAAATTGGGCCGTTTTTACATACTACTACTACAGTACTACTAGTGGTATTCTTGCGTAGCCCAATTCTCTGCTATTTGGACTTAAAAAGTAGAGTTCTCCAAATCATAGCTCACTCATCTAATAGGAAATTTAATTTAATACTTCTACGTACTTTACGTGAAAGTAAAACGTTTGGTTTTTTGACACTATTCATTATTCAACTTTGTTTCACGTTTATATAATAGTTATAAAAATAAAAATATAGTCAAGTAAAATTTTATTAGAATCGTCTCATCTTGTAGTTTAAGAATATCAAATTTTTATAATTTTTATTTGTACATAACATAAGTTATTCATTGTTCAAAATGTGCTTAGGATTGCGTGCGTAGAGTGAAAACAGAGGAAGTATATCCCACGTCCCTTTAATAATTAAAGTATGCAATTAAATGTGCATTCGCAAACCCTAGTATTGAAAGTTGATCTAGAAAAGGCCTACGATAAAGTTCAATGGGACTTTTTGGAAGAGTGCCTCCAGAAGATGGGGCTCTCTCCGTCATTGATTCGTATTATTATAGTTTGTGTGCATCCCCCACTTGTTCTATTTTGTGGAATGGAATGACACTACAGCCTTTTACCCCGGCTAATGGTCTTCACCAGGGCGACCCCTTATCGCCATATTTGTTTATAATAGTCATGGAGAAACTTTCTAGGACTATTTCATTGCGAGTGGTAGATGGTCAATGGGAGCCAGTTTCCTTAGGTCGTGGTGTTCCTCCTATCTCACATCTCATTTTTGCGGATAATTTATTATTATTTTTCGGAGCTACTGAGGTGAGTATTCAATGTTTGGATAATATTTTCTCTGTGTTTACGGGGAAATCTGGGTTGAAGTTTAATTCCCAAAAGTCATGTGCTATGGCAAGCGCGTCGGTTCCTCAACCTTTGATTGATCACCTTGAGGGTATTTTGAATATCCAGTTCACCTTGAATATTGGTAATTACCATAATTTCCCACTGATGCCTAGTGTACTGCATGCTTGTCATTTGGAGTTTTTGATTGATCATCTTCACGCCAAAATGGGGACTTGGAAACGAGCTCTCCTTAACAAAGCTGGCTGTGTTACTTTAGCTCGGGCCGTTCTTAATTCGATTGCTTCTTATATCATGCAAGTTATGTGGATTTTGCCTCTACTTACGAGGCAGATGATAAGGTGATGAAGAACTTTATTTGGAAAGATGTCAATGGCGGTGGCATTCATCTTGTAAATTGGGATGTGGTTGCGAAGCCTCGCAAGTGGGGGTGGTCTTGGTCTGCGGAAGTGTAGAGATATGAATATCGCATTCCTTGGAAAACTTTATTAGGACATCTTGTGCAATGTGTCGCATGCTTGGACGTCATTGTTTTTGCCGAAGTACCATTGCCATAATGGGTTTCTTCCTCAAAGGCCAGCTGCTTCTCCCTTCTACAAAGTGCTGCAGCGTGTTGCACCTCTATTGGAGTCAGGTTTTCATTTGCGCCTTGGCTCAAGAAACACGAATTTCTGGTCTGGTAAGTGGCTGCCAGGGGGACCCTTGCTCCTTGTGTTTCTTATATTCACATTTCTGAACTTGATCTAAGGGTGAAGTATGTGTTTAATGGGACTAGATGGTGTCTGGAAAGGCTCTGGTCGCCCCTTACAGATACCCTCACTACAAGAAAATTTGGTTTTACCAATTCTCGAATGGGGTCGGTAAGTAGGTTTTATGGGTCATCCAGGGTTTACCGACCCCAAACGAGGATCGGTAATTTGATGGTAGGTAATCTGGCGCCGACCAAATATTCTGGGGGTCGGAAAGATTACCGACCCCAAGGCCGACCCCATGCTGGTCAGTGAAATTACCGACCAGCATTGGGGTTGGTGAGCGAGGTCTGAGGACCTCGTGGACCTGAAGTTACCGACCCTATTACCGACCACAATTGGGGTCGGTAAATATCTTATATGCAAAAATGTGCCTAGGGGGCTCGAACCCACAACCTCAACGTCACCATCCTCAACCCTAACCACTTTTGCTAGCCCTTTGCGCCACCAATGAGAACCCGCCACGTCACACATATATATATATATATATATATATATATTAATTCCTTCCCAAATGCTGAAGAGGGGATTTCAACCCAGATGAGTGAATTTCTCACCCACGCGCGTGCCATCCAGAAACACAACTTTTCATGTTATCATATGCAATTTGTTAAATATATATAATATTTTTATAGATAAGTGTAAATTAATAACTTAAATAATTATATAAAAGTTTATATTAATTAAAGAAATAATAGAATAATTCATTAATTAAATAAAACATAAAATTAAGTTAAATGGGTAAAATTATTTAAATCACTAATTAAATTTAAGCAAACAGTAATTAATATAATTAAATATTAATTAAAATAAAAACTTTATGAAAATATTATATTCAATAATTAAAAATTAGAAAAGTAACATATGCAATATAAAATTCAATAATCAATATAAATATTTCGGTGGCTAATTCGATCGGTAATAGCGGCCCAGTGTGTTTGGTCGCGAATTTCGATCGCTAAAGTGACTTTTTCTTGTAGTGGATTAAATTGAAATATAAAATATAAGCTAAAATTATATTAATTAAATAATAAAGAATTTATTAATTAAATAAAATATAAAATAAAATTAATTAAATAAAAAGGAAAAACTGAAATCATCGAATTAAATAAAATAATAAAATTATTCAAACATTAAAATAAATATAAATAATAAAATAAATTTATTTTTAATAAAAATGCTATGAAGTCAAAAATTAAAAGTAAAATTAATTAAATAAATTATTGAATTCAGTAAATAAATAAAAATAAGTAAATAAATAAATTATAAAATAAATAAATAATTAAATAGCTCAAATAAATAAATAATTAAATTATAAAAATAATCAAAGAAATATTTAATAAAAATATCAAATAAAAAATAAAATAATGGAAACAATTAAAAAAAATTGAAAAAAAAACTACAGACCCCAAATGCGGTCAGTAATGGGGTCGGTAATTGTTACCGACCCCATGAATAATGATCGTTGTTGTGGTTGTCGAAGCCACTGGGCCCCAATAACGGCTAAAAATAACCGACCCCATAATGAGGTCGGTAAATCCAACCCGGACTATGGTGGTCGGTAATTAGGGTCAGTAAATAGCTTTTTTCTTGTAGTGCCTCATCTCTGAAATAATGCAATTTGGACCCCCGCGTTGCATCAGGAGTAGGAGGATATGTGTTACTGGACAGGAGGGAGCTTAGGCCTGTACTCAGTTGGTAATGGTTACTCTTGGTTACTTAAACATCGTGGGACTACTTATGAGGACGGGTTGGCTTGGGTTTGGAAGGTTTCTGCACCAGAGAAAGTGAAGCTTCTTCTTTGGCTGTTTATGAGGAATGTTCTTCCAACGAATGCGCTTCGTTTTGGAAGAGGTATGGTCGCTTCACCTGCATGTAATATTTATGGGGCGACGGAGGAGACTGCATGGCATGTATTTTTCCAATGCTCTTGGACGTTGCAGGTTTGGCGTGGTATGGAGATGGATTTGCAGCTCCTAACATAGATGTCCCAACGACATCTTGTTCCTTGCTGCGGTGAGTTTGCAAGCAGTGGAGAGGATTGGGCTGGGCAATATTATGGAATATCCGGAAGGCGCGCAATGCTTTCTGTTTGCGTGGAGAATATCTCCATCTCTTCCACCTATCGACAAGCTCAGTTTATGGGGCGGCTCGGGACCGTGCTTATGGGCGTGAAGTGGTTCACCGTTCGTTGAGGCTTGTGACTTGGAATCCAAAGCATCATGTTGGTATTTTACTGCATGTTGATGGTAGCTCGTTTGGTAACCCAGGGCCTATTGGCTTTGGTGGAGTGATTCGGCTTGGAGATGGCCAGTGGGTTGTAGGTTTTACTGGCTCTATTGGTATTGCCACCAATTTGGTGGCCGAGCTCTATGGTGTTTGGAAGGGTATGTTGACTCTTCATCAACGAGGTGTTGAAGCTGCTTTGTGCTATTCTGACTCTCAAGAGGCGATTCGACTTATTCGAGAGGGAGTTCCAAAGTCCCATTCTTTGGCTCCTCCATTAGTTCGGCATATCAGAGATATGATCAACCTCCACCCGGATTATGTTTGGTCTCATATTCTTCGTGAGGGTGATATGGTGGCTGACATTTTGGCTAAGCGCGTGACTCATTCAGTTGACTTCTTCACGACTTGGGCATTTTCTCTGGATGATGCTCGTCCGCCTCTAGCGGCTGATCTTGCGGGGGTTTGGTTTCCCGTGTCTAATCTTGTTTTCCTTTTGGTTTTCTGGTTTGCTTGCTCTTTCTCTCGTCCCCTCTGCAGTTTTTTTTTTAGTTTTCTCTTTAGCCGACGTTTTCACGTAACTGTTTATTAAAAAAAAAAAAAGGGTACGTAGTTCAATTCCTATCCAATTAGATAAAGTTTTGTCTTTTTAAATGATTATTTTGTTTTTTCGGAGTACCCAAAATTACATTTTATTCAGCGGTTTTAGGCCTTAAAAAGATTCCTTCAAAATGTAAGAAAGAAACCATACAAATCATAGTCATATGTTCAGTAGGTCACTAAAAGGAAAACTAATATATTATTCATAGTTGCACTTGCGCATCCGACTTGATCACACAGTTGGAAACTGGAATGCAGGTGCAATTTCTGCCTGCTCAGCTAAAGCAATAACTCTAAGGTTGAAATCCGTCTCCCTTGTCCCTTCTCCATCGGCGATTCGATTTCCAAGAATTCCCAGTCGGCAGCCGCCACGAATTCCTATTTCCCCCTTAGACAACGTCCATGGCGCTCTTCCTCCTGTTCCCGTTTATCGTCTTCCTTATCATCGCCCTTCCACTGCTCGCCGTAATATTGCTTCAAAACCCGTGGAATAGAAACTACCATCCCGTTGCCGGCACCGTGTTTCATCAGCTCAAGAATTTCAACAGACTGCACGATTACATGACCGATCTCGCTGCCAGACACAAGACCTATCGATTGGTCAACCTTTTCCGTAGTGAGGTATACACCTCGGACCCGGCCAACGTCGAGTATATGCTTAAAACGAATTTCCAAAACTACGGGAAGGTATGTGCTAATGGGTTTTTATTTGTTTGTTTAGAAATTCCAGTTAATGTTTTTCTGCCTGTGGAATTTTGCTGTAGAAAGATAGCGCTTTTTTGCTAGTATAAAGTGGGTTCTCTCTTATGCAATTTCAATTTTAGCTCGTCCTGTGATTTGGAGAATTAGGTTTTTAAATAGATTTTGTCGTCCATTTCTTACTGCGAACAATTTATTTTATTGTTTGGATTTTGTCCAAATTGACACTGATTTAACAATTTTAACTCGCTTGATTTTTCTGATGCATAGAGTTGAAGCAATTCATTATCATTGACAAATTTCTAGCTAAGATTGTGGATTCACGGCCACCAGTTTAAAAACTCACTAATTAGGTATCCTGACACGTAGGGATGGTACAATTATAACATTCTTAAGGATCTATTAGGCGACGGGATTTTTGCAGTTGATGGTGACAAGTGGATTGAGCAACGAAAAGTGTCGAGCTATGAATTCTCCACTCGGGTGCTGAGGGATTTCAGCAGTATGGTCTTTAGAAAAAATGCCATAAAGCTCAGTGGCATCATCTCGGATGCTGCGGATTCCAATATTCCGTTGGATATCCAAGTGAGTTTCTCCATCCTTGGCAAATAAATTTATCCCTTTTGAAAGATAACATTTCCATGATCATTGCAGGATCTTCTTATGAAAGCAACTTTAGATTCGATCTTCAGAGTTGCATTTGGGGTAGAGTTGGACACCATGTGTGGCTCAAACGAAGAAGGAGCCAGGTTTAGCAGTGCATTTGATGATGCAAGTGCTATGACTCTACGAAGATATGTGGATATTCTCTGGGGTATAAAGAAAGCATTAGGTATTGGCTCAGAAGCAAAATTGAAGAAAAATCTTGCAGTGATTGATGAGTTTGTGTATAAGCTTATCTCTAATAAGAGTGAGAAAATGCAGAAGTCGGAGAATGATTCAACTGTAGGTGATTGAATGCAATCATTGAATGGTGTTTTTTCTTTCTGCAGTAAGTTAAATTCCTACTTGTGCTTAGCTCTTTTTTGTACTTTTCTTGGTGCTCCAGGTTCAATGGAAGAAAGATGACATATTGTCGAGGTTTCTCTTATTAACTGAGACCGATCCAAAGTATTTGAGAGATATAATATTGAACTTCATAATTGCTGGGAAGGACACGACAGCAACAACTCTATCCTGGTTTATTTACATGGTTTGCAAGCATCCTGTTTTGCAGGAAAAATTGGCAAGAGAAATAACAGATGCAACAGACTCAAACAAATCGGAAAGTGTTTCGGAATTTGTCAATAATTTGAGTGAGGAAGTTTTAGAAAAGATGCACTACCTTCATGCTGCTCTGACTGAAACTCTTCGTCTCTTCCCTGCCGTACCAGTGGTAAGGAAAAGTACACTTTCTCATGCTTGTGCCCAATGATCATGATTACAAATCATAGTTAGTTCAGTTATTGTGCTGAAATTTTGTGGACTTGATAATCTGTTTAGATTTCTCCCGTTAATGGATTGGTTACGCTGTGAATCCTTTATATGGGATACTGTCTGTTCGGTAGATATATTAATTCCTGCAGTTATCTGAAAGTGATCTTCAAAGTGTAATTTTTTTTGATGCCTGATTCTAATGATTGAGAAATTCGTCTTAGAATATGTGAACGAAATTGATTCCCATAAAGCTAAGCTTCTTTCACCATGAAGAAATTGTTAATGTCTTCCTATTGGTTGTGTTATGGCATGAACTCGTTCGTCAAGATGAGTTATATTTATTTTTACACTTTTGCCTGTAAACTTTATGTTGATGCATTTGAAGAAAAATGGGATAGCAACAATAAACGAGAAAAACAGAGGACCACAATAAGGATGGTATGGGATGTGTAGACAAGCCTCTTAAGCTGACCCTAAAAAACTTAAGAAAATACCCCCATCCAAATAAATGTGCTATGGTAAGATCTAAATGAGAGTATTTGCTGATATGTGTTCCACATAGAGTGGGATATCGACTTGGATGATGATGATGGTGGATATTACCTATTGGTAGAGTGGGATAGCAATTTAGATGATGGTGATGGATATCACTTATTGGTAGATTGGGATAGCGATTTAGATGGTGGTGGTGGATGTAGCTTATAGACTTAAATGATGATGATCTTTTAATTGTTGTTGTAGTTAATGTTCTTGCCGATTTACCATCAGTTCTTGATTACTTATTAATTTCACTTTCCATAAACAGGATGCAAAACTGTGCTTATCCAATGACAGAATGCCGGACGGTTTTTGTTTGAAGAAAGGTGACATGGTTGCTTATCAGCCATATGCAATGGGAAGGATGAGCTTCATATGGGGTGACGATGCACTGGATTTTAAGCCCGAAAGATGGCTCGACGAGAATGGCTGCTTCCAACCAGAGAGCCCTTTCAAATTTACAGCTTTCCAGGTTTGTGGGTACAAAGTTCTTTCCTAATTGCTTCATGAACTCGACAAATTCTTCAAATATATACATGAAAATTAAGCTCCAATAATGATGAACAGGCCGGCCCACGAATTTGTTTGGGGAAGGAATTTGCTTATCGGCAGATGAAGATATTCTCATCTGTTCTTCTGAAATTCTTCGTATTCAAGTTAAGCGACGAGCGCCAAACTGTGAAGTACCGGACTATGATCAATCTTCACATTGACGGTGGACTCAGGATCCAAACCTTCCACCGACAAGGTAAAAAATATACCTGAAGAGAAACCGGCATGAGCATTGGAAATCTGCACATTTGAAACATGGTGAAGTAAACAGCACATTCTTGGTTTCCATAATGCCGTCGTGTTTCTGTTGCAGAATGGGTTGTTTATTGTAATAAAAGGAATAGGTTAGATGATGCTAGTCGTGCTACGCTGGTGTGTACTACAGACTACAAGTGCTATAAGTGCAGTATAATCAATTGTATATTATCACCCAAATCCTACAAAGGACTTGTTTCGAATATCAATTACTGCATCAACCTAATTTGATGCAAAACTTGCACCAAACATGGTGTCTAATTGTCGATATATATATATATATATATATATATATATATATATATATATGCATTTACACAAATGAAATAGCTACACAGAGGTGTTAAAACACCAGACAGCAAGCAGAAATCTCCCAATGTATATTTGGCAACCTTAGCAATAATTTTCCTTTGCCGTTCGGTCTCTTGACATATATTAGTATTTTTTTTTTCATTCACTCACAACAATTCCAGGGCTCGAATTCATCAAGATGACTCCTTCCATGGTCCTGTTCCATGCCCCTTTCCACTTCCAATATTTGTCTGTCATCCCCACCCCACCATTTGTCGGCAAAACTTTCTTAAAAAAGCGGAGGCGTATAATATGTCGCTGCTGGATGCAGACAGCACAACCATAGTCTGTGTCGTCATCGCCTGAAATCGCTGGTCTTGTTTCAAAAACATGACTTAATTGGTCAACTCTGGTAGAGTTCTCCCCACTGCACGAAAAGGGGGGGTAGAGAATGAATTTGAATAGTATTTGACGGGATGAAAAATTCATTATCTCAAACATAGGAGTAGCTAGGTAAAACCTTTATATCAAAATCCATATTCTACTAATAATGCACTCACTAGTAATGTACAAAACCGAGGTGTGAAGTTTAAAGTTTAAAATTTAAACAATACTAATATGTAAATGTAATACTATAAAATTAACAAAATAAGCTAAGTAGGAGTAATGTCTTAACCCTTAAATTGATTCCTACTTATGCATGCACTGATAAAAGTATAGAGAAGTATGATGTGTAACATACAAAGTGTATGATTTTATTTGCCGTGGTTTGTGGGGAAGCTAATTAAGTAGTCTCTAACGTGTATGGTGACAGAGGAATGGAGCATATAGGTATTAGGGGGCGGCAACCCAAACAAAATCTGAACCGCAAGAACTCATGATGAGATTGAAGAAATTATTGGATGACGACGACGTTTCCCTTTCCCAGATATAATACTACTTGAAAGAAACCAATATTGAAATTAATTAATTGCCCCAGCAACTTGAGGTTCTTTGCACAGCCACTCATCCAGTTTGAGGTATATACTATACGCTCATTTCTTTTCAGTTTTCACCACACACTTGGCAAAAACATACTCCTCTGTATGTTGATTGATTTGTCTTAATTCCTCCTGCTGGTAGGGGTAGGTGAAACTGATATTCATGTGACTCAGATCACTAACGACTGATTATTACACATTGGTAAGTTGAAGAAGAAACTTGTCACACCACATCTAATTAATGATTTTATTTCGCGGTCGGTAAATTCATTATAAATAGGAGTAGTGTTTTTATATATAGTAGTATAGTATTTAATCGAACAAATGTGGATGGAAACTTGAAGATGAATACTACAACCAAATACTTCTACTTTGCCTCACTTTTCGTGCCCCTTAGTGTCCCTCAATTTATTACTTCTATACTCAATAGCTTAACCAAGGGAGTATATCAAGTCCAAAAAGTAACCTTATATCTAGATTATATGTATCATAAATGCCAGAGCCAATTAACTCATGTTGCCGACCTTGCTTCACTCCACCTCCAGCTGCGCTGCTTATTGAATGAATTGTATCAATCCAAAACTTCTTACTCAACCATATAGTATATGTTTTCAATTCCGAGAAATTATACTTACTAGCACTACATTACAGGTAGTCATGTAGTACAATTATTGCTCCAAAGTATAGAAAACAAAAGCAAGCAACCTCCTTATATACTATATTGTCCACATGTTTTCCTTTACTCCAGACCCCAGTTACTATACTGTCTTGGGAAAAATTCAATTTTAGTACACAATTTTCTACTAGTACATTAGTTTGAATTGAAAACTACAAACTTTTAACAACAATTTTCACAAATTAAACAACTGAAGTATTATTAAATATTGTAGCCTGTAGAAGTAGAAAGTGAGATTAGTCCCCAGAATATAAATACCCAAATAGTCGTGTAAATTTCACTATTATCCAATTTTGTCAATAAATTATTTGATTATCCCAAATGGTCATATAACTTTCATATTTTAGCCGAAATAGTCCAAAATGTATTTCATATTAATTCAATTTTACACCCCTAAACTTTTAAATTATTCACTTTTACCTCCCAAATATTTGTATTTTTTGCAATTTAGTCCCTATTAAATATTTATATTTTTAAATATGAGGACTAAATTATAAAATTTATAAACTTTTTGGGGGTAAAAGTGAATAATATAAAAGCTTAGGAATCTAAAATTTGAAAACTAAATGCATTTAGGACTATTTCGGCTAAAAATGATGACTAAATTGCAAATTTTTTAAAAAAATTTGATGATAAAAGTGAAGAATATAAAAGTTTAGTAACTATTTGAGTATTTATTCCGATTGGGCCCTCTCTGCATATAGTAGTATTTATATGGAAGCTAGGAAAGACGAGGCAGCAAGAAAAGCCTTCCGATAATTTGAGCCATGGATACTCCAGTTACATTGGCGTTTTATATCTTCCTCATTTCCATCCTTTGGATAGGCTTTTCATTTCTTACCAGAAGCCGAAAATCAGGCAGCAGCAGCAGCAGGAGGCTTCCTCCGGGCCCCTTTCCATTCCCGATAATCGGAAACATCCTCTCACTGGGATCCAGTCCCCACCGTTCTTTGTCAGTTCTATCGAGAAAATACGGCCCTCTCATGTTGCTGAAACTGGGAAGCAGGACAGCCATAGTGGTGTCGTCTCCGGACACCGCAAAACTTCTGTTTCAGAAATACGACCAATCGATCTCCAGCAGAACTGTTCCTGCCGCCCTCGAGCAACCATTCCATCTCCACAACGATTCCGTCGTGTGGCTGCCGGTCGGAAACCAGTGGAGGAAACTTCGGAAAATATGCAAAGAGCAGATGTTTTCTGCAGTCAAACTCGAAATGGGCCGTGGCTTACGGCAGGACAAGGTATTGTGTTAAATGTCTTTTCCTTGTTAGTATTTTATTTTTTGACTTAGGAGTTTCCACTTTCCACCATTAATTAAATTAAATTAATGATGATAGTATTTGACTTATTTTGGGTTGAGCATTTTCACTAGTGGTCAAGTTGGCCCACTATACCTCCCTTTTATGTAATTTATATAGTTTGAGGTCTACACATCACACACCCTAAATCCTAAACACGAGTGTCACGGTTTAAAAAAGAAAAAGAAAAGAGTATTTGATTTATTTTGTACATATACAACGTTGTTGTATTTAATTATTACAGGTGAGGAAACTCCATGCGTATGTGAGAGAATGCTGCAGGATGGGTGTTGCGGTGGATATCGGAAATGCAGCATTCACCACATCTCTAAATTTGATTTCGACAACATTATTCTCCACAGAACTGGCATCCTTTGATTCAGGCACCGCACACGAAACCAAAGACATGGTGTGGGGGGTCTTGAAAACCATCGGCACTCCTAACGTCGCCGATTATTTCCCCACACTTAAATATGTCGATCCACAGGGGATCTCCAAGGAGACGAAATTCCATTTCGACAGATTGTACGAGATCTTTGATGGGATAATAGACACCAAGATGAAATCCGGGCTTCAAAATATCAATGATTTGACCGACGTTCTACTGGATATTAATCGAACAAATGATCAAGACTTGACTCGAAATGAAATAAATCGCCTCTTATTGGTAAGTCGAAATATATAGTTTGATGATCTATGGTCTGTTGTGAAGAACTGACAGCATACATATATATATATATATATGGTTTGATAATAACTGACATAGGATTTGTTCGTTGCGGGGACCGACACGACTTCGGCAACGGTGGAATGGGCAATGGCGGAACTGATGCGCAACCCAGAGAAAATGTCGAGTGCAAGAGCTGAAATTCGAGATATCATCGGAGAAGATGAAGTGATCCAAGAATCGGACATCGAGCGTCTGCCGTACTTGCAAGCCGTAGTGAAGGAAACACTGAGGCTTCATCCGCCGGCGCCTTTGCTGGTGCCTCACAAGGCCGTAACTGATGAGATTGAGATTGATGGTCATTATGTCATCCCCAAGGATTCTCAGATTCTGGTCAATGTGTGGGCAATTGGTAGAGATTCAAATGTATGGCCCGAAGCTGAATCATTCATGCCCGAGCGCTTCTTGCATACCGGCGGCCATAATAATAATAATAATAATACGAATGTTGAAACTGACTTCAGAGGACGCCATTTTGAGCTGATTCCATTTGGGACAGGCAGGAGAATTTGTCCCGGATTGCCATTGGCACATCGCATGCTGCATCTCATGCTGGCCACTTTTATACATGGCTTTCGATGGAAATTACTTCTTCAACATGGAAATGGAATCCATCCCACACATATTGACATGTCTGAAAATTTTGGACTCACTTTGCAGAAGGCCCAACCTTTGAAGGCCATCCCAATCTCATACTAATTAAATCCCTGTGCTTTCTTACTTTCTACTCTTTTTGTATTTGTGTTTATTTTGCATTGGCTTTTCTTTGTTCCTTCATTTTTAATTGCCTTCATCTTATTAATAAACTATTGCACTTTTATACAATATATATATATATATATATATACATATATCAAATTAATTCTAAACACTATTTTGTCTTGTCTTAATCCCATTTGGTTGATCTTAAATGCTAATAAGACACATCCAAATATCCAATAACATCAATGAAATATACTTCATATTCTCATTCAATTAGTTAAGCAAATACTTCATACTACCTCAGTTCTCAAATAAATGAGCCATTGGCATAATAGTAACTATTCATTGAGTAATTTTGATTATTTTTATTAACATAGTTATATATGAAAAAACATAATCATGTGAGATCTTGTTAGATTCGTCTAATCACGTAGTTTTAGAATATGAAATTTTTATAATTTTTATTTATATACAATTTGAGTTATAAATATTTAAAAATATGTCTTGAACTGCGTGAAATGCATGAAGTGAGCATTTATATGAGAGCAGAGAAAGTATATATATATACTATTGATATTCAACGCTCAATAGCTCAAGCAAATCATTTAAATGACAGTAATGTGAATTCATGCATATAACTAAGGTCCAATACTCCAACTATCTAAATCTATTACAACCACACCTGAAAGATTACTTTGGACCTTGGGGCTTCTCTTGTCTTGGAGTACTATAGAATATAATAAAACATCGTTTTCAAATAGAAAAAAACGTGTCAATTTGGGAATGGGGGAATTTAAATAAAACAAAGCACGAGAAAATGACACATGGAATGAAGTTAGCCGTTTGTAAATATGACAAAGTATTGCAACACACACACCTCCCTCTCTCGCTCTCTTCATGCATTTCTCATCATCATCCATCCCATTTTTTTCAGGTACTCCTAATATTCACGCATGCATCTGCAATCTCCATCCGATTCGATCCAGGCAAAGTCATCACTACATTCCTTGGTTTTTACCCACAATTTCCAGATCAATTTTCTACACAATCGCTGTTTTATTTGAATCCTAGGGTATGGTTTAATTAATTTTTGTTTGTTGTATTCCGCGTTGTTTGCACTGCGACACTACTGATGCCGTTATGTAGGAGTGATTCCCAAGAATATGTAATTCCCATTTCAATTTTGTGATTCGTTGGCATTTTAATTTTGGTGGAGGAAGGAATTAGGGTTTCAGATTGGGAGCATTATTACGTTAACGCATTGAAGGCTGTGATAATAGTAATTGTATAAGATGGGATTGATTTCTGGGATAGTCTTGGGATTGACGTTTGGTATTGCGTTGATGGCGGGATGGAGGCATATGATGAACTATAGGCATAGTAAACGAATGGCAAAGGTGATTATTTTGTTGTTTCTGTGCATAATTTCAATCTGCTTGTTGATGTTTCCGAAAATTGTTTCAGGATTTTAATCGCAATGTTTGTTTTTGCGTGGGCAGGCAGTTAATGTAAAATTGCTAACCTCACTCACCCGGGATGATGTGAGGAATATCTGTGGTGACAACGTCCCGGAGTGGATATCATTCCCTGTGTTTGAGCAGGTTTCAATGCTTTTTAAAAATGCTTTCTTTTTGCTTAAAGCTGTGGTGTTCAAAGTGTTAAAACTTTATAAATAGAGTGTATAATGTATATGCATTGATTATTTCTGTTAGTGTCTCTTTGTGCCAACTTAAATTTGTTTGTGAGCCAAGCTTGGATAAATTGGGAGGATGTGATTTGTTTGAGCATCAATGGCATTTTGTTAGTTTTCTTTAGATATGGTATGACTAGAGGACTTTGTAAAAATTTGGACAGATCTATGTTCATTTTTCAGTGCATGGATTTTGAATTCGGTTACTCATTTTTGCTGCTCTGAATGCATTCAGGTAAAATGGCTGAACAAACAACTGAGTAAATTGTGGCCATATATTGCAGATGTAAGCTCCCCCTTTTCTTGGTCTCTATTGGCTTCTTGTTAGTATAGGACCATAGAGTATCTTGTGTTGTCGAGAAACGTATGCACTTTTTTTTTTCTTTTTTCTTTCTTTTTTTAAAGTGTCCATCCCTCTGAAATTTTTCTTAATTAGGCAACAGAGGCTATCATCAAAGAAACTGTTGAACCATTGTTGGAAGATTACCGCCCCCCTGGGATTACTTCCTTGAAGTTCAGCGAATTGTCCCTTGGATCTGTGCCTCCTAAAATTGAAGGTCTCAACACTGTTGACAAGTTGCTATTAAATATACTTAATCCTTTTCTCTGCTTTGTCCTTCTTCATATTGTAACTCAATTCAGCTGAGAAGAACATAAGTTCATTTAACTTTGCCACATTTTACCTATTTTCGTATGTAATTACTGAATTCATGCAGGGATTCGAGTTCAGAGTCTTAAAGAAGGTCAAGTCATAATGGACATTGACCTCCGATGGGGAGGTGATCCAAGCATTGTTCTTGCTGTTGGAGCAGCAGTTGTTGCTTCTATACCCATTCAGGTTGGTAGATAAATTATTTCAGTCCGTAGCACAACTTTCGTACCTAAAGTTAAAAATCAACTTTCTTTTTCTTTACAGTTGAAGGATCTTCAAGTGTTTACTGTGGTCCGTGCTATTTTCCAACTTGCAGAGGAGATTCCTTGTATATCCGCTGTTGTTGTCGCTCTACTGGCTGAGGTACATTTGAAGATACTCTGTAATTTGCTCATCTTGGCAGATTCTGAATTTTAATCATGTGTTAGTAACATTGGTGTTCTACGTATGATTGATCAAATTATAATTTTTGTTTTGTTTCCACTACATTCAGCCAAAGCCACGGATCGATTACACTTTGAAGGCCATTGGAGGAAGTCTAACAGCTCTTCCTGGGATTTCTGATATGATTGATGTAAGTTTCATATGTTTCTTATAGATGGAATGATCACTTCTGTCTAGTTGGACTGATTTTTAATTTTATGGATTGTTAGGACACCGTTAATAGCATTGTGACTGATACGCTCCAATGGCCGCACAGGATTGTTGTGCCTCTCGGTGGCATACCTGTCGACACAAGGTGACTCCTTTCATACATGTCTTACACACAACCACTTTGCTTATTTTTCTTGCTCTTCTCAAGTGACTACGTTTACTACTACATAATATTCCGTGCATTTGGTGGTTTAGTGAATTGGAGCTCAAGCCAGTCGCGAAGGTTACAGTGACTGTAGTAAAGGCGAATGACCTCAAGAACATGGAGTTGATTGGAAAATCTGATCCCTACGTTGCTCTCCATATTCGCCCACTCTTTAGAGTCAAAACGAAAGTTGTCGACAACAACTTGAATCCTGTGTGGAACGAAACATTCGAGCTTATTGCTGAAGACAAGGAGACACAGGCTCTCATTGTTGAGGTACTAATTCCTTCACTAATGTTTTTCTTTTTAGAATGTGCCGGTAAGTTTCTAACTTATTTTTCTTATCGCGACAGGTGTTTGATGAAGACATTGGGGAGGACAAGCTCTTAGGAATAGTAAAGGTACCTCTAAATGACCTGGAACCTGAGAAAACCCAAGAACTTGATCTAAGGCTGTTCCCATCCCTCAATATGCTCAAAATCAAAGACAAAAAGGACAGGGGATCTGTCACAGTTCGGGTACAGTCATGAACTTTACAGTAAAAAGCATTGATGTATTTGTACAGAGGTATCATGAACTTGCCCCGGTTTCAGGTGCATTACCATGAGTTCAACAAAGAAGAACAGCAAGCCGCCCTGGAAGAAGAGAAGAAAATGCTGGAAGAGAAAAAGAAAATGAAAGAAGCAGGAATTGTGGGGAGCACAGTGGATGCTCTGGATGGGGCAGCGGCAGCTGTGGGCAGCGGCGTAGTAGCTGGTACCGGCATGGTGAGCAGTGGTGTTGCTGCCGGGGCTGGCGTGGTTGGCAGTGGTGTAACTGCTGGGGCCGGCATTGTTGGCAGTGGTGTAACTGCCGGAGCCGGCATTGTAGGCAGCGGCGTGACTGCCGGGGCTGGCTTGGTTGGGAGTGGATTGGGCGCGGTCAGCACGGGCCTAAGCCGAGCCGGGAAGTTTGTGGGGCGAACGATCCATGGCAACAGGAGGAGTGGCTCCACAACTCCTCCACCAGGGTACCTTTCTGAAAGTGAGAATGAGAAGTCACACTGAACTTGATGGTTACTGACTTTACTGCTGGGAAAGGATGAATGTGGTTATAATGGAAAAGGGACTGATTTTCTCATTGTGGATATACATATTTTTGGATGAATTCATGGAAACCTTTTCAATGTCTTGGTTCTATTTTTAATGTTGGGATTGTGGGAATAATGCAAAAGGTTTGCTGTTGTGTGGGATCATTTTTTCCCTAATTATATTTCATATATATAGTCCAAGTGAAATGGAAATCTTAGTACTTTTTGAGAAAATCTTAGAACTCGTCATGGCTTTAATTTGTTTTTAATTTGGAAATCACTGTCATCATCAATGGCGGACCATTAAATTTCCGACTGTTAGGGCTCCAATTTCTACAAGCAAATCTCTAATAGTACTACTTTTTTTAGCAATATAATTTTTCGACTGCCGCTTTAATATGTTCATCATATCATACCATTAACTACAAGCAGCAAATCTCTAATACTACTACTTTTTTGCGCACAAATGTTTTTGTTTTACGTGGGATAGAGGGAACTGAATATTTACTAATATAGAAGTACATTATTTTTATTTCATGTCTATTTCGAATATAATTAGTTTGATTGGGGATGAGGGCAATAGTCCATGCCTTCCAATCTAAGGGTTGAGGGTTCGATTATCCATCTGGCCCTCTATCCGTCCCCTTTATCCCTTCATCATTTGTGTGGGATGGGTTTCACCAACCTTTTTCTGCCTTCGATCCTTAAAAAAATAAAAATTTAGTGCTATATTTTGGGTTGTGCATTGTGTATAATTAATTATATCTGCGAGTTTGAGAGGTTAGGAGCAAGATTTTGGGATTGTTTACTCTCTGTTGATTAAGTGACTTAAATCATGTAAGTAGTATTTATTAAAATTTAAAAAAGAAAAAAAAAACCAGTGAAGTGATCTATTATAATCATCTACTTGAATAGTTTTAAAATATAGGAGTATATTGTCCGTTAAAATATGGACCTGAAATGCAATTAGTAGAATATGTTGGGACGGAATGAGTACAAAATAAAGATTAAAAGACAACCGATGGAAATAAGGCCCCCAAATTAGTTAGATATAATAGATATGTGAAAGCCTTGGTTATTTCTTGTTCCCTATATATAAACCCCATCAATCATCATATCTGATACCAAACTCGCAACCAAGACATCTTATATTGCTCATTCTTGACTCTCTGCATGGTATTTCACTGTGTATGTCTTCCCTCGTCATATTCCACAATTCATTATTACTACCCATGAATATGATCATCCTTATCGCCCCCATCATGCTGTCTCTTCTCCTACAATTATGCCAATGCCAACAAACCCTAACCTTGTCGTCGTCCGATCCTCTCGACTGGGATAAGGCATTCAAAGCCCTCGACATCTCCTGGAACTCCGACGGAACCCTCAACCGATCCATCACTATCCCCATGGTCGACCCCACCCCCACCGCTGGCCCCACCAATCCGTCGCCCACCGCCCTCTCCAAAGACGTCAGGCTCGGCCCCAACACCGCCGCCTATGTCCGCCTCTACACCCCCCCTAACGCCTCCTCCGTACACCGCAAGAAGCTCCCTCTCATCATTAACTTCCACGGCGGCGACTTCGTCCTCTACAGCTGTTCCACCGTCGTCTACCACCGCCTCTGCGAAAACGTCGCCGCCCACCTCAACGCCGTCGTCGTCTCCGTCGAGTACCGCCTCGCGCCCGAGAATCGCCTCCCCTCCGCCTACCACCACGGACTGAACGCCATATTCTGGATCAGGAACCAATTCCTGCAGGGTATCCGCGGCCGCGATCCCTGGATGAATTACGCCGACTTCTCCAAAGTGTTCATCCTCGGCAGCGGCGCCGGCGGCAACATAGCATACCACGTGGCGCTCCGCGCCCTGGACTTCAACTTCAGCCCCATCCGAATCCGCGGGCTCATGCTGAACCAGCCGTTCTTCGGCGTGAAGCGGCGCACCGCGTCGGAAATCAGGTTGAGAAACGACAGCTTCGTGCCGATGGACGTTGCGGACGTGCTATGGGCCCTGGCGCTGCCGGTAGGCGCGAACCGGGACCACGAGTTTTGTAACCCGATGAGTGGCGGGAGTTATAAGGGGCGGGTGTTCCGCCTGCCGGCGGTGTACATCAAGGGGGATCAAGGAGACCCGCTGGTGGACAGATCGGTGGTGCTGGCGGGGTTTCTGGCGAGGCGTGGGGTTAGGGTTTATGCGGGGATAAGGGACGGGGGATTCCATGGGATAGAGCTGCTGAACTCGACGGCGGCGCAGATATTGTACGACGACATGAACAAGTTCGTGGCAGAAATCTTGAGGGATGATATCCCTCGTATTGCATCCTCTTGAAAATGATGCATGAAGAATGCCATATATCGATCTGGATTATTTCATGTCTCATCAGTGGTCTTTAATTAATGTTGCTTTGTTGAAATAAACTTGTCTTTTGAACGTTGCTTTGTTGAAATAAACTTGTTGTTGGGAATTCTCCAAACACTTCACAAGTTCAAAATTTGCAGCGGACAAACAATTCCCAAGTTGTTAGAATTTCGCAGGAACATTAACAAAAACAAGCAAACAATGAACACAAGGATTTACGTGGAAAACCCTTCCAATTCGAAAGGTAAAAACCACGAGGCTCTTGAGCCTATCTCAAATCCACTATCACCAAAAGAGATTACACCAAAGTCTGCTCAAATCACAACAAAAGATGTGGCCTTACAACAACACAAAGTCACCACAATCTCAACTCCACCAAGAACACCAAATCGGAAAATAAGAACTCAAAACTGCAGCCCCGAACAGAAAATTATACAAAAATTTCTAACCGTTGAAATTCGATTTCCACCGTACAAAATCAAGAACAAGATGTCCCGCACCTGCTGTAAAAATTTCAACCCGATCGGACAAGGTTTGGTGTGCCGATTGGCCGGAAATCAGAAACTGGACGGAGAGTGTTTTGTTGCTGCTTTTTCTCTCTTCTCTCTGTTTGGCTGTTCTCTCTATGGCTGCTGTGTTGTGTGTCTTGAATAATGATATGTCTGCAGCTCTCACTTTGTAATAATTAAGGGTGCCCAATTATTTAATTTTGTTGACTTGTTGGGTATAGTTGGGAGGACCCAACAAATCTCCCCCTCCTCCCGACTATGTGGAGGAAGTTGTCATTCCGACAAGTGAGCAACAAAATTCAAATTTCCATCTTGGTACACATTTCGTAAACATATCAGCTCCATTATCATCTGTATGTACCTTCTCAAGGTATATCGACTTCTCATCCAACACGTCACGCAACCAATGATATCTCGTATCAATGTGTTTAGACTTTGAATGAAAGCTAGGATGTTTACTAAGATGGATAGCACTTTGATTGTCACAAAATAAGGCATACCTCTCTTGAGCATAGCCAAGCTCGTTGAGAAATTTCTTCACCCAAAGCAGCTCCTTGCACGCTTCAGTAGCTGCAATAAATTCAGCTTCAGTTGTTGACAATGCAACACATTTCTGCCTTCTAGACTGCCAAGAGATTGCTCCCCCTGCAAAGACAATCACATAACCTGAAGTGGATTTGCGAGTATCAATATCACCCGCCATATCAGCATCAGTGAAACCACGAAGAACTAAATTTTCACTTCCAAAACAGAGTTTCAAATCTGATGTACCACGAAGATATCTCAAGATCCACTTCACAGCTTTCCAATGTTCTCTTCCAGGATTTGAGAGAAAACGACTTACAGTGCTCACAACATGGGCTATATCAGGCCTTGTACATACCATTGCATACATCAAACTTCCAACTGCTGATGAATAGGGAACATTTTCCATATCTTTCTTCTCTTCTTCAGTGGAAGGACATTGAGAAACACTCAATTTCATGTGTGTTGCCAATGGAGTACTAACAGGCTTAGCATTTTCCATATGAAACCTTTGAAGCACCTTCTGAATATAATTCTCCTGAGATAGCCAAAGTTTACCAACTTTTCTATCCCTCAAAATTCTTATGCCAAGAATTTGATTTGCAGCTCCCAAATCTTTCATAGAAAATCACTTGCTCAACTCTTGCTTCAGCTCCCTAATTCTTGAAATACTCTGACCAACAATTAACATGTCGTCAACATAGAGCAGCAAGATAATGAAGTCATTTTCTGAGTACCTCTGCACAAATACACAATGATCAGAATTGAGCTTTCGATAACCATGCTGTTGCATCACTGACTCAAACTTCTTGTACCATTGTCGAGGAGCTTGTTTCAAACCATACAAGCTCTTTTTCAATTTGCAGACATAATCTTCTTTGCCCTGCACTTGAAATCCCTCAGGTTGCTCCATATAGATATCTTCATCTAATTCACCATGAAGAAATGCTGTCTTCACATCCATTTGTTCGATCTCCAAGTCAAGACTTGCAGCCATCGCTAACATAGATCGAATAGAAGACAATTTAACTACTGGAGAAAAGATTTCATCAAAATCAATTCCTTTTCTCTGCTCGAAGCCTTTAACCACCAATCTTGCCTTATACTTTGGTGTCAAAGAACCTTGTTCTTGCTTCAGCCTGTAAACCCATTTATTTTTCAGGGCTCTTTTTCCTTTTGGTAATTTCACCAACTCAAATGTATCATTATCATAAAGAGACTTCATCTCATCATTCATAGCATGCAACCAATGCTCTTTATCCACACTCTCAATTGCTTCATCAAAGCATTCAGGTTCTCCTTCATCAGTCAAAAGGACATATTCACTAGGTGAATATCTAGTAGACTGTTGTCTATCTCTTGTAGATCTCCTGAGAGGAACCTGTTGAGTATGATCAAAATCATCACTGTCACCACCCATAGAGTGTTGTGCACCATCACCATGATCATCATCTGTCTGATCTTGTTGCATATCCTGTACTTCTGTATCATCTCCAGCTGGCGATCGTGTTATAGGAACTGGCTCAACATCTACAAAGTCATCTTGAGCACGAGAGTCAGATTTCTGCAAATCTTCAATTGTCTGATTTTCCATAAACACAACATCACGACTCCTTACGAGCTTCTTTGTAACCGGATCATACAATCTATAGCCAAACTCATCTTGACCATAGCCCACAAAGATGCACGGTTTGCTTTTCACATCAAGCTTTGATCTCTCATCTTTTGGAACATGAACATAGGCCTTGCAACCAAAGACTCTTAAATGATCATATGACGAAGTTTTACCTTTCCAAACTGCATCTGGAACATCTCCATTAAGAGCAACTGTAGGAGTCAGATTGATCACGTGTGTAGCTGTCAATAAAGCTTCACCCCAAAAGGTCTTAGGAAGTTTTGACTCTGCCAGAAGACATCGAACTCTCTCCAATAATGTTCGATTCATTCTCTCAGCTAACCCATTCAACTGAGGTGTCTTTGGAGGTGTCTTTTGATGTCGAATCCCCTGTTTCCTGCAATAATCCTCAAATGGTCCACGATACTCTCCCCCATTATCAGTACGGATGCACTTCAACTTTCTTCCAGTTTGCCTTTCGACTAAAGCATGGAAATCCTTGAATTTATCAAGCACTTGATCCTTTGATCTCAACACATAGACCCATAGCTTCCTGGAATGATCATCAATAAATGTCACAAAATAAGATGCACCACTAAATGAGTGTACCTTCAACGAACCGAAGACATCTGAATGCACCAAGTCCAGTAAATTCTGCATTCGTCGAGGTTGATGAGTTTTGAATGACACTCGATGTTGCTTTCCTGCAAAACAATGTGCACATTTCTCCAAATTTGCATTATTCAATCCAGAAATGGCATTTTTTCTCACCAGAGTTTCGAGGCCTTTAGCACTTATGTGACTCAACCGTCTGTGCCATAATTCAGGGGAATTCTGCTTCTCCACCAGGTTCACAGCATCACTGGAAACTGAAGCTTGCAACGAATATAAGTTTGATCTCAGTATTTTACCTTTAGCAACCACAAGAGATCCTTTATTCAGTTTCCATATACCATCACAGAAATTATTTCCATAACCATCTTTATCAAGTCTCCCAACAGAAATCAGATTCATACGAATATCCGGTGCATGTCTGACATCCTTCAATCGCAATATAGATCCATTGGCCATCTTCAAATAAATATCACCTGTGCCCACAACTTCAGATATACCATTATTTCCCATCCTTAATGAACCATACTTACCAGCATTGTAAGTAGAAAAGAAATCCCTTCTTGATGTGACATGAACTGCAGCACCTGTATCAGCAAACCAACTAACATCAGAGGAAATTGTATTCACTGCATTTTCATCAAAGACAACAACGAGATCATCTTTTGTAGTCGTGGCAACATGACTGGTATCCTCAGACTTTCCTGCACCAGCATTCCTGTTATCATTCTTCCACTTGAAGCAATATTTCTGGATATGACCCTTCTTGTGACAGTAGTGACACTCAACATTCTTATATCGAGATTTGGATTTGCTCCTTTGTCTGCCCTTATCAACATTTCTGGTTTTATGTCTCCCCCTATTCTCTGCAACGAACAACTCATTCTGTGAAGATGAAGAACCTTGAGTTTTTCTTCTCATCTCCTCATTCATGATTCCACTTTTGGCATAATCAAGAGTCATTGCACCATCAGGAGCAGAATTAGTGTGTGACACCCTGAATGTCTCCCACTTATCAGGCAAAGTATTCAGCAACCATAATCCAAGAATCTCATCATCGAATTTCACTCCAACATTTGACAATTGATCCAACAACCCCTGGAACTCATTCACATGGTCAGCGATAGGAACATCTTCCTTATACCTCAATTGTATCAATTGTTTCAGCAAGAATAACTTATTATTCCCTGTCTTTGAAGCATAAAGCTTTTCAAGCTTATCCCACAGTGTCTTGGCATGCGTCTCATTAGCTACCAAATTTAACACATTATCATCGACCCACTGTCGAATAAAACCACACACTTGTTGATGCTCAAAAGCCCAATCCTCACCCGATTTAGATTCTGGCTTCGAAGTAGTAAACACAGGTAGATGCAAACTTTTTACAAATAGAAGATCTTTCATCTTCCCCTGCCATTTGTGATAATTCATCCCATTCAACGAAATCATCCGGCTTGTGTTAATTTCCATAATTCTAACAACAACAATAGCTCTGATACCACTCTGTTGGGAATTCTCCAAACACTTCACAAGTTCAAAATTTGCAGCGGACAAACAATTCCCAAGTTGTTAGAATTTCGCAGGAACATTAACAAAAACAAGCAAACAATGAACACAAGGATTTACGTGGAAAACCCTTCCAATTCGAAAGGTAAAAACCACGAGGCTCTTGAGCCTATCTCAAATCCACTATCACCAAAAGAGATTACACCAAAGTCTGCTCAAATCACAACAAAAGATAAGGCCTTACAACAACACAAAGTCACCACAATCTCAACTCCACCAAGAACACCAAATCGGAAAATAAGAACTCAAAACTGCAGCCCCGAACAGAAAATTATACAAAAATTTCTAACCGTTGAAATTCGATTTCCACCGTACAAAATCAAGAACAAGATGTCCCGCACCTGCTGTAAAAATTTCAACCCGATCGGACAAGGTTTGGTGTGCCGATTGGCCGGAAATCAGAAACTGGACGGAGAGTGTTTTGTTGCTGCTTTTTCTCTCTTCTCTCTGTTTGGCTGTTCTCTCTATGGCTGCTGTGTTGTGTGTCTTGAATAATGATATGTCTGCAGCTCTCACTTTGTAATAATTAAGGGTGCCCAATTATTTAATTTTGTTGACTTGTTGGGCATAGTTGGGAGGACCCAACACTTGTCTTGTGTGTTGTAGTATTTGATGAATTATTAATTGATGTAATGCAATGGAATCATCATCTCATGTTATAATCTAGAATCTAGATAATCTATTTCTAAGCTAGACATAATATCATCACAAACAAACTCATGCATGATTTATATAGTAAATATTTTTAAAACTACTTTATGAGTACATAATAAGGTTAAGCTACAATTACATTGAACATCCAATCATACATTTTTAGTGGAGTACAAAATTTACCACAACTGGCCTTGAACCTTTTTTTTTCTTCCTTATTTTCATTTAACATTAGATATTTATCCTAGCTAATTTGGCTTATTAAGGTTAATTATTGATTGTGTGAGTTCTAAAAAGATTTAACCTAAATTAAACAATTAGGCTTGTTCATATAGGTGTAAAAAGTTTCTTTTTTCCATGTGCATTTGGAGAATTGATGAAGAAGAATTATGGTTATTTGTATATACACACATATATATAACCATAATTATATGTTGTGTAACTTATTATCTTGAATTCAATTATTTGGTTTGTTGTGGATACCAATAATTTGATAAAAAGTGGATTTTTTTTTAAAAAAAAAAAAATTGGCACAAAAACTTAACTGTATATATAAGGTCCAATTTTCATCGAAATTTGGTATCAAAAAAGAAAACTTTATGACCTTGATATCAAAAAGTGGGGAAAATTAAAATAAAATATCTTATCGCTATATGGTGCCAAAAAGGAAATTTCCCCACCCAATTCGCTAGAAGGATCGATATATAGCTTAAAATTTATTTACTTTGGAATTGAAAAGCCTTTTTCTTTTTCTTTTCTGAAATGTCGCCTTCAGACGTTTGTGATAGGCCATGAGACGTGTCGTTGATTATGTTCGACTGGTTACAATAATGGTTAGGTTCTTGCGGTGACGATCGATAGCTAGTTTAATTAATGGAATTGAAGACCAATTAATAGACATATGTCCTTATGCATGCAATATATGTTTATAGTATTTAGGAAATCATTGGGTTGTCAATATTATACACGTGCATGATGTTTATTACTTGAATAAGTTAGGATAAATATTTAGCATAATCGGATTATTATATAGAGATAATTATTAAAATAAATCACTACAAGGGCGGTGCATTGTAAAAATATGCCAAATGATCTTATTGTGGCCTATATCTGCATTGTAAAAGTAGGTCACTACAAGGTCATTAGATATATTTTTACAATGCAACGCCCTAGTAGTGGTCTATTTTGATAATTTGTATTTGTAGTGGTCTAAAATCAAAATTAAGCATTTATAGTGGCCTACTATAATACTCCCTCCGTCTCATTACAAATGTACTATTACTGTTGGGTACGAGAATTAAGGTAGAGTTGATTTGTGAGTATATGATGGGGTCCACATAGTTGTTGGAGGGGAAAAATATTTCTATTTATATAAAGAAGACATTTGTAATGGAACATTAATGGGAGGGAGAGAGTATTAATCTCTTATAATATATTTTGAGGGGTTGATAGTATGAGGCTTAGGCAATCATTCTCGTGTATATATTAATTGTCTGCCTATTTATTACTCCCTCCGTTCTTTTTTTAGTTGTCTTTCTAGCAAATATTACGCAAACCAAGAAACATAATTATTACCACACAATCTTCCATTTCTACCCATCTCACTTACCAGGAAATATACTTGGGTTGGAGAGAGAATGAACACCATTGGGTGAATGTAAGGATAATATTGAAAAATTTTCATAGAAATACCCAAAATGACAACTATTGTGTTCAACTTTTTTATCTCTAAAAAAACTACTATTTTGGAGGGAGTAATTATAATGTTCTCACATTAATCCGGTCCTACAATTTATAAAGTTTTGTTTGATTGCATTAATCATGAAGAAAATGTTGGATATTTCGAGCAAAGAAAGATCTTGCATCAAAATCATTGAACCAGTGATGGTACATATAATGGTGCAGATTCACCGTAAGACTTTTGCTCTTGCTTTTATAAAATATCGAATGAAAAAATCACCATAGCTAGGAAGTTTAGTCACTTTAATTCTTGTTTACGGATTATTCTAAAATAATATACATATAATTTATTTTAGATAATATAATTAATTACGTACGGCATAAAAACTTCCATGCATGTAGAATTATTTACAAATGTGCTGCATCGTCCTCGTCGTCATCATCATCATCGTTTAATGTAATACTCCCTCTGTTTTTTAAAGATTGCTACGGACCCACCCAGCACGCAGTCCAATACACATTTTAAACCATTGATAATTCAAATTCGGTACAAGTAAAAATTCTAAAAGTTCGATATTTGAAAACTATAGGACGAGATGAATCTAACAAGATCTCACTTGGCTATATTGTAACTTATATAACCATGATAAAATTTGAAGTCAAAGTATATAAGTGAATAGTAGCAATTGTTAAACAGTACGTAGCTAACAAAAAAATGGAGGAAGTAAGTAATATATAACATATAATGTGTACATGTACGTACTAATTTAATTTGTTTTCGAAATGAACCTCGCGAACAAATTAAATAAGTGCACATATATATATATATAGTGATACATTATCCAATCCAATGTTATATAGTAGTTGACTTTTAATCTTTAACGTCTTAAGATTTTTTATTTACAAGATTTTTTTACTTAAAAGAATGGTGGAAGTTTATATTACAGTGTTCCTTTTAGTTGTTCAATTTTAAAATTGAAGATGATGTATTTTATTTTTCTTTATTTTTTTATTTTTATTTTTACTTTGAGTAAGAAGTTGAGGTCAGGTAATTATACATTGCAATATAAATAGAAATAAAATGAATAAAGAATGGTAGAATACAATTGAATTATTATCTCAAAGGATCACATGCTTTGAATAATTGAATTAAAGGCGGGGCAGCATATATACTCTATCGTCTATATATATGTGCAACCAAAGAGGTCATTGAATTTCATAAATAATTATGTGGTATCCCACTATTTAAATAGTAGAATTTAATATATTTTGTACACACATGTATGAACTATTATAATACTAGTACTTCTTATACTAGTATATTTTAACATTTATTTTTGAACTTCTTTATTACCTTATTTGGCTGAAAGCCTCAAATTAAAAACCAAATTCTGCTGCCTAGCTATATAATTAGAAGATCAATCCACACCTCGTTAATTAATTTTATATATTTCATACAATAGGAATATTCCTATCTTTTAAAGGTTTAATTGAAACTATTTCAGCTGTATTATATATTTCTCTCACTCGATGACGATTATAATGAGTAGCAATATTAAATATTTTAATAGATAGGAATTTATGTATATTTTAATCAACATTCGGTTTTATAGGCAACGATGCATAACTTCCTAACTCTACAGAATGTATGACCAACAAATTATACAAATAACCTCAAATAATCTCTCTCATTCATCTTATTTTAGTTTTTTTTTTTTTTTTTGGGTGTATCTTATTTTAGTTTTGATTCAATGACAATAAATAATTACACATATTTCCAGCCTATGCTGGCCTATTATCGAAACCAAGTCTATCACAATTAATTACCAACTCTTTATCACAATTAATTACGTTGTATAGTACATTTAATTTTGTATCATGGATTCGGCTTTCTAGGCGATAATTTGAGATTTTGAAGCGTGACGCGTGTCTATAAGTGGATGGAAAGGTAATTTGAAATACTAATGGAGTAATTACATAATAATAATAATAATAATAATAATAATAATAATAATAATAATAATAATAATAATAATAATAATAATAGTACTCCTCCGTCCCACTAATAGTATCTCATTTCTTTTGGGCACGGTTTTTTATGTGGAGATAGTTAGTATTTAATGTAGATGTAGATTTTTTTTTTGGGTGAACAATGTAGATGTAGATTTAAAATTGGGATAAATTAAGAATTTATATGATGTCATTGAAATGTGTTTGAATTTTTAATTAATTTATTTATGTGCGATGTGATAGTTGTGTGTATGAAATTTTAATATATTTATTTATTGATGTGATATGATTGGAGTGAGTTTGTAATTAATTATTTCCTAAAAAAGAATGAGACAATTGAAGTGGGACGGACAAAAAGAAAAATGGGACGGAATTAGTGGGATCGATGGAGTAATAATAATAATAATAATAATAATAATAATAATGAGAAATTTTTGGGGACTTGATCCAACCGGCAACCAGTACAATTATTGGACCTTCCCCAACTCCATGCGGCATAAATTAATTGTCGGGAGTACTTTCTTAATCGTAATGCACAGAATATAATAGGAAAAAAAACCAAATATATCCCTTTTGTTTCAAAAAAAAGTCATATCTATCCTTTTTTTATTTTATTACCGAATTTATCCTCTACATATGCTAATTATATCCGGAAATATCCTAAATTCACTAATCGTGGAATGGCTGCTGACGTGGCAATAAATTAACTTAAACCCTACACGCTGGATGGGATTTGAAGTGTCTCTCAATTAGGGCTGAGGAAAAATACCGAGTATACCGCATACCGCACATACCGTATCGAAAAAAGAAATATCGAAATTTTCGGTATACCGTAATTTTCGGTACGGTATCATACCGGAAAAAATTCTCCGTACCGTATACCTTACCGAACTTTACGGTATGAAAAATTTCATACCGTTGCCGTACCGAACATTTCGGTATACCGATCTTCGGTATACCGAAAGTTTCGGTATGAAATATTTTCATACCGTTTCTATACCGACATTCCGGTAAGCTATACCGAACATTCAGTACATACCGACATACCGTATCGCGGTATACACCAACATACCGAACATTCACTACATACCGACATACCGGTATTGCGGTATATACCGGCATACCGAACTTTCCCTATATACCAACATACCGATATTACGGTATATAACGGTATCGAGGTATATACCGATACCGTGGTATATACCAAAGTTCGGTACGGTAGCGATATACCGCGGTATCAAAAAATTTATACCGTTACCGTAACGAAATCTTACGGTACGGTATGTATGATACCATACCGAAAATTACGGTATACCGAAAATTCGATATTTTCGGTATTTTTTCGATACGGTATGTGCGGTATGCAGTATATTCGGTATTTTTTCCCAACCCTAATTGAGACACACTTCAAATTCGATCCAGCATGTAGGGTTTAAGCTAATTTATTGCCGCGTCAGCAGGCATTCCACGATTAGTGAATCTAGGATATTTCCGGATATAATTAGCATATGTAGAGAATAAATTCGTAATAAAATAGAAAAAAGATAGATTTGACTTTTTTTTAAACAAAAATTATATATTTGGCCTTTTTTCCGAATATACTACATAGAGTATGTGCCGACACCCAATTCACCAAAATCACTTCATGTCCTTCATTGCATTAATAATCCTCACATGTATTGTGTCCCTATTCAACTACTCGTAGTACTTCCTAAGTACTTACTTGACTACTAAGTAATATTTTAATTTATGCATTTGTTCAGTTTTTCATACTATGATTTTCAGGTTTAAGAAACTGTTAATTATAAACTCTAAAATACCTCACACGTCATGTGATTCCTTTGACATCACTTGGCATGCATATGTATTCTTTCATTATACATATACGCAAAAGAAAAAAAATAAATAAATCATAAATTGAGCTTGATGATAACAAATTCAATACCGTACGTAAGTTTCAAGCACATTTGCCTTAACCCCTGATTGAATAGACATGACATGATGCCCAACACCGCCGGTTCCGGTTCTACTGTTTGGTGGAAGAATCGGTGGGACCCATTGCAGCTCCAAAAAACCGGTGGTTACGGTTTAAACGAGCGAAATTTTTTCATTTTAATATTTTTAATTATAAAACTTGAAAATGGAATAAAATCATTTCAAACTCGGTCTAAATTGTCGATTCTTTAAGAAAATTTAAAAATATTCAAACCCATTCCTTTTTTATATATTCAGAAAAAATTATATATATATTCTTGGTCACCACTTAATAGTAATTTTATACTTCCACTTTAATCATATGATCTCTTAATAATTAAGGTAGCTTACTTAATAGAGTACATATGGTATAGCCGTATAGATCAATAATTTTACAGATGTTATTTGGCATCAAATGAGAATTATGCATGCTGCTCGGATTTTCAGACAGGTTTCTTGTTGTTTAAAAATGTCACTGCACAAAACTAAAGTCCTATCAATTTGGATATGGCTTATGTGCTGTTGCCAGCACCTATAAAAAGTGATGTTTATGATAAAATGATGAATACAGTAATAAAAAGTGATTAATAATTTTTTTTTGACAGAATTTAGTGTAGCGGACTATTTACCAACATCATTTAATTTGTACCCTCCATCATTATGTACATCCATGCATTTAATTCAAGCATCAAATTCTAATCTCCTTCTTATTGTATTAATTTAAATGAACTCCGATCCGTACACTAACAAATTAATGAAGCATCAAGCATCAAATTCTAATCTCCTTCGCCAAAAAAAAATTCTAATCTCGACCAGTCTGAAGTCGCTTTCCAAAGCATCAAATTGCTACCACATAAATCAAAGACCAAGACTTGCATTTAAATCCAAGCAAGTGACTACTAAATTCTTACAAGAAATGAAGTTAATCCATTTTGTCGTTCGATATGATGTCACTGTTTGTTAGTAGTATTACAATAACATTCTGAAAATTTAGATATGAATTAAATATTCCACAGAAAATAATTGACATATTGATTTTCGGTGTTCTACTTTTAAAACATTAGTCTAATTTTATATATCCTGCAATCTAAAGTTTGCTTTCAAAATCATTGAAGGTTGCATTTGGTTGCAAGGATTTGTAAGAGATTCAAAATTCATAATAACATATCATTCCACTTAGTTATTTGAATTAGTGGAAGAATTTCAAATCCTTTCCCATAATTTTAAGCTAATTAAAAGGTCCCCTCCTAAAGTAAAAGACTTGAAATCTATTCCCCAAATCATGATCTCCTAAATCCAAATCCATCCATCCAAATGCAACCTCTAAGTATTGAAAAAGAAACACTATTATCTATCGTTCTAAACATTGTCTATTGTCCTACGAAAAGCCCATCTTCCTTCCAAGATATCCCAATCCATACTTTTGGACACATGTCTAAAGAGTTAAGCTAAAGTCTATAATTATTACATTATTACTAATATATGGACAGCCTTGTTACTTCTTTTGGAATGTTTTTGAATTGAGAGTATCCATTCCTTTATATAAGTGTATATGTATATATAACACTAGTGATTAGTACACAGGCATATCCCTGTTTATATGCATTTAGGTCTTCATTCATCAATAGTTCAAGGTCGATGAATATCAGGAAATTTCGTGCTTTATTGCATTGTGGCCTGCTTTGTCTCGTTATTACATGTATGTTGGCTGCAAATGAGAATGTAAGCAAGTTCAATATTAATATTTGATTCATAATGTGTGTATTCTTTTTATTTTTATTTTTTTTCCTTCTCTCTCTATATATATGATAAGATCGATAATGTGAGACTAAACATTCCTAGCAGGACTTCTACATTGTATTCTTGAGGGATCGTTTGGATACTGAGGAATTGACCATCGATTCACATCTGAATGTCCTCTCGTCCCTGAAAGGAAGGTTAATTTATGTGTGTTTGTCATATACTTCGTACTTGACTATAAAGCCAGAAAATATTCAGTGGATTAAGTGAAAAAAAACACCATTGGTGTCATAAGTTTTCCCAATTTCGATTTCAGTCCCACATTAATTTCATTAACACAATCAATCCATTATTTTTGCTAATTTTTGCATAATATATCCATCTCAAACCCCTTAATGACGCATTTCTGCTGACGTGGCGTCGCGTAAGTTTGCTTAATCCGGCGCCATTGGTCCCTAAGTTGCTTAATCCGGCGCCATTGGTCCCATCAATTTGCTTAATCCGGTGCCACGTCACCATAAATGCGTCATTAAGGGGTTTGAGATGGATTATGCAAAAATTAGCAAAAAATAATGGATTGATTGTGTCGATGAAATTAATGTGGGACTGAAATCGAAATTGGGGAAACTTATGTGACCAATAGTTTTTTTTTTTTTTTTTCGTGGATTAAATATAACTTGGTCTAATTAAATTATATATATTGATATAGTAACAGACATGATGACCTTGTTATTATATATATTTTGAATAGTGAACATGGAGCTTCGGAGTCCCTTGTTTATAGCTACACCAAGAGTTTCAACGCCTTTGCAGCAAAGCTCACTAAAGATGAGGCCCGAAAGTTATCAGGTAGGTAGGTGATTATGGAATGCTCAATACAGCAATATTTACCTAATTAATGTAATAATTTGTTTTAAAAGTATTGATTGTGCATTCAACTCATACTGTACTATTCTGATATTCAAACAAATATTTTCAGACATGGATGAAGTAGTTTCAGTGTTCCCCAACCAATACCGCAAATTACACACAACGAAATCATGGGAATTCCTCGGACTAACACCACACTCTAAAAGGAACTTGCAGGGGGAGTCCAACATTATAGTAGGCCTACTTGACACTGGTAATTAATTGCTAATACTCCAGTAATGCAACACAATAAACGTTTCCTCATTACAATGTACTAGTATTTATTCAATCCATCAGCTGGGATTGAATGATGGACTATTCCCATTATATATTATACTAATCAATAATAGTTGTAGCAACAATCAGGAATCACTCCACAATCAGAGAGTTTCAACGATAAGGGTTTTGGCCCTCCACCACCTCAATGGAAAGGAAGTTGTCGCCACTACGCCAATTTCTCTGGATGTAACAAGTACACACTAAATTCTTACATGCATACTATATATATACCTTTTATTCTCAAACTACAAATTCTTGCATCTTTTTTTTTAAAAAATAAAAAATAAAAAATAAAATTCTAACAGCAAGCTGATTGGAGCAAGATATTTCAAGCTCGACAAAAACCCGGACCCTAGCGACATCTTATCCCCAGTAGACGTGGACGGGCACGGCACACACACATCATCAACTCTAGCAGGAAGTCTCGTCCCAAATGCCAATCTCTACGGTCTTGCAAAGGGAACTGCCCGCGGGGCGGTGCCTTCCGCCCGCGTGGCCATGTACAAAGTGTGTTGGGAGAGCTCGGGGTGCGCCGACATGGACATTCTTGCCGCATTTGATGCCGCCATCAGTGACGGCGTCGACATTATCTCTATATCCA
Source organism: Hygrophila difformis (assembly GCA_030278955.1). Lineage (NCBI taxonomy): Eukaryota > Viridiplantae > Streptophyta > Magnoliopsida > Lamiales > Acanthaceae > Hygrophila > Hygrophila difformis. The sequence goes on from JAOANR010000002.1 coordinate 70,651,628, forward strand.
TAGGCGGCCTTACTGGAAGCTATACATCGGACTCAATTGCGGTGGGAGCCTTTCACGCAATGCGGAAAGGGATTCTGACTGTGGCTTCCGCCGGGAATGATGGGCCGAGCCGCGGAAGCATTGCCAACCATGCTCCTTGGATTCTTACCGTGGCCGCCACCGGCATTGACCGACAGCTCAGGAGCAGAGTTGTGCTTGGCAATGGACAGACCTTATCGGTAATTCATGAACATATAGTAATGGGAAAATGACTCATTTGGTCCGATAATGTTGAAAATTTTTTCCAAACAGTACAAAAAAGTTCGAAGTTAATGAACTCGTTCATTAAATACCCTAATCATTACCGAACCCGTCCATGAACCGGTTTTTTTACTAATCATTACTGAACGCGTCCATTAAACTACCCTATGGGTGGACCGTTCGGCGATGAGTAGGTATTTAATGGACGGGTTCGGCAGTGATCGGTAAAAAAACCAAAGACGGGTTCGGCAATGATTAGAGTATTTAATGGACGGGTTCATTTAATTCGAACTTTTTTGGATTGTTCAGAAAAATTTTCAACATTATCGGACAAAATGGGTCATTTTCCCATATAGTAATTAAATTTTGTTTGATTGATGATTGGGAGAAAGTTGATGTGTTTAATTTGGCATTAATTAGGGAATTGGAGTGAATGCGTTTGAGCCTAAGCAAAAGTTGTATCCTCTTACAAGTGGGGTTGATGTAGCCAAAAATTCAGACACTAGAGAATCCTCAAGGTATTATTATTATTACAGTGCGGTTTGGGAATTAATGCCAAGATGTGTACATATAATTTTGTTTATCTTATTACAAGCTAGGTTTTGTGCTGAGGACTCAATGGATCCCAAGAAAGTGCAAGGAAAGCTCATCTATTGCAAGCTAGCTTCTTGGGGCGTCGACTCGATAGTGAAGAGCTTGGGAGGCATTGGCACTATGATTGAAAGTGAATCTTTCCAAGATGCAGCCCAAATCTTCATGGCTCCCGCCACAATGGTAAATGCTACAACAGGGGAGAAAGTAAATGATTACATGCACTCCACAAAGTAAGAACCGATCAGGACAGTACCTATGTACTGTAATATTCTTCTAGCAACATAAATGGATCATTGTGTAATAATTAATGATATGATATGATGGTAATGTATGCTTTTCAGGTCGCCATTTGCTGTCATACACAAGTCCGAGGAAGTTAAAATCCCGGCTCCCTTTGTTGCATCCTTCTCTTCCAGAGGTCCAAATCCTGGATCAAACAATCTTCTCAAGGTATTAAACAATTACTAATTGCTTCAAAATAAATATTTAATTTGGTGTCGGGACAGATCTCAGTGTATATATGTCCACTCCTTAGCTTATTCATATGATCAAATGATGAACAGCCTGACATAACGGCTCCTGGCATCGACATCCTGGCATCGTACACTCCTCTGAAATCACTAACCGGACTAAAAGGCGACACGCAATATTCAAAGTTTACTTTCATGTCCGGCACTTCCATGGCCTGCCCACATGTCGGAGGAGTCGCAGCCTATGTTAAGTCCTTCCACCCTAACTGGTCCCCCGCTGCAATAAAATCCGCCATCATGACCACAGCTAAAAGACTGCGTGCTAAGGTCAACAAAGACGGGGAGTTTGGGTACGGTTCAGGGCAAGTGAATCCAACCGAAGCAATCAATCCCGGTCTAGTCTATGACATGGATGACATGGGATACATCCAATTCCTATGCCACGAGGGGTACAAGGAATCCGACATTGGAACATTAATCGGGCAAGCTGGATCGGTGATCAATTGCTCCAAGTTGGTTCCTGCAAAAGGCCAAGACTCAATCAACTATCCTACAATCCAACTAGCGTTGCAGAGCGATCAAGAACCAACGGTAGGCGTGTTCAGAAGAAAGGTGACGAATGTAGGGCCTCAATCGGCAACATACAATGCGACCATCAAGGCACCTAAAGGGGTGCAGATAACGGTGAGGCCTATGAGTTTGTCGTTCACAAAGGCGTCGCAGAAAAGGAGTTTCAGAGTTGTAGTGAAGGCAAAGCTCAAGGCTAATGTACTTAGGAAATCAGGGTCTCTTACATGGACAAGTGGTAATTACAGTGTGAGGAGTCCTATTGTTATTTACAATCCTTTGGCTATGTAATGTAATTCAATAAAGACCATCTTTATTTAACCGAAAAAGCCAATAAATCACGTAATTTGATTTAATCTTTCTATATTTAGTTTCTTTTTCCTCATTGGTACTGGAGTCGTGCATGTACAATTATACTATCATGCTTGATTATTCATTTCTTCATTATCCATTCCTCTTTGAAAAGGGGCAAAAGATGTTGATTTGTGTAGATGACTATGGCTGAAAAATAGTAATGTAAAAAATATTTTAACTAAGAATAATAATTTTAAGTAATCTCCATAATACTCCCTCTGTCACATTATTTATGTTTCAAAACTTCACGTTGTCCAATGCAATTGTTTAACACTTAATATCTTTAAATTTATACTCCCTCTGTCCCAACTAAGATGTTTTGTTTGACTTCTGCACACAATCCAATGCACTTTTTTAATCGTTAATATCTCAAAATATATAAAAGTAAAAATTATGTAAAATATATATTTGAAAACGATACAATAAAACGAATCTAACAAGATCAAACTCGACTATTTTTTTCAATTATATACTTACAATAATATTGAGTCAAAGCTGAACAATGAATAGTGTCAAAAAGTCAACAAGACATCTAAGGTGGGACGGAGGGAGTATATGTAAAAATTATGTAAAACATATATTTGAAACTACATGATTAGACGAATCTAACCAGATCGAATTTGACTATATTTTTTCGTATATAATTACGATAACATTATGTTAAAATTGATCAATAAACTGTATTAAAAATCAAAGTGAGACATTTTGAGTGGGACGGAGTGAGTAATAATCAATTCACATGCATCCGCCTGTGGCTGTGGGCACTCATTCTTATGAGATGTCGTTACTCTGTTTTCCTCTCTTATAATACTAGTATACTAAATATTTCCTTCTTGCCTCATCCCTCCGTCACTCAATTTTTTTTTGTGAATTATCGGGTATCCCAAGTTATATTGGACTCAAGACTAATCCCTCGAAGATCTGCATGGGCAATTAAGGATGTCTATCTCAAAGTAGTTTTTTTGCATACACAAACTCAAACCCGATACCTTCCTTAAGCGACTAGAGCCCCAAATCCATTCAAGTTTAATGTCGTTGGTCTCCGTCACTTGTTTTTACTTTTACTTACATATTTATTTCTAATTTACATTACTAAATATACATGTATATGTATATATAATAAAAATATTATCTATAAATACTTAAACACAATAGAAAAAAGTCATATATAGTGGATTGACCGATTGATGATAAGTGGTAGAATTACTATATTATTTTCCAGTATGGTTGTGACCTTAGGAAGCAGTTCGGTTATGGTGCAGACATGAATTTAGTCTAACATGATATTTCCATTCTAAAAGTGATGTCTCCCATATCCCACCATAAAACAACCCTGAGAAGACGGTGGGATTTTTCTGAATTCTCTCCCACCTGCACGAGTATGCAAAAAATTGGAGATTTGTGGGTCCCAAATTATACATCATTTAAGAAGTAAACATCATCTATTTGTTACACATCATTTCACTACAAGAAATTGCGGGAATACCGACCGGTATTCCCGACCGTCAAAATGCGGTCGGCGATGCCGACCGCTTTACCGACCCCAGAGTGACGGTCGGGAAAAAGTGACCGTTGGGGCTGGCAGGGTGTAAAGGCGACCATATTGCCGACCGCGAGGTAATCGGTCGGCATCGCCGACCGGCTTGCCGACCGCAAATGCGGTCGGCAACCTAGGGCAATAAACCTGTTTTGTAACAGCGAATTACAGCAAAAAACATACCCCAATCCCCAATTTTCACTCTCGCGATTCACCACCCCCACCGGCCAAAACTCCGACCCCGCCCCGACCGACATCCTCCGCCGACCACCGCCGCCGACCACATTCCCTCCGACGAGCTCGACACTCGAGTCATTCGAGTGAACTAAGGAGGTGGATGGTTTTGCATTTGGAAGGGAAGCAGTAGCAACGCCGTTCCCATCTGACCGCCTCCGTCCGCCGCCCCCGCGTCGAGGCCACCGTCCGCCGCGACGCCTCTCGCCCGCCCGCCCACGCCCACGACGACCCTCGCCCGCCCCTGCCCCCTGCCAAACCTCCGCCGCCCCTGCCCCCTGCCAAACCTCCGCCGCCCCCTGCCAAACCTCCCAGTCGCCGCCGCGCCGGCTGCCGCCCTTGCCGATAAGCATTTCGAGCCACCCACAAAAGCCCTTCCTTGAGCCACCTCAGTCGAACACGGTATTCGATTGACCAATTACCTCTTCGATTGTTGCCATTTTTATTGCATTGTATTCGATTGATTTTTGGTATTGAACTCATTTTATTGGAATAACGGATTGATGCTCAACCTGTGCATTTATTTTTTTGGTTTGTAGTTGTTGATTGTATGTAATTATCCTCTAGTTGGCAAAATCATCTTTCCTATTGTTATTGACAATTTTTTGCTTGAGAAAAGCTGAAACAGCTTTGATTTGGTGCATAATTGGTACAATTTTTTGTATACTTTATTTTATGGGCATACAATTGGATTACTCTGCCGGGTAGATAAATTTTCGTATATCATGTGCTCTTCTTTGAATTGAATTCGTATGCGAATGTGAAGTCACTTTGTAGTTTAAATGAATTGTTGAGTTGGAAAGGTTATTTCATGGAATTTTCCTATATTGTGTTTATATGTACAATCATGAATTGTATTAGTTTTTTTTAAGCCATTATGATATGTTGGTCGTATATGTGCTGTTGGAGTTAGATTTTTATAATTTAGGATGTTATATTCGATGTTCTTATATGTTTTTTAAAACTGTTAAAAGCATATGGTTAGATGTTTATATTGTGTTTATAGGTCACATATACGAATATATATATGTGACCTATATGGTTAGAGGTTCTATCCGACTAATTTCGAATATTGCAATAACAGATACACTTGGTCCCGAATTTAGGAAAGCAAAACCCCACTCAATAGGCGATCTGCATTGGTCTCTTGCATAGCAAGGTAATATATAATTCGATACATGTGAATTAAATGTGTTATATGAATTTTAAGATGTAGCTAATTTAATGGTTTGTTTGCATGAAATTGTTTTTCGTTTTAATGTTTCTTGATATATTATTGAATTGTCTTTTATTTGGTTATTTGTAGTTCCGCAACAGTTGGTGGTTAAGAATTGATTAGAACTTCTGTTAGATAGAATATTTAACGAAAATATAAGTAAGTAGGTGTTATATGTACTATTTTAGTTGAATTGAGCATTAGGACCTCTGTAAGATAGTATACACCAAAGAAAACATAACTTATAGCTCAATTGGATAATCCAACGATCGGTCGATAATTAATTGTGTAACATGTAATAAGTCATCCATTCGATAATATAGCCATATTTGTAGGTGATGGATAGGAGTTGGATGTACCGCTCTTGCCGTGAACTCGGAGAACTCACTACTGAATTTAAGAATGGAGTTGAATTATTTATACGGATGTCCCATCAAAACCCAGATGCGGATATAGCCCAAGGAAGATTAAGGTGTCCGTGTAAGAAATGTAGGAACAAATGTTATCAAGTAGATGATGACATTAGATATCATTTAAAGCGTTATGGATTTGTCTCCAATTACGAGAGGTGGACGTGTCACGGTGAGCCACATCAATTTAGTCGGTACTACGAGGATGATGTGGGCACTGCGGGGGCGTCGGGACATGAAAGTGACTACATACAAATGTTAATAGATGGAACGGGATTTGGTATCCCCGACACAGTATCACATGAGGAGGAAGATGTACCGAGGCCTCATGAGAAGCCTAATGCACAGGAGAAATTATTTTTTCGTATGTTGGAGGCGGCAGACAAGGATTTGTGGCCTGGCTGCAAGAAAATGACCCTACTGTCCACTATTGCGAGGTTGTAGAATATTAAGTCTGAGCACAACTTATCGGAGAGGTGCTTTGATACTTTGTGCCAACTAATTATTGACACACTCCCCGAGGATAATTCCATGGTTAAAAATTTTTACGAGTCTAAGAAACTACTTGAGGGATTGGGGTTGCCCGTTCAGAAGATTGACTGTTGTGGCAAAGGGTGTATGTTATTCTGGCGCGATGATGCGGACTTAGATAGATGTAAGTTTTGTGACGAGTCTCGATATAGAGATGGGAGTTCTAATTCATGGATTGCACGGAAATATATGTTCTATTTTCCACTGAAAAACAGATTGAAGAGATTGTATGCTTCTGAGGCGACTGCGAAGTATATGACGTGGCATGTCGGACACCATCATGGCGCGTCCGGGGAGATGTGTCACCCTTGCGACTCGAAGGCATGGAAGGACTTTGATACAGTACACCCAGATTTTAGTACGGAGGGTCGGAATGTTCGATTGGGCTTATGTACGGATGGTTTTCAACCGTTTGGTCAATCGGGCTCCGAATACTCTTGCTGGCCAGTCATATTGACACCTTACAATCTCCCTCCCGATATGTGTATGAAGGATGAATATATGTTTTTGACTTGCATAATTCCTGGAAAATCAAGCCCAAAACAGAGGATCGATGTTTACCTACAGCCCCTGATCGACGAACTCCGGGAGTTATGGGATGTTGGGATCACAACATATGACACGAGTAGAAAACAGAACTTTCAGTTGAAAGCGGCATTGATGTGGACGATTGGTGATTTCCCGGCGTATGCTATGTTGTCGGGTTGGAGCACTTATGGGAAAACAGCGTGCCCAGTGTGTATGGAAGAAACAGAATCTACACGGCTTAAAGAGGGTGGGAAACAGTCGTGGTTTGATGCGCATCGGAGGTTCCTCCCTTCCGATCATCCTTTTAGACTGGATAAGTCAAAATTCAAAAAGGATCGGGAGAAACATGGACTGCCACCGAGGCATAGGACTGGCGAAGAAGTATTGAATGAAATAGAAACACTTGGCCTACGGCGTGTAACCGAAATAGGGGGAGTTGAGGAGAATACAGTAATAAGCAAGACATGTGGATGGAAAAAGAGGAGTATATTCTGGGATCTGCCATATTGGAAGACGAATTTAGTTCGACACAATTTGGATGTCATGCACATTGAAAAGAATGTGTTTGAAAATAGGGGTGAAAGTGGGGCGGATAATATCCGCCCGATCCGACGCCGTATTCGATTATATTCGAATCCGAATTCGAATTTTTATATCCGGCGGATACGGGACAGGATATGGGATTGTAAATATCCGCCCGTATCCGAAAATCCGAATATAATGCGGATATTATCCGTATTTTCTATCCGAATATCCGAAAATTTATATATATTTTTATATATATAATATAATATAGTATATTAACTATAAAATAAATAAGTAATACTATATGTATAAATAATCAAAAGCTTGAAAGCCATATGTAATTTATTAAATCAAATCATATCAATCAACTCAACTACATCATTAGGTTCTTTGCATCAAAACTGTAGTATGTAACATCTTGTAGTGATGTTATTTAGATATTTTGAACGAAATAACGAATGATCTTGGAAAATTAAAAAATTTAGTTTAGCTTACATAGTAGTATATTCCGATTTCACTTAAAATTATAAAAAAAATTAATTTTAGTAATTATAAGATTATCCGAGTTAAAATCCGAATCCGTCTCGTATCCGTTTCCCGAAATATTCGAATTTGTATTTGTATCCGGCCTATTCGTATCCGATTCCATATTCGACAAAAAAATATGGGATAGGATACGGGATGAGTACTATCCGCCCGTATCCGTCCCGTTTTCACCCCTATTTGAAAATGTGTTCAATACTGTGATGGATGTGCTGGGGAAGACCAAAGACAATGCGAAAGCACGCGAGGACATTGTTGCCATGTGTAACAGACCCGAATTGCATAGGGACCCCCGGACAGGGAAATATCCGAAGGCAGTGTACACAATGGATAAGGATAAGAGGGACGTGTTTTTGAAATGGGTCGCAAGTTTAAAATTTCCGGATGGTTGTGTATCCAACCTAGGTAGATGTGTAGACATGAACAAACATCGAATGTTTGGCATGAAAAGTCATGATTGCCATATATTCCTGCAGCGGCTTCTACCAATTGGATGGCGGGAACTACTCCCTGAAAGTGTGTGGGAACCAATTACAGAATTGAGCAATGTTTTTCGCACCCTAACTGCGAAGACATTGAAAATGTCGGATATAGAGAGGCAATCCATAGATATTCCAGTAGTCCTTTGTAAGTTGGAGACATCTTCCCACCAGCCTTCTTTGATTGCATGGAGCATTTACCTGTCCACTTGCCTTTCGAAGCTTCACTTGCCGGACCCGTTCAATTCAGATGGATGTACCCGTATGAAAGGTATTATTTATATGTTGTTATTTATAAAATGTATTGCATATTGCTCACAGAATTGTCCTACATTTAATCCATATGTACCATTCTTATTCTAGATATCTCAATCGATTAAAGCGTACCGTGCGAAACAAGGCACACGTTGAAGGTAGCATTTGCAATGCATATATGGTTCGTGAGGCATCAATTTTCTGCTCTCATTACTTTGAGAGACATGTATTCACGCGCGAGCGGAATGTGCCAAGGAACGATGATGGAGGGACAATTCAATACGACGAACGTCTTCCGAGCATATTCAAATATGCGGGTCGAGCCCAAGGAAAGTCTAAGAAGAGATTGTTGTCGGTACAAGAGTTAAAAGCCATTCACAATTACCTCCTCATGAATTGCAAAGAAATGGACCCTTATCTCGTGTAAGTAGTAGATAAAATTTGTTTTTATAATGAGATATGTAAATTAATGTTCCAATATTTTCTGTATAATAACAATGTCCTCTTCATACAAATAGGATGTACGAACAACATCTACACAATATCAGGCCGAGAATAAGCGAGGCAGATACGCAAACTGCAATAGCGGACGATTTCCCTCGTTGGTTGGAGGAGCATGTGATTCAAAATCCGCCCGAAAATCCATGTTTGAGCCATATAGCACAGGGGCCACTTCCCACGTGCAATTCATATAGCATGTACTTCATTAATGGGATGAAATTTCATACGGAATCACACGGCATGAACAGATCGACCTACAACAGTGGTGTTTGTCTACCGAGCACGTCAGGAGACTACTACGGGATCATCGAAGAGATCATTGTTGTAGAGTACCCGGCACTGCCTCTCAAGCAAATTACCTTCTTCAAATGTAAATGGTTTGATCCACGCGAAGGCATTGGAACACGCACCCATTTGAATTACAAGCTTGTTGAGATTAACAAGTCAAAGTCCCTCCCAATATATGATCCTTTTATATATGCTTTCCAAGCGGAACAGGTGTGTTATGCGTCGTTCCCAACCACACGCTCAAGTGCCGGTACGAATGAATGGTTGGCGGTATGTAAGGTGAAACCTAGGGGTGTAATAACCGTTAGATCTGGGGAAGAACCCGACGCATTTCAGGTCGACGCCCCAGAGCATCTGAGTATCGCCACTACAAGTTTCACGTCTGGAAGGGAGCGTCTAACAGACACTGTTGTCCAATACATGGACCTTCAGCGGGATGATGACGTTGTCTCAGAATCTTCGGATGACACTGCTTCTAGTTCAGATGACACTGATCCGGATGATCCATCTCAGGAGACTTCGGATGAGGATTTCCAACTTTGAAATGTGATTTACGTCTTATATACTTGCAGTACATTTCACTATCTTTGTACATGTTTTATTAGGAAATATCGCTAATTCCTTATAAATTTGGCCTTGTACAGATGTCTGACCGAGGGGGGGGATCGTCTCCGAACACGCCGCAGCGAAACATTACACCGGCCGAGGAGGCGGAGAGGATCCGGAGGGCGAGGGAGGCTTACAGGCGACGGATGGCGGGTAATTGTCACGATAGTTATCTCTATTACTATTTGATGAAGTCACAGATTCCTAATTATTACTTCTTGTATTTCAGTTGCTAGTGCCGGCGCGGAGGAGCAGACCGGCGTGCACGATTCCGATCAGGCTGTGCCAGAGACACCACCCCCACCCCCACCTCCACCCACACACACACCAGGTATTATCTATTTTAAAATATAGTTACCTTAAAAATTGCATATTAATATACCCATTTGTTCGGTTTTAGGATCGGTTGGCTCTACGCAATCTACTCCTCCCTCTGCTCAGCAGGGGAATGACAGGGTGCTTCTAGCGCCGAATGCCACTGATGGGATGTAAGTCATATTTCATTAAATTAAATTAATAATCTGATTTGTATCTTTATAGAAAATGTGTATTCATCTTATGTCTGTCAACAACTTTCATTGTATTACAGTATTGACTTCCCGAACGCAGTCGTGAGGAAGATTATGGATATATTTCCCAGGCGTGCAGATGTAAACGGGATTAGCTGGGGGAAGGTTTCAAAGGAGACAAAGGAGTTCTATTGGGGAGAGTTCCAGGTATGATGTGTAATAATGTGTAATTTTCACACCACTTATTTTATTGAATATTAACTCAATCTGCAGAAAGTTGCTCGTTGGGCTCCCGAGCATGCTCTTGCTGTAAGGAAAGAATGGGAAAAGAAGAACATAGCACGGTGAGTTGTAAATTACAGGATAAATGAGTTTTATTGTGTAATACGTGGGAGTATCATTACCTTAGTTGCAAGTAATTTAACAGGTACAAGGATTACACGTTGGACATACGAAGTAAAAAAAAAACCGATGCCGGGCGATGCAGTGGTGGCTGAGAATTGGAGACGAATATGGGATTCCCAAGCCTTCAAGAATAAGAGCAAGACGGGAAAGCTGAACAGACGGCGCGGTCAGGAGGATGCACCGGCCCTCCCCACACACACTGCAGGATCCAAGACATTCCGTGCCACCCGTGATGACATGGTATTTTTTTAACCTCACTTAGTTCTAATTTTATAATATAGTTGAATGACATTGTCTTATTACACTGATGATTTATGAAATTTATAGTCGACTGCTAAGGATGGGCCAGTTCACTTGCACGAGCTCCATGAGCACACACATACAAGAAAGCACCAGAAGGATAATTGGGTCCGAGAAAAGTCGAAGGATCTTCAGGTACAAATTGTAAATATCGTGGGAGGATTATGGTTTGCCTAGATACTAACTTATTTAAATTCAATTTTTTATCTTATTAAACAGGATGAGTTTAATGCCGTTGTTGAGACTTTGACCCAAGATCCGGAGATTGGTAGCAGCTTCGATCCAGATCGCCTCTTCCTAGACGTTGCTGGTGGCCATGACAGGCGGAAGGCGGTCTATGGCATAGGCTCAGTAGCCAGGTCGCTCAGGCCTACGGATGCAGTTCATTCCACCCCTCCACCGCCTACTTCTCAGTATGTCACGCAGGCACAGTTGGATGCGCAGTTTGAGGAGTATAGGGCGACTCTAGATCGGCTCGCACAGTCACAGATGACCATGGCGGAGCAGATGGAGAGATGGCTGGGAGTTCGGGGTCCTCGGTCTCCCGACCGCGGGGATGATGGATTGGGAGGTGGTGGTTCTGCTGTTCATTGACTTGTCGTTGATTATGTCATTTTACTTAGCTTGTCAACTTTGGATACTTGTCGTCTTTTGATCATTTTGTACTTATGTTTGTGGACCTTGTTTAATTGAACTTGTTGGTATCGGACTTGAAGTAACGTATTATAGTGATCGTTGACTAGCAATCATATGTACTTGTCGTCTTTTCGAACCTTTATTGTTGTTTGGAAGTTTGGCATGAATTTAGATTCAGAATTCTGGCTTGTTGAGATTGTTGGTTGTTGTTTGCTTTGATCTGCAGGGTGGCATGAAAAAAACCAGCCAAAACAGGCTGCTGTTTCAGGATTACCGACCGCATATGCGGTCGGTAATCGGTCGCTAAAGAGAGGACCAGAAGGTCCTGCAGGCCGAATTACCAACCAAAAGTTGGTCGGGAAGTCGGTCGATGAATACTGCCGACCGACATTCGGTCGGCAAAACGGTCGCCAAACTCACCGACCCCTCAGCTTTTGGTCGCCCCACGGATGCATACCAGGAATTTGCCGACCGTCGTTTCCGGTCGGTAAGCCGGTCGGCATCTCCGGAAACGACCCGTCCAACGGTGTTGCCGACCGCATTTGACGGTCGGTATTCCCGCTTTTTCTTTAGTGTTTTACTTATTTGGGCCATCATCAGCTGCATGTGCAGCAACTGCACCAAAGCTCATTCCGTAACCATGGGCGGATACTCTCTTTAATGTTAGGAGACTGTTAGATTGAGTCTATATAAATATATTCGTTATGATATTATACGATCATTGATTCCAAACCCTTTACACTCCCATATCGATTCTTCATTATTTCTTCTTTCTTTCTTTTTTTTCCTTTTCAATTTTATTATTACGATTCAATATATTACTCCATCCATTCCATTATTTATGTCTCACTTTTTTTGTCGTCCCAATACATTTTTCACATTTCCATTTAAGAAATAATTAAATATTAATCACTAAACCAACCCACATCACATCACATGAATAAATAAATATCATTAATAAATTCAAACTCACAACTATCACATCACACATAAATAAATCAATTAAAAATTCAAATACATTACAATCACAGCACATAAATTCCTAATTTATCCCAACCTTAAACACTATTCTATCCCTAATCCCCTATATTAAATATTAACTCACTCCACATAAAATCAGTGTATAAAAATTTTGGGACGGAGGGAGAAGAATATTAAAGAAGCTGAAATCGAAAAATGAATAAAATAATAATGGTAGTGATAAAGATGGAACAGATCCAAATGGATAAGTACTATACGTTTGACAGTTGTGTTTATATTTATGTCGTATCGGAGTAATATAATGCGTGAGTGTGTTTGGTTCATGTCTTCATGACATCGATGTAATGAATGATGAGTATGATTGAGCTTGCTTACTTACAAGCTCAGTGACCCTTTCACACCTTCCAACTTTCCAAAGAAAAATCAATATCCTCAAAAGTTGAGTGAGAGTGTGCCATCATCAGAAAAGAAATTTCCTATAAATTATAAAAGAAAATATTCATCACAAAATGCTCCAATGTACTTCAATTTAACAACGGAAATGGAGTAGTATTAAAATATATATAATATATATATATATGGGCCTACGTGTATACTACTCCTATATAGTAGGCGTAGGTTAACAGTTAGTAGTAATTTGTTTTGGGAATTAAATTAGCTAGTGATTTAAAGATTATGTAGTGGCTAGGTAGATAGAGAAAAGAAAAGAATAAGTAGAGTAGTAAAGGAAAAGGTGAATTGAGGAACGGATGCATGACGGGTGGCAAGAAATAATTGAGATTAGGTTTAAGAAGGTAGGTAGGTGGGTGAGAACTGATATGTGTGGGCCGGCCTGCACTTGTCTATACAGACTATAGTCACTATACTCTCTATGCTGCAGCCTGCATGGTATGGTATCGCATCCCTCGACCATTCCGGCAGGAAATAATACTATAGTACATGAAAAAGTGCCTTATCCAAAATCAATTAATTTGGCCAAGGACTGACGGTGCATGTCAGTTAATTCCATCTTTATATAGTTAAGGGTTTGATTTTTATGCCGTACTCTATCCTTCTTTTTTTTATTCCCATTATAATTTATTTGGCTTGAATTCACACATCCTTTTTTTTTTTTCATGCATTACTTTCAATATTTACCAGAAAAATTAAACATTCACCAGAATAGATACTAGTACTCCATCTGTCCTATTAAAAGTGGTCCTATTTTACTTTTATATTATTCATTGTTTAACTTTGACTCAATTTTATTGTATTGATACAAGAAGAGAAAAATAGTCAAATATGGTCTTGTTAGAATCGCCTAATTGTATAGTTTTAAAATATATATTTTATATAATTTTTACTTATAATAATTTTAAGATATAAAATGTTTAACTTTATTTTATGCAAAATAAAGTGATATTTTTAACGAGAGGGAGAGTAGTAGATAGTGAGTGAAATAACTTTATTGCAACATAAAGAAGGCACACATACAGGTAACTGGCCCACCATCACCATGACCATGACCATACCCTCCTCCTCATCAAACCCTAATAACACAAACCACAAGTAACTTTATTATGACCATGTAACATCGATCATAGACTACTTGAAAAGCGGGAAATAACCATCGATCCCATCAAACCTACCGCCGGCCTGCCTCTTTATTCAATTCATTAATTTTACTCATCAACATCCCCATCATACTCCTCCTGCAGATCAGATCAGATCGCGGCGGCGGCGTGTTCGGTGGTTGCCACGGAGGAGGACAGGTCCCCGGCCCTGATGAGCTCCGTATTGTGGACATCATTGACGAACCACCTCATATCATTGTACAGCTGCTGCGCTGCGGTCTGGTTCATCAGCTCGATCCCATGGTACCCTCCATTGTTGAACCGGTAACTCACGCTCACCCCGTTGTTCGCCAGGAATATCGCCAGCTGGATGGACCGGTCCACCAGGGGGTCCCCGGTATCCCCCTTTATGAATACCTTGGGCAGCCGGAACACCCGCCCCAAATATGTTCCCCCCGATATCGGATTGCAGAACTCGTGGTCCCGGTTCGCCCTCCTCGGCAGCACCAGCGTCCACAGCACGTGGTTCATGTACAGCGGCAGCATCTGGTCTTCCTTCAGCCGCGTCTCCGACTGCGTCGGCTTCACCCCTCCGAAATACGCCTGGTTCAGGAAAATTCCCTGGATCTTCAGGGGGCTGAGGTTGAAATCCAGGGCGCGGAGGGCGGCGTGGTAGGCGATGTTGGCGCCGGAGCTGCTCCCGACGAGGAACACGCGGGAGAAGTCGGCGTACTCCATCCACGGGTCGCGGCCTCCGATTCCCAGGGACTGGTTCCGTGCCCAGAAGATGCCGTTCAGGGCGTCGTCGAAGGCGGCGGGGAGGCGGTGCTCGGGAGCGAGGCGGTACTCCACGGAGACGACGACGGCGGGGAAGTCGGCGGCGATGTTGTTGCAGAATTCGTGGAAGATGACGGTGGAGGCGCTGTAGAGGACGAAGTCGCCGCCGTGGAGGTATATGATGAGGGGGAGCTTGCGGTTTTTGGGGGGGCGGAGGGGGATGTAGAGGCGGAGGTAGGCGTCGGAGTAGGGGGAGAGGCGGATGTCCTGGGAGAGGGCGGTGGGAGGGGGCTTGACGGCGTCCTCGTCGGGAGTAGGGGGAACCATGGGAATCATGATGGTGCGGTTGAGTGATTTGCCGTCGCGGTTCCAGGCGATGCCGAGGATTTTGAAGGCTTCCTGCCAGGTGTGCTTTTTTTGGGAGAATGCTGTAGGAGTATTAGCAGCAGAGAGGAGGATGAAAAGGAGGGATGAACAGAGTAGCATGGGAAGTGGAGAATGGTTTCGAAGAAGCTCCATTGTTGGGTGTGGTGGTGTAATGGAAATGCTTTTCCCCCATTTTATAGGGGTTTTCTTAAACATGGATATAAAACCTACGTGCAAAACATGGATTAATATAAATTTTTTTTTTTTCTTAACAACATGATTGGAGAGGATGATAGGGGTCTATGCCACATAATTACAAAATGATAAAGGAAAATGATATGATGGGTAATCGAACCCCCAACCTATAGGGTGAGAGTCGTGGAACTGGACCACTAATCCACTATGGTAAATCTCCATCATCATATGCTACTAATATAGTACTAAATATCCAAATATATAGTTTAATTAATTTAATATATTAGAAAGAAGATAGACGTGGCTCCAACTCAAAACCAATTGATAGTAAATAGACTAGTACATGCCCATGAATTTATCAATATAAAAGCAATGTCGGACATTACTTCCTCCTTTCTTTTTTAAATGCCACGTACCCACATTTCACGCAGTTCAATATACGTTTTTAATCCTCAATAATTCAAATTGCATACAAATAAAAATTATAAAAATTTAATATTCTAAATCTATGTGATTAGACGAATCTAACAAGGTCCCACTTGACTATATTTTATCTTATATATAATTATATTAAAAATTCAAATCAAAATTACTTAATGAACAGTGACAAAACCTTGATTGTCTCACTTAAAAAAGAGAACGGAAGAAGTATAACATAATGTATGAGCACGCCCCCTTCTATAATGCACTCTCTCTCATTATACTATAAGAAAAAAATTTCCCCCTTTGTATATTCATCTGCCACAATTATTATCCCGTCGCACTGTATTTCTCATATTAATGTGTCACATGCAATGCTCCTTACCGTTTATTTACTTACTACTCCGCATTAATTACTCCCTCTGTGCCGGTAATACCGTCTCAAAATATTTGGGCACGATATTTTAGGTGTAATGAGTTATTATGTTAAAGTGGAATAATTAGTTGATGTGATATTTATTTAAATGAAGAAAAAATAAAGTAATTAGTTGATGTGATGTTTTAGTTGATGTTTATAAAGTAAAAAATTTTCCAAAAATGGTAATATGACAATTATAGTTTGACGGACCAAAAAGGAAAGTGATACAGAATTAGTGGAATAGAGGGAGTATATCGTCCCTCTTTTTATTTTCACGTTTTTTAGAAATAACGTTTTTAAAGTTGTTAAACTTGTCAAGCTGAGTTCGCCTTATTTAATAAATACTCCCTCCGTCCCACTTCAAGTGTTTTGTTACTGTTGGGCATGGGAATTAAAATAGAGTTGATTTGTGAGTATATGATGGGGTCCATATAGTTGTTGGAGGGGAAAATTAATTCTATTTATAGAAAGAAGACATTTGTAATGAGAAATAGTAAGTAGGACATTGATAATGGGACGGGGGAGTACTATTTTTTTTCCTAAACGGCTTATACATAATAGAATAGGAAAATAGATAATAAGAGTTCATACTACATAAATTATAAATAAACAAAGGAGATATATAAGGAGTTAGGTAGGAAACCAAAGTTGAAAATTGAGTAACTTAACCATTATGTCCGGTAATCATCCCTATTAATAATTATGAATCATTACTATGTTGCCACATTATTCCTTTTTTTTTTTACACTTTAATTAAACACGTGACTTGGGCCTAAAATTAAAGAGAAAAGGACAAAAATAAAAGAATCATTCAATTTGCCGCTATTAATAATTGAGATCAAAGGAAGATAAATTAAATTCACCAAAAAAAAAAGAGAGATAAATTAAGATATTGAAGTAAAAAAAAAAACAAACAAACAAAACAAACAAACACAAAAACTTGTAATCAATATAGTAACACAACACTTTTATTTTAAAAAAACAAAAGAAAATATACAAATTAAAAGATATGAAAATTATACGATTCTCCTTATCTTGGAAAAATATGCAACACCTATTCTCAGAGAGACGTTACTGATGGAGGGAGGAATAATACATGCATTCTTGGTAAAATAAAAAAATGAAATTAGCTAGTGCAGCAGCAGCTGTTTTTTGTTTGTGGGAGAGATGAGAATCCCAGTTCCACTTGCAAAAATATTGCCCCATTTTACAGTGGAGAAGCAATAATTGGAGCTCCATTCCATTCCATGATGTGGTGGTTGTGAATGATTACTACATTGCATGCATTGCTGTGGTAATGATATTTGTCCCTTTATAATAATTTTAGATGTTTGGATAAAACTGTTATAGTATATCATGTGTGTGTTTTTGCTTTCCATAAAAGTTTTTTTGGACTGTGGCCCGATTTTGTTGGGATCATGTCAATCGTCCAGCCAAGCCAGCTAATATAATGGCATCAAATTCAGGCCATGTTTTCTTTGATTTCATACCAAGGATTTCATATCCTTTGTTTTAAAGGAAAAAGAAAAAAAAATTAATATAATGGAAAATTAAGATATTTACAATAAAATATATAGGAGAATGATAGAAAACCAAATGTGAACTGATTTTGGACGTGTTTGGTATGGAACCCAATTTAATGCATTCATACAAGTCCTCAATGTGGCTTCTCAAAAGTGAAAGTTTACTTTATTTTATTTTTTAAAAGTTAAAACAATATTTATTGGTCAAATTCATATTCAATTCTTTAACACCTTTTTTTTTCATTCCCCAGGGACTCTGACAGCTTAATCAAATATCTCGGTTCGAACCTTTGTTTACATTGGAAAAAATAACCCTTCAATGATTAACAAATTCTCAAATGATTAATCTTGAGTCCGATATGGTTTGGAAATACGATACATAACCTTTTTTTCTGGGGGTAAGCAAAATAAATCTTTTAACACCCAAAAAGTATAGGAAAACTTCAGATACTATTAATATTTTGGGCCTACCAATCCCCACTTAAATTTTGGGACATGAGTTCGGGTAATTAAATTCATATTAATAAGTCCGACAACTAAATATGGGTCACAGGAGATGGGCCTCAAAATCAATCTGATTTTTTCTTTTTTACTTCTTTGTTCTTTTTTTTTTGTTCTTATCGGTCCCAAACCACACAAATTACAAAGGAAATAAAGGGGGATAGAGGACGGGTCATGTGTCGGCAAATGTGTGTGGGAGCTCAAACCACACAAATTACAAAGGGGATAAAGGGGGGGATAGAGGGCCGGGTGGAGATCGAACCCCCAACCTATGGTTCGGAAATGGGAGACTTGACCACTAAGGTAAGTCCCCAACCCCTAGTGTACTCTAATCTTTGCGCTTTATAGTATAATAGATCTATGCTAGTAAAATATATACTATATTTCGTTTGTCTTATTATTTTAGTTCCAATATTTTTGGACATTCAATCCAATATATTTGTATAACAGTTAATATTGTAAAATCTGTTTAAGTAAAAATTATATAAAATGTATATATTTTCTAAAATTAAACGATTAAAACAATCTAACATGACATAAATTGACTATATCTTTTTTCTATATAATTTCAATAACATTAGATCAAATTTGATCCATAAATACGAACAACAATTGGCTTGAGTGGATTAAGACTCTAGTCGCTTAAGCAAGGTCTCAGGTTTGAGCTTTGTGTATGTAAAAATCTGCTTTGAGAGAAGCGTCCTTCATTGCCCATGGATATTCTCGATGGATTAGTATTGAGTCAAATGTATCCAATGAATGCTATATAAAATAACAAAGAATGGTTTCCATAATTGCATATTAAGCAAATACTTGAAGTTGTGTAAATACTACTCCCTACATAACATTACAAAGTCGCAACAAATAAAACCACGAATGGTGAAAATAATTAACAAAAGATGGCATTGCATAACACTTGAAAATTTTGACGAAATCAAAATCAATTACACAACAGAAATTCAACAGCCTAACCGAACTTATATTTACATATTTTGAAACATAAACATATATATGCCGCCCATAATTTCTTGAAAAATTTATCCATGAAAACCAACACGTACGAAACAAATCGATCGGCTGCTGGAATGTACACCAAGAAACATTCATACACAAATGATTTCTGACATTTTTTTTCCATTACAAGAATATAGTAGTATATTATTGCTCATTTAATTTCGGCCAATATGACTCTATTGTTACTCTAAAGCATATAAAATAAAATAAAATAAATCCCTCGAAATTGTCATGACCACCTTGATGTCGTTTCTCTTGAAATTTCGGAGTCGAGAAGAGCATTGGGAATGTAATCTGCTGTATGAATTCGGTTATTGGCATCGGCATCAGAGCGTGCAGCAGCAATAGGAAGCAGCCATTGCTGGGAATGCTCGACTGTAATCACGGAGCCATCAAGTGATTGAGGCATCGACAGGGCATCATTAGTTGAGGTATGTTTTGCTTCATTTGATGGTTGAATTGAAACACGGCAGACTGGACAGGTAGACTGCTTTCTCAGCCATGGATCGATGCATACCAGATGAAAACTGAACCCGCATTTTGGCATGATTCTTAGCACTTCTTTCTCTGCGTATTCTGTCAAACATATCGTGCATCTGCAATTCAAACAAAAGTTGCATCAGCAATATCAAAGTCTAGGTTCGAAAATATATTTTTCTTTATTGAAAGCTTGGGAATAACAACAGTAATGCCAGTGGCTTCATACTTAACATCAATTCGGAACCCTAGTTGTCCTGTGATTTTTCTTTTGTTGGGACCAAAATTTGCACATTCCTCTTACCTCTACGCTTTTCCCAAAAAATCAACACATCTAAAAATTTTATACACCAACATTATTATAAGAAGTACACCCCATCGATCTCTTCCTATGTCCAAATCAATCAACCATCTCTTATAATAGTCATGCATATAGAAAAATGTGGAATTATAAATTTATCATTGCTTTTTTGATCTTATTATGCATTAATAAATAAATGAAATAATAAGCTCCTATTATTTTATTAGTAGTAATTTAAATAAAAGAGATTACTACTTATTAGTCAAAGTACAAAGTTATTACTCATTATTACTCTACTAAGGAAAGTGGACATCTCAAAAAGTAATTAAGGGCAATAATTGTTTAATACTGTACTTTCCTTGCCCCAAAATATCTCATTTGAAGACAATGGGGAAATTGAATATTTCTCTAAATTATTCTAATAACTCAGCACTAAAAAAGTGAGAAATTATTCTGTACAAAGGAAAACTAAACCTACCAACACGGGGGATAGATTTATTATAGAGGCCGGACAGTCAAGTATCGATTTTTTTTTAGTTTTTTCTTGTCATATAACGACAACAACATCCTCTTTTGATAAAGTCCTGCATAGGGAATACTTTTTGTAATAGGTTATTATAGATTATTTGAACTTAACATGACCATCTGTGTACTATGCTAAAAGATACCACCTTAAATAAAATGTTTGAAATATCAAAAAGCAATACTACCCCTGTCTCAGTATATTTGTTACAGATGGTTTTTTGGCACTATTAATTGTTCAACTTTGATTCGAATTTTTATCATAGCTGTGTAAGAAAAAACATAGTCAAGTGAGATCTTGTTAGATTCGTCTAATCTTGTAGTTTTTGACAATTATTAGTAACTTTTTATAACTTTTCATTGTACACAATTTAAGTTATTAACCGTTAAAAATGTGTATCGGCATACGTGCTGGGTGGGTCCGTAACAAAAGTACTGAGACGGAGAAAGTATTAGTTTCTAATTTATAAGTAAATATTTTTAGTTGCTCTAGGCCTGTAGGTAGCATAAGAGGCGAATTCATAAACATATGTAGGCATGTGTGGATTTGTAGTTAAACTCACTGTGCATCTTCCACCGAACTAAAAGCTTCGCAGTTGAACTTCACTGTGGGGATTGCATCAACGACAACTTGATCAAGACCACTAATCCGCTGGTGTGGCTGCGAAAAAAAAACAAAGAAAAAACAAAAAACAATCAACAAATGATCATAGAATTAATAAATGATTGCCCCTTTAGATGGGTATCTCTACAGACAACAGTGATGCAGCACCTGCCATAAAATTCCAAAGTCACATATATATGTACAAGTTAGCACTATTAGTTTCTCAGCTGGGCATGCTCAAATTCGATTAATTAACAACACTATGTAGGAGTAGCACAACACATATCCAAGAGTACACATTTGATTGGCGATCTTCACAATTTAAATGGATGACCACATTTCATATATATTGAAATCATAAGGGCATTCAAATAGGTGGTTTAACGTCACGAATGTTCACAACATTAAAAACACAAACCAGTGTAAAAATTTGACCTAATTCCCATTCAAAGTGAATCTCCTTTTTCATCATGTGCTGAGTTGAAGCTATAATCTGGAGCTAGCATACACACATGTTCACATACTCATCAGAAATTAAACCGGCTGGAAAAAAGGTTCTCATGTGCAAGGATTTTGAAGGAGGAGAAAAAGTGATATGTAATTTTGTACCATATTTATGGGAAAATGCTTTTAAGCCAACTTGTTGAACATGATAAATTTCCGGGAATCAAGAATCAGGATTCGGAAAGGTATACGCATTTCCTCAACAAGAAGTGATTTTCAAGGGATGGGTTGAGCTTTCAAATTCGAATTCTAGATAGGAAATTGGAATTTGGTACGAGAGTATGAAATTCTGTAATTTGAATTCAGCCCACATTCCCCATTTGGATTGAGTATGATGATTTCTACAAGATAGTTTTGAAAAATTGGAAATCCATCAACTCTAGAGGACAAGGTTTTACATTAAGTAGTCATTGCTGATTCTGATACCAAAATATGTTCCCAACCGGTAACCCAAAAAATAAAAAAAGTACTATCACAATTGAACCAGTTGCACAAAACCAAAATCTCATGCTGTAAGTACAGTCAATAATACAATAAACTGGAAACACACAAGTACAGTCAATAATGCTGTATATAGATTAGTGAAAAGATGTAGCATTACCAATTCAAGATCAATCGTGGAATCCAACTCCAGCTGTTGAGCTTCCAAACGGCGGAGCCTCCCACAAATAAGTCTAGTGCAAACAAACACAATGAAAGTAGTGCTCATCCCAAACCCAATAATTGTGGGTACCAAATTCATACCTGGCGCAAACCCCATCACCAGTTCTTCCAATCAACCCCTCCCTCGCCCCACAAGAAAAGAACTTTAAAACAACACAAGATAACTAAAAATCCCTACTTAAGAAGAACTGGGTCTTCTCAAGTTGTTTTCCTCTCCCCAAAGTCAAAACAGTGGGTAAGAAATTGAAGAAGAACTCAAAGAAAGGGAACATTCAACAACCAAATCCAAATAAGTGCTAAAAACCCATATTAAAAGGAATCCAAGAAATGGGGGAAAGATGACATTTTCAAGGGCGCCAATAATTGGAGAGCACGCACAATTAGCAACAACAAGAAGTAGCCAAATAAGAAACCATTAACATAATAAGGAAAATGAAAAGAAACAACCAAATGGCACACAAAAATCAGGGTTCAATACGCCTTTCTTTTCCCGGAACACACAATCACTGTTCACTGCCAGTGCCTCCCCCACAAATGGAATCCCTAATGCTCTTTACAGATGGGAAAAGACAATTGAACCTCTTAATGGATGAGAATGGTCCCAGTAGGTGGGATTTTGGGGAAATGGCGGCTGAAAGGGGGTGAAAGGGAAAAGGGAAAGAATGGATTTTGAAGTTTAGGATTGGAATTTGGATTTGTTAATTTTAAGGGAAAAATGGTAAAATAGGGAAGATGCAGAGTTGTGTGTGGGTTTTTCGTCCAGCAATTGCTAGTTTTAGATAAAGTCGTGGAACGACATCCCTGTAGAGTGGTGTGGTGTCGGTTTGATGTGGTCTGCAGCAGCACTCAGCAATAGTTTGCGCAATAGGTGTTGGAATTTTCTAGTCAGGTTATTTTCAGACAGTGCGATGAGTTGAAGATGATATTACAACCAATAATGTTTCAATTAACTAATTAATCCCAGCACACTTGTATCCACAAGAATCGTTTGAGTTCAAATCTCCTTTCCAGGATGTTCAATTTCCTTTTGGCCATAAAGAGCCGAATGAATAATCTTCCCTACTAGATATGTTCAATCTAAATATTCATGTTCAACATTAGAATTACACCCCAGTGTTCAAAAGTTTCATTTTTTATATTAAACATTTTTCTTGTTAAAAATTGAACTCCAACTTTCAAAAGTTATCTAAAAATAAATCTCTACCTGTTATAGAAATAATTATCTTTATTTATGTATGTGTACAATAAATTGGTATATGGCTTATTAGCTTGTGTTTATAGTGGAAGTATTGTAATGGAAATTGGGATTAAATGGTGAAAGAAAGGAAGTTTAAAGGTGGGATAATAAAATGGATAAAGTGTAATAATTATGGCTATGAAATGAAACAAGTATTAAGCTTGCATAAAATTTTTCTAACTTAACTTATCAATACATTACATAGGCTATTTATAAACTTTTTTATCCTCTCACTATTTACTAACCTCATAATCAAGGCATATACATTTAAAGACTTTCACATGTCTAACCTTATGATCAAGGCATGAACATGGATGTTGAACACTAGACATTCACATGTTTTGTTTACATGCATAATACTCCCCCTTGAATGTCGTCAATACGAAGAATATGCCTCGTTAAAATCTTACTTGGAAAAAACCCAGTGGGAAAAAATCCAAGTGAAGGAAAAAGAGTACAGTATTCTTGTATCAGATGCTCCCCCTGATTTGGACATCATTTTAAATCTCGAAGCCGCCGCATTCCAATTTTCTTCACGAGCTTCTCGAATGTTGCAGTCGGCAATGCCTTGGTAAATAGATCCGCTAAATTATTTTCTGATCGAATTTGTTGCACATCGACTTCACCATTCTTTTGAAGATCATGAGTGTAGAAGAATTTTGGTGAAATATGCTTCGTTCTATCTCCTTTGATATAACCCCCTTTCAACTGGGCTACACAAGCCGAATTATCTTCAAATAAAATTGTTGGGGGCATTTGTGGTTCAATGATTAAACCACAACTCTTCAATATATGTTGAGTCATTGACCTCAACCAAACACATTCTCGACTTGCTTCATGGATTGCTAATATTTCGGCATGATTAGAAGAAGTAGCAGTTAGAGTCTGCTTCATTGACCTCCAAGAGATAGCAGTTCCACCACACGTGAAGATATAGCCTGTTTGAGATTTGGCTTTGTGTGGATCTGATAAATAACCTGCATCGGCATAGCCAATTAACTCATGTCGAGAGTCTTTTGGATAAAATAACCCAAGATCAATTGTTCCTTGGAGATAGCGAAAAACATGCTTTATGCCTTTCCAATGTCGTTGAGTAGGGCAAGAGCTGAATCTTGCGAGTAGATTGACTGCAAACGCGATATCAGGTCGCGTGCTGTTTGCAAGATACATTAACGCACCAATTGCGCTTAAATATGGGATTTCTGGGCCAAGTTGCTCTTCATTATCTTCTTTTGGCCTAAATGGATCCTTTGCAGGATCAAGTGTCCGAACGACCATTGGATTATTTAGCGGATGAGCATAATCCATTCGAAATTGCTTTAATACCTTTTGGGTATAAGCTGATTGATGAACAAATATGCCCATTTCCAAATGCTCAATTTGTAGGCCAAGGCAAAATTTCGTTTTTCCGAAATCTTTGATTTCAAACTCCTTTTTCAGATATTCGATCGCCTTTTTCAACTCTTCAGGAGTTCCAATTAGATTTAAATCGTCAACGTAGACTGCGACGATCACAAATTCTGACCCATTTTTCTTTATAAATACACAAGGGCTGATCGGGTCATTTGTATAGCATTCCTTTATCAAACTTTCACTGAGGCGGTTGTACCACATTCGGCCAGATTGCTTGAGCCCATACAACGATTTTTGCAGTTTGATGGAATAAGTTTCTCTGGATTTTGAGTTGCAAGACTCAGGTAATTTAAACCCTTCAGGTATTTTCATATAAATATCATTCTCCAATGAGCCATATAAATATGCAGTAACAACATCCATCAGCCTCATTTCGAGATTTTCTCGTACTGCTAGACTCATTAGATACCTGAATGTTATTCCATCCATAACTGGGGAATATGTTTCCTCAAAATCAATTCCCGGCCGTTGTGAAAAACCTTGGGCTACAAGCCTTGCCTTATATTTGGCAATTTCATTATTTTCATTTCTTTTTCTCACAAACACCCATCTGTAGCCAACAGGCTTCACATTTTTTGGTGTTTGGACAATAGGGCCGAATACTTTTCGTTTATTCAGTGAATCTAGTTCAGACTGAATCGCATCTTTCCATTTTGGCCAATCATTTCTTTTCCGACATTCTTCAACTGATCTTGGTTCAGGATCCTCTTTATTTTCCATTATATCGAGTGCAACGTTGTATGCAAAAGCATTATCAACGTTTGTTTCTTTGCGGTTCCAACATTTCCCAGTATTGATATAATTGAAAGAAGTTTCAATAACTTCATTTTCTTCTGGGTGAATATTTTCAGGTTCAACCTTTTCGGGGGTTGAATCAATTTCTCCTTCAGGAGCATCATCTGTGACTGATTTATCACCCATATGGATAATTTTCTTCTTTCGTGGATTTTTATCCTTGGAACCCAAAGGCCTACCACGCTTCATGCGTGCAGTAGGTTCATTTGCACTTGGAATTTGTGTAACACCCCGGTTTTGGTCACCCAGGCCGGGATGCTACCGCCACACCTTCCCAAGCAAGACGCGAACCATTTCGAGCTCACTTGAGAAGATGCTAAGGCTAAGTTGTACCAATACTTAAAAATAATTTAAAAACCATTCAATAAGTGCCCGAAGGTTTAAATCAGAGTTAAGTCTAACATACATAATATTAAACAGTGCGGAAGGTAAGGGCCAAACACGGCCAAACATGAGTTTGGGATTCGTAAAAGAATTTAAAAACAAGTGCGACAAGTCTTCGGAAATTCCCATCCCGTAGTGCCATGACTTACTCTGCGAAAAATGGAAAACAACAATTTATCAGTACAAACGGTACTGCGTAAGTTAATGCATAGCATAACAAAATTTAAAGTTTTTAGAAGAGTAATAAAAGATAGGAATTTAATTTTTAAAATAGACGAGTGAATTAATATACGGGAATTCTAATACTTTACCACATACATCATTACCAATGCTCACACGCTTAATTACCAATGTTCATTTTCATCGAGAATAACCATTCTTGGGGAATCAAACCCGCAAGAGCCCAAACACATTATTTTACCATTGTTTGTTTTGATCGAGGACATCCAAATTACCCGCTTGGGCGCTTATGTCCACAAGCCGTCGGTATCAACGATCCTGGGCCGAAGCCTTTTCAGATCAACCCACCTCTGGGACTCGTACCCACGAGGGATGTGAAAGCAGTGACCCTATACAGACCGCTCCGGAGCCCTAGACAACCCATACGGATATATCTAGGAGTATAGACTCTTACTAACACGAAACCACAATATCATATGCGCCGTTTTGGCCACATAAAAAGAGGGGGCGGCCCAACGAGCTCACGCCAAGTGCACTTACCCTCTAAAACATTGGGCATCCCACTCGATCAAAGCTTACAAAGTTTAAAATTCACATTTTTATCATTCCAATATATTCGCCACATATCCAGATTTCACATGTATCCAAAAACGAGTAACAATCGACTCTTAGTTCATCGAATATTCAAAATAGCATTTACCGACCAAAAATGACATTATAGCAGTTTCTGAAATCGCCTTTAAAAATGCAGTAAACAATTTTTAAAAATTCTGGAAAAATTACAGTGGCTAGGAATCATCAAAATAAGCATTTTTCATAGAAATAGCCATCTCAAAATTCGGACTCTAAACTGGTCATTTTAATCCATTTCAGAAAGCTATTGAATTACACTTTCTCTTGCTTCAGTAAATTCGACCACAGTGAGTTCAAAAATTCATAACAAATTCATACCTGCTCCAAAAATCATGAAATTTTACAGGAATGTTCTAGACACATATTAGAACAAGTTTCATGAAGACATCAAGCACTAAAAACAATCATAGGCGAGAGTGAACCGAACAATAAAACTGACTACATATATGCATCAAATCTGTCAACTTGTATGCAGAAAATACCAGATCGAATTTGGGTGATCAAAACATGTCCAAAAATTATAAAAATTTACAGATATCATATTCAAGGTATTAGGAACATTTTTGATTTAGAAAAGTTTTCCCAAAAACGAACGGATCTAGACGAACAAGGATGAACAAAAGAAACTATCCTGAAGAAACCCTAAATCACAGATTTGACAAGGAATGGATTTCGAGTTGTATCTCCATGAATACTCAACCAAAAGCTCTAAAATTTGAAAGGCACAACACTAACTTACATTAGAGTTGATTGGAATCAATAAATCCTCAAATCAAAGCCTTAAGATTGCCCCAACACTTGCAACACTCTCCAATGAACCTATTTTTGGATGGAGTGCAAATGGGTGGCTTTGGGGGCTGATTAGTGTATCATTAAATAATGAATGGGATTGGGAATAATTACTAGGCATGTCATGGATTGGGAATAATTGCTTAGGCATGTCATGGATTGGGAATAGGTTGGATTGGGAATAATTGCTAGACATGTCATGGATTGGGAATAGGTTGGATTGGGAATAATTGCTAGACATGTCATGGATTGAGAATAAGTAATGGGATTGGAAATAATTGCTAGGCATGTCATGGATTGGGAATAAGTAATGGGATTGGAAATAATTGCTAGGCATGTGACATTTCAAATGCCATAATTCCTTCAAATGCCATAATTCCTTGACAAATTTGGTAGTCTAGATACAATCCTATGCCAATTGAAACTTATCCTATAATTCAAATATTAGAAACGGCAATTGAGAGTCATCCTCATTATTGACATATATTAACTTGAAATTTCTAAAATTAAAAGGATTTATAATAATAATAATAATAACGGAACGGAATTCATTCGGGTAATTTCTCGGGTATTACAGTCTACCCTCCTTAGAAATCAACTTCGTCCTCGAAGTTGGGTCGCACTCGGATAATGCATGTAATAATTGACACGCATAAAATATTTGAGGTTTGAAAATTAAATTCTTACCTCGGCGCGTGACGACTCTCTGTGGGGTATGACGACTCTCTGTGGGGTGACGACTCTCTGTGGGGTATGACGACTCTCTGTGGGGTATCACATCCTCCCCCCCTTAGGACTACAGTTATGTCCCCATAACTGCTCACGAGTCGTGTTGAAAAAGGTTGGGATACTTCTGCTTCATATCCGATTCCAACTCCCACGTCGCTTCTTCTGTACCATGATTAGACCATAGTACCTTTACCATTCTCACGATCTTGTTTCTTGTAACTCTTTCTTTGACGTCAAGTATCTCGATCGGATACTCCTCATACGTCAGGTCATCATCCAGCTCAATCACATCAGTTTGTAAGACGTGAGTTGAATCGTGCACATATTTCTTCAGCTGAGAAATATGAAACACGTTGTGCACCCGTGATAATTCCGGTGGAAGAGCCAATCGGTAGGCCAAGGTACCTACACGGTCTAAAATCTCGTATGGACCAATGTAACGAGGACTCAGCTTCCCTCGTTTGCCAAATCGCATCACCCCCTTCATGGGTGACACCTTTAGCATGACCTTGTCTCCCACTTGGAATTCCAACTCTTGTCGCCTCGTGTCGGCATAGTTCTTTTGGCGATCTTGTGCGGCTTTCATCTTTTGTTGGACAATCTGGATCTGTTTACTCATATCTTCAATGAGCTGAGGTCCAACAACTACAGAATTTTCATCCTTTGTCCAGCATAGCGGACTGCGACACTTGCGTCCATAGAGAGCTTCGAACGGTGCCGTGCCAATGCTAGCATGGTAACTGTTGTTATACGAGAATTCAATTAGCGGTAAGTGGTTCTCCCAACTTCCCTTGAATTCAAGTACACACGCTCTAAGCATATCCTCAAGCGTTTGAATTGTCCGCTCAGTCTGACCGTCGGTCATCGGATGAAAGGCTGTGCTCATCTTGATTTGGGTTCCCAAGGCTTCTTGTAATTTTGTCCAAAAATTTGAGACAAATCTACTGTCTCGGTCAGAAATAATATCATGTGGCACTCCGTGTCTTCGAACCACATTATCAATATACGCCTTGGCTAGTTGATCCATCGACCAATTGTCTTTCATTGGTATAAAGATGGCAGTCTTTGTTAACCGATCAACTATTACCCAAATTTTGTTCATCCCTCGAGGAGATCTTGGTAAGCCCGAGACAAAGTCCATGGAGATGCTATCCCATTTCCAACTTGGGATCTCCAACGGTTTCACCAATCCCAATGGCTTTTGCCGTACTGCCTTTACCTTTTGGCAAGTTATACATTTAGCCACAAAATCCGCAACATCTCTCTTCATTCTCGGCCACCAATAGATTTTCTTCAAATCTTTGTACAGCTTATCACCACCAGGGTGTACTGAATAAGGCGTACTGTGGCCTTCTTCCATCAATTTTTGCTTCAATTCCTCACACTTGTGAGGAACGCACCACCTCCCTTTAAAGCGAATACTCCCGTCATCGTGGATTGTGAATCCTACCGCTTTTCCCTCGTCCATCTTCTCCTTGATCCTCTTGAGATTCTCATCATCCGGCTGAGCTGCCAGAATCTCGTCAAATACGGTAGATTCAATCGTCACGGCATTCACCCTTTCTACCACAGTCCCATAATGGACTAGTTCAGTTTCTAACCTTGCTAAGTCCATATATATTCCTGACGGTAAAATAAGAGTGTTTGTCGTGTGCTTCGCCTTTCGGCTCAATGCGTCTGCCACGACATTTGCTTTTCCTTCGTGATAGGCTATATCCAGGTCGTAGTCCTTGATTAACTCAAGCCATCTCCGTTGCCTCATATTTAACTCCTTTTGAGTAAATATGTACTTGAGGCTCTTGTGGTCCGTGAACATCCGACATGTTCGTCCGTATAAGTAGTGTCGCCAAATCTTGAGAGCGAACACCACCGCGGCTAATTCTAGATCGTGCGTCGGATAATTCTCCTCATGCGGCTTGAGTTGTCGCGATGCGTAGGAAATAACCTTCTGGTTTTGCATAAGTACACACCCGAGTCCTTCTTTTGAAGCGTCACTGTACACTTCAAAATCTTCCGTTTCTGATGGAAGTGTCAGGACTGGCGCTGTCGTAAGTCTTTTCTTGAGTTCTTGGAAAGACTTTTCGCACTCTGTAGTCCATTCGAACTTTAACCCCTTCTTCAGCAGTTGGGTCATTGGCCTTGCAATCTTGGAGAAATCTTTCACGAATCTTCTGTAGTATCCGGCTAGTCCAAGAAAGCTTCTTACTTCTGTCTGACTTGTCGGTGCCGGCCAATCAATCACTGCCGATATTTTTGCCGGGTCAACCGACACTCCCTTAGCCGATACTATGTGCCCCAAAAATGCGACTTCCTTCATCCAAAATTCGCATTTCGACAGTTTTGCGTATAACTGATTTCTCCTCAGAGTTCCGAGTACTTGATGCAAATGTTTCGTATGCTCCTCATCGTCCCTTGAGTAAACTAGAATGTCATCGATGAATACGACGACACAAGAATCTAGCAACTCTCGGAAAACACTATTCATGAGATTCATGAATACTGCAGGAGCGTTTGTGAGACCAAAGGACATTACAGTGAACTCGTAGTGCCCATATCTCGTACGAAACGCTGTCTTCGATATGTCTTTCTCGGCTATACGCAGTTGGTGGTATCCCGATCTCAGGTCAATCTTGGAAAATACCGAAGCTCCTCTTAGTTGGTCGAAAAGGTCTTCGATCCTGGGTAGCGGGTATTTATTCTTGATCGTTACTTGATTAAGACCTCTGTAGTCTATGCATAGCCGAAGTCCACCGTCCTTCTTTATAACGAATAGGACTGGCGCTCCCCAAGGTGACGTACTCGGTCGAATGTAACCCTTTGATAACAACTCTTCTAGTTGTTCCTTTAGCTCTTTCATTTCCGCTGGTGCCATGCGATAAGGTGCCTTGGATACCGGTTCGGTTCCAGGTACCAGATCAATCGTGAACTCAACCTTTCGCTCAGGTGGCATCCCTGGAATATCTTTTGGGAAAACGTCAGGATATTCATTTATGACTGGGATCTCGTTGATCTTGTTTCCCTCATCGTTGAGGTTATGCACATAGCATGCATATAAGTGATAGCCTTTCCGTATGAGATTGTAGAACCTCAAGGCATTCACTACCTTAGCGTTTTTCTTTCGAGGCTGCATGTAATACACAACCTTCCTCCCTCGACTCTTGGCTAAGGAAATCTTCTGCTTCTGGCACTCAATAACAGCTTTGTATTGAGTCAGAAAATCCATGCCTAAGATGACGTCGAAATCCCCAAGATCAAACTCAACTAGATTCGCAAAGAATTCTAAGTTCTTGATTACTATCGGGGTTCCATCGTATCGTTTCAAACACGATATCACCTTGCCCGATGGTAATTGAATTCCTAAGTTAATGTTCTTAGGCGCTGGAAGATCTAAGGCAGATATAATCCTTGTAGATATTAAAGAACAGCTCGCGCCTGAATCGAACAAAACTTTAACGGGTACGCTTAAAGCAGTAAACGTACCAGTGATCACTTCTCCCTGAGCGGCCAAATCCGCTTGGTTGATCACGTTCAAGCGTCCCATTGCTCCCCCCTGATTTCCCTGTTGGTTGTGATTTAGAGGTGGCCTCTGTGCCTGTGGAACCTTCTGACCTTGATTGGTTTGCTGGTTCGCGCCAGCTGGCCTGTTCCCTTGAGGACGGTTCAGCAGATCCGGCCTCTTCTCGATACGATCCTCTCTCATCCAGCACTCCTTTTTCATATGGCCTTCTTGGCCACACCGGTAACAATGCCCCGGTCTTGGGCATTCACGCACCAAGTGCGGAATGTCGCACTTCTGGCATCTGGGTATGAAGGCGCCCTGGTTATCCGGCCTCCGGTTTCCTTGACCTCCTCGATTGAATTCTCTGTTATCTGGCCTCTTCTGACCGTCATTTCTCCCTTGGTCATTTCCCCTCCTGAAGTGATTTCCAGTGTTATTGTTCCGGTTCTTCTTATCAAAGTTGTTTAGGCCCTTGCTCGACTCCCCATGGTCCTTGCGCTTCAGCTGTTGTACCCGTGCGATTGCCACTGCACGATCATAAACAGCCTGCAGAGTTGTGTGTTGTCCGCCAACTATAATCTCTCTGATGCTGAGGTTTAGCCCCATTTCAAATTTCTGGGCTTTGTCAGCATCAGTCGGTACCAGCCTTGGAGCGAAACGGACGAGTTCCTTGAACCTCGCATAGTATTCCTGTACCGTCTGAGTACCCTGACGAAGGTTGATAAACTCTTCGTACTTAGCAGTCTTCGTGCTAAGGGGGTAAAATCTCTCTCTCATCATCTCCTTGAATTCTTCCCAAAAATAAACTTGCTCGCCATCAGCTAGCCCTCCTTGGTGGTTCTGCCACCACTCATCCGCCTCCCCACTTAAGTAGTACGTCGCCACTCTCACTTTCTCATTCTCGGGACATCTGACGGCGTTCAAAAGCTTGTCAAATGTCCTGATCCAGTCTTCTAGCTTTGCGGGATCCTCCTGTCCCTCGAAATGGGGCGGTTGGTAGGGGTTTACCATTGCCAGATAGTTAATACGGGCTGCCGGCGGAGGTACCGCCGCTTGGGCCCTATTAACCTCGGCATTGCCCAATGCTATGAGGACTTGCTCTACTGTCCTCAGCCGTGCGTCCACAACATTGGGTACGGCGCCCGCCTGACCTCCAACGTTGGGTGGGTTTGCACCCACTGGCCCATTTGCTCCGTTCGGGTTCAGTGGTGCCCCACCTTCGGCGGGTACAATAGGGTTGGCATTGTTAGCGGCAGGGTTTTCCCTTCGCGGTCTTCCCCTTGGCGGCATTCTGTTAGATAAGCACGCAAGGGTAAGAATCAAATTCTACGGTAAGTTAGTAGTCAAGTTAGTAAGTTCTAACATCTCAAGTACGCAGAATTCCAAAAGAGACGACGCAACAAAGGAAAGGGAAAATGCTTCACTAGATCATTTAGGGAAAAAAAAATTATAAAGCAACTACAAAGGAAGGCAAATCAAGATAATATGAAATACGAAAAGCAATAGATAATCCAACGATACGATGCGATCAATCTAGTAGATAATCGGGAGAATAGCCGAGGAGTGCCCTGTCATGCTCATACTCGCCATCGGAGTCAAGAGGTATCGGTGGGTCCACTACCTCTGCCTCTGGTTTCTCCTCATCCACGCCCTCAATATCAATATACATATCCGGGTCCTCCTCCTCTTCCTCTTCAGGTTCCGGTGCATTGAGTCGGTTTTGAAGGTCAACAATCTCATGCTCCAAGGTGAACACACGTCCCCTAAGCATGTGGTTGTTGTGTTGCTCCTTATGAAACAGAGTTTCAAGAGTAGCGATACGGCCCAAATCCTGCTGTCGAGCATTCCTCAAATTCTCCAACTCTTTCTCGATACCTTTTACATAGTCCTTATATGCAATAACCTCATCACGGCTATGTCTTAACTCATGCATGATACTAGTCATTGAACATAGCATATCGGTCATCATGTCAAAAAGCTTTGGGTCGGCCATCTAAAAATAAATTTTAACAAATCAATATCTTGCACATTTCAAGCACATATATTAATGCATATGCACCCCCCAAAAATAATAATAACATTTGAGACTTGTCGAATTTTTGAGATTTATTTTTTTTTCCATGGGTTTTTAAAATAAAGTTTTTTTTTTCCATGGAAATAATATCTAAAATGCTTTAAAAATAATATTGAATAATTTGGGCCTCTATAGTGGGCCGAAAATAATAGCTTAAAAAAATTCGGGCTCTGATACCACTTTGTAACACCCCGGTTTTGGTCACCCAGGCCGGGATGCTACCGCCACACCTTCCCAAGCAAGACGCGAACCATTTCGAGCTCACTTGAGAAGATGCTAAGGCTAAGTTGTACCAATACTTAAAAATAATTTAAAAACCATTCAATAAGTGCCCGAAGGTTTAAATCAGAGTTAAGTCTAACATACATAATATTAAACAGTGCGGAAGGTAAGGGCCAAACACGGCCAAACATGAGTTTGGGATTCGTAAAAGAATTTAAAAACAAGTGCGACAAGTCTTCGGAAATTCCCATCCCGTAGTGCCATGACTTACTCTGCGAAAAATGGAAAACAACAATTTATCAGTACAAACGGTACTGCGTAAGTTAATGCATAGCATAACAAAATTTAAAGTTTTTAGAAGAGTAATAAAAGATAGGAATTTAATTTTTAAAATAGACGAGTGAATTAATATACGGGAATTCTAATACTTTACCACATACATCATTACCAATGCTCACACGCTTAATTACCAATGTTCATTTTCATCGAGAATAACCATTCTTGGGGAATCAAACCCGCAAGAGCCCAAACACATTATTTTACCATTGTTTGTTTTGATCGAGGACATCCAAATTACCCGCTTGGGCGCTCATGTCCACAAGCCGTCGGTATCAACGATCCTGGGCCGAAGCCTTTTCAGATCAACCCACCTCTGGGACTCGTACCCACGAGGGATGTGAAAGCAGTGACCCTATACAGACCGCTCCGGAGCCCTAGACAACCCATACGGATATATCTAGGAGTATAGACTCTTACTAACACGAAACCACAATATCATATGCGCCGTTTTGGCCACATAAAAAGAGGGGGCGGCCCAACGAGCTCACGCCAAGTGCACTTACCCTCTAAAACATTGGGCATCCCACTCGATCAAAGCTTACAAAGTTTAAAATTCACATTTTTATCATTCCAATATATTCGCCACATATCCAGATTTCACATGTATCCAAAAACGAGTAACAATCGACTCTTAGTTCATCGAATATTCAAAATAGCATTTACCGACCAAAAATGACATTATAGCAGTTTCTGAAATCGCCTTTAAAAATGCAGTAAACAATTTTTAAAAATTCTGGAAAAATTACAGTGGCTAGGAATCATCAAAATAAGCATTTTTCATAGAAATAGCCATCTCAAAATTCGGACTCTAAACTGGTCATTTTAATCCATTTCAGAAAGCTATTGAATTACACTTTCTCTTGCTTCAGTAAATTCGACCACAGTGAGTTCAAAAATTCATAACAAATTCATACCTGCTCCAAAAATCATGAAATTTTACAGGAATGTTCTAGACACATATTAGAACAAGTTTCATGAAGACATCAAGCACTAAAAACAATCATAGGCGAGAGTGAACCGAACAATAAAACTGACTACATATATGCATCAAATCTGTCAACTTGTATGCAGAAAATACCAGATCGAATTTGGGTGATCAAAACATGTCCAAAAATTATAAAAATTTACAGATATCATATTCAAGGTGTTAGGAACATTTTTGATTTAGAAAAGTTTTCCCAAAAACGAACGGATCTAGACGAACAAGGATGAACAAAAGAAACTATCCTGAAGAAACCCTAAATCACAGATTTGACAAGGAATGGATTTCGAGTTGTATCTCCATGAATACTCAACCAAAAGCTCTAAAATTTGAAAGGCACAACACTAACTTACATTAGAGTTGATTGGAATCAATAAATCCTCAAATCAAAGCCTTAAGATTGCCCCAACACTTGCAACACTCTCCAATGAACCTATTTTTGGATGGAGTGCAAATGGGTGGCTTTGGGGGCTGATTAGTGTATCATTAAATAATGAATGGGATTGGGAATAATTACTAGGCATGTCATGGATTGGGAATAATTGCTTAGGCATGTCATGGATTGGGAATAGGTTGGATTGGGAATAATTGCTAGACATGTCATGGATTGGGAATAGGTTGGATTGGGAATAATTGCTAGACATGTCATGGATTGAGAATAAGTAATGGGATTGGAAATAATTGCTAGGCATGTCATGGATTGGGAATAAGTAATGGGATTGGAAATAATTGCTAGGCATGTGACATTTCAAATGCCATAATTCCTTCAAATGCCATAATTCCTTGACAAATTTGGTAGTCTAGATACAATCCTATGCCAATTGAAACTTATCCTATAATTCAAATATTAGAAACGGCAATTGAGAGTCATCCTCATTATTGACATATATTAACTTGAAATTTCTAAAATTAAAAGGATTTATAATAATAATAATAATAACGGAACGGAATTCATTCGGGTAATTTCTCGGGTATTACAATTTGCCCTTCTGGGACATTTATATTGGCTGGTGCATTTGCTGCATCATTTATATATGATTTTGTGACTTTAGCAGCATCATTAAAAGCATCGGGTAATTGATTTGCAATTCCCTGCAAATGCACAATTCTTTGAACTTCAAGTTCGCATTGCCTTGTACGAGGATCAAGGAAATCAAATGGACTTTGCCAAGATATTTCATTTTTCAGTTGATCATTTCCTCCCCCTAATGTCGGGAATTGAGTTTCATCAAAATGGCAGTCTGCAAATCTTGCAGTAAATAAATCACCCGTTTTTGGCTCAAGATATTTAATAATCGAGGGTGATTCATACCCGACATATATGCCCAACCTTCTTTGAGGTCCCATTTTTGTGCGTTGTGGTGGCGCAATCGGTACATAAACCGCACACCCAAAAATTCGCAAGTGGGATATATTGGGCTCCTTTCCAAACACAATTTGTGTAGGGGAGTAGCTATGATAGCTTGTCGGCCTTATTTTCACAAGTGCGGCTGCATGCAATATAGCATGTCCCCAAGCAGAAACAGGGAGTTTTGATTTCATTAACAAGGGTCTTGCAATTAATTGCAATCGCTTAATAAATGATTCTGCCAGACCATTTTGCGTGTGCACATGAGGCACAGGATGTTCAACAGTAATTCCAATCGACTTGCAGAAATCATCAAATGCATGTGATGTATATTCTCCAGCATTATCAAGGCGTATTTTCTTTATCGGATGATCTGGAAACTGTGCTCGCAATTTTATAATTTGTGCAAGTAATCTTGCGAATGCCAAATTGCGAGTTGATAATAAACAAACGTGTGACCAGCGTGATGACGCATCAATTAATACCATAAAGTACTTGAAAGGTCCACACGGTGGATCAATAGGTCCACATATATCGCCTTGAATTCTTTCTAGGAATGTAGGGGATTCAATTTCCACTTTTACTGGAGATGGTCTGGTTATCAATTTCCCTTGTGAACAGGCTGCACAATTGAACTCATTTGGGTTCAATATCATTTGCCTTTTCAATGTATGGCCATTTGAATTTTCAATAATTCGCCTCAGCATTACACTGCCAGGATGCCCAAGTCTATCGTGCCAGGTAATAAATTCACTAGTAGCTTTCAAGCCTACTAGGTTATGTATTTCTGCGGCACATATTTTTGTATAGTATAAGCCAGAGGAGTAACATGGCAATTTTTCATTCACAAATTTTTTGCCATTTTCAATTCGAGTTATCAAAAGATACTCGTGATCTGCCTCTTTTGAAGTTTCAATGTGATATCCATTTTTTCGAATATCATTGAAGCTCAGTAAATTTCTTCGAGCTTTGCGTGAGAACAAGGCATTTTCAATTGCCATTTTTGTCCCTTCAGGGAGAAATATAACAGCTCTACCGGAGCCTTCAATGCATTTTGCATTACCGCTTATAGTTTTCACTGCGGTCTTTTCCAATTTTAAATTGGAGAAATAGCTTTTGCTTTTCAAAATGCTATGCGTTGTTGCACTGTCAATGAGGCAGATATCATCTCCGACTTTTGAATTTCCAGCATCCATTTCTTTACAAGAATATAAGAATGTTATTAAACATCAGCAATATAAATATTATTAATGCAAAAGCATATTTATATTATACATGGATAATAAAAGGGAAGTATAAGATATCATTATTTATATTAAACAGGAATTATAAAAGATAAGTATAAAATATATATATATATATATCTATATAATATATTATTTGGTAACAGTATCTGGCTCAACAAAATCATCAGCTTCCAGGTGCGTGATATTATCATTTAATATATCATCATAAGTATCATCGTGGGCATGATGGTGTGCTTCAACACCTGGTCTTTCTTTTCGTTTCGAGGTCTGATACAGTTCAGCTAAGTGTTTAGCTGTGTGGCATGTTTGAGCCATATGGCCTTTAATTCCACAACGATCACAAATTTCATCATTTTGTTTATGCTTTCTTGCATAATTTCTTTGTTGTGGTTTGTAAGGCCTTCTGGTATCATATCTGCGATTTTGCTCAAATCGAGGCTTATTTCGATAATTATTTTGACGAGATGATTCACCTCTGCCTCGATTGTGATACCGATTTTGGCCACGATCATCATTTTGATTTTTAAAGTGCCCACGATCACGCACATATTTCGATGATTGAGCCGCGTTCACCTCAGGGAACGGTTTTGCACCTGCGGGCCTAGATTCATGATTTCTCAACAACAATAGGCTGTTTTGTTCAGCCAATAATAAGCAGGTGATAAGATCAGAATATCTCTGAAAACCTTTTTGACGGTATGTCTCACTCAATACTGTGTTTTTAGCATGAAACGTAGAATACGTTTTTTCAAGCATTTCTGCTTCAGATATCTTTTGCCCACATAATTGCAATTGGGCCGTAATTTTGAACACAGCGGAATTATATTCCCGGACTGTTTTAAAATCCTGAAGTCTCAGGTTTGTCCAGTCATCAAGGGCTTTTGGAAGCACCGTCTTTTTAAGATTATCATATCTTTCTTTCAGCTTTTCCCACAATGCCAGTGGGGATTCCACAGTCACGTACTCCATTTTAAGTGCCTCTTCGATATGATGGCACAAGAAAATCATGGCTTTTGCCTGATTTTGATGGCTGGAATTTTTGCCTTCAGCAATAGTATCTTCCAGACCCATTGAAGTAAAATGCATTTTTACATCTCGGGCCCAGGACATATAATTGCTTCCTTCAACGGTTAAGGGAGCAAATTCCTGCTTTGCAAGGTTAGCCATAATCTTATTGAAAATTTAGAAATAAGAGATTATACCTCAAATGATAATCTGGACAGAGTCTCCTCGTGCTGATAACGTGTTATAGAAATAACTATCTTTATTTATGTATGTGTACAATAAATTGGTATATGGCTTATTAGCTTGTGTTTATAGTGGAAGTATTGTAATGGAAATTGGGATTAAATGGTGAAAGAAAGGAAGTTTAAAGGTGGGATAATAAAATGGATAAAGTGTAATAATTATGGCTATGAAATGAAACAAGTATTAAGCTTGCATAAAATTTTTCTAACTTAACTTCTCAATACATTACATAGGCTATTTATAAACTTTTTTATCCTCTCACTATTTACTAACCTCATAATCAAGGCATATACATTTAAAGACTTTCACATGTCTAACCTTATGATCAAGGCATGAACATGGATGTTGAACACTAGACATTCACATGTTTTGTTTACATGCATAATACTACCCAAATTTTCTTTTATAAAATATACTTCTCACTCCCAATACATTTCTCCTTTCTTTAGCCCATAATTTTAGCTCCCGTTCAACTTAAGTCTTTACTTTATAGATAGATAATTTTATTCATCATATTTCCACAAACCAAATTAAATGCTAATAGTGTACTCATTCTTCTAACAACCTTCCATGAATATAACTGGAATTGCATTTGGAAAATCAAGGCTCCTCCTATAAAGATTCAAGTTTTTTCCTTGGCTCATGAGGTTCTTCCTACAAACTTTTTCAGATTCCACAGATCATTGGAATCAATCCGACCCTTTTGGGAGTCATTGATGTGGAGCATGTGTGATTGTGTGGTTGAGAGATGCCATCAACTGCCAAGTGCCAAGGTTTGGTTTTCCTTGTAATATTGATTGTCCGGCTGCAGGATGTTTGGACCTCACCTGCAGGTATACCAGCCATAAGCTTTTACTACGTAGTACGTATCTCTTTTGGGTTACATACAGACCATAAGCTTCCGTATGCTAATGATTGATTTTGATTGGGATTTATTTGAAAAAGGGGACCATTATCTTTCCAGTGGGGCTCCTAATTTGTTTGTACTATATAAACAATTCAAAGGAGCCTGAACTAGTATATGTCCATATCCACTGCTCATATTTTTTCTTGATTTTGTAATGGCCTCACGAGTTTTAAAATAAATTGAAGTGGGCAATATAAAAATCTAATTTGGTCCAGCTATATAATACAAGGATGAGTCATGACTTCAACAAACTCTAAAGAAAACAATATGATTGGGCACCAAACGAAAGAGGAATGAACTGGTAATTTTGCAAGTAACTTTAGTCATTATGGAAGTAAATGACGAGTATCAAATTTTAATAAAATAAATCTAAAGTTGTCAACCTATTCGGTAAAGTGGTAAGAGTAAATATCGATCTTTTAGTTGTGTAGGTGGAATCAATACCAGCCCAGCCCTACATGGACACACTAACTATGAACTGTGAAGGTGTCCCTACAAATAAAATTTAGGCTGGTGTCGAAAACCCGACGTTGAGTTCAACAAGACCAATAAAAATCTGAATTTTCTATGCTATGCACGCCCCTAACTTCATTCTAATTATAAGAAAAGATGATGTAGTTTCTAAAAGATGCCACAAAGAGTATGCTGCGTATAATATTATTATTGTTACATTCATTATACGAACCAGAAGATCAACAATGATGATACCACTAGGTGAAACAATCAACATTTAAGCTATGTTCCAACTAGCATACAAAATGCTTGTCCTAAACTTGTTCCCAGCGTTCACAATTATTTCTGTGAAACATGAAGCTTGTCCATACCATAAATAGTCCCCCCCTTCAGGTTGTCTTTGCCTTTGGGTGCGCAGGAAGCAACTGCCAACACAATGAAACCATTTGAACATTGAGTACAAGATCGAAAAAATTCGCGATGCTCCAGTGTTGAACAAAGGACCCAAGCTCTAGCTTAACGAGTGAGTTGGTCCACGTCCCATATATATTTGAGGGAATCCCATTATTTCATCGATGTAGGATTTTATCCAATTTTCACAATCGCATCCAAGATTCATATCAAATGATTTCAAAATTTAATTCGTCAGTTTAACTTCCAAATTATAATTATTTACTAATACCAATTTTAGTTTTACGGAACATAGAAAAGTAGGTTCTTCAGAACTTATTTCAATCACCCATTTCCATTGGGAGGGAGTGGCCCTATGACTAATCTTACCAAAGCCATTTACCCGTCCAGGTTGTGCCACTAAACATAAGCCATCTAAAGCACCGAAGCATGAGTACAAGAAAACAACGGTATAAACATGATATACCTGGTAGCAGGAAATCAGAGAGCTCATGAAGCCAAATGCTCCAGTTACACGAGGAGTGACTTTCTTGGGTGCCAATTGAAGCAACCCGACAGCAACAACAATATCCATACCAGCTTTCACAAGCGCTAGCGACCTCTCATTTGATTTTTTAAGCTTACTGCGGTACTGCTCGTTCTGAAACAAATATACATCAAGGAAGCAAAAGGTTAATGAGAAATTCTAGCTGAGAATTACAAAGTTCTTAATTTATGGTGCCACAACGACAGACCTTATACTTATTAGTGTTTGCAAGCTCCTTCTCTAGCTTCTTCAGGGATGCGGAAAGCCTCCCAATTTCACCAATCTGAATCAATCAATGAGGGAGTATGCCAATTGTATTGACTTCATTATGGGTTTTGCTAAAAGTAATGTAATTTTAGCAGCATACCTCGACCAGCGTGGTGCAGAAGGAAGATCCCAACCAACAGAACAAAGATATCCTTCCAAGCCGTTCTGCACGTTCTTTGTTCTGTGTATATAAGAAAACCCCAGTTGGTTATTCATGTACCATAGTCAATTTGCCAATTCCAAAGAAGTGAAAAAAAAAAAAAAAGAAAAAAAAAGGCCCCGTAAGTACCTTATATATGCCTGTCCGGCCTAGCCATACAATTTGATCCAGAAACAAGAAAGTCGACAAAAGTGCATTTTTCGACTGCAATGCAACTCATCTGATAAGTAAGATTTGGACAAAGAATTAGGGGGCATAATCATATCTGAATAGTCAGATACCTTTCCCAATAATATCAAAGGAAGTGGAGTTCCGGGAGCACTTGGACTGATGAGGGCATTAAGATCATTGATAAACTGTAAAACAGAAACCATAGATACAGGAAATCAATAAAAGAGCTCATTTAATTCGAATGTATTAAGTCATGATTCATAATGGAGAATTCTGTGTCTTTGATCTCACTGCACAGACATATGTTCAGTTAAGTAACTAGGAAGGGCAAGCTTAAAATATGTGCAACAGAATATGGAATAATTGTCCAACAAAAAGACTGATGCTTTGCCACAAGGTATTCGAGATACTGACCTTGAACAAACGAAAAACTTTTCGAGCCAAACTAGTTGATTTGTCAACATTTTGTGCTGTGCCAGGCTCTCCATTGCTCAAGAATTTAGAACCATATTGTATGGCTCTGCAAATCTTGTCCCTTGCTTCTGCCTTGTTCAGATACAGAATGGCAAGAGCAAGCTCTGTTCTTGCAACGTCCAAAGAACTCATGATTAATTTGACAAACCTGAAAAGTGAATACACCAACTGGCTTAACATAAACAAAACATTATACTACGTTGTGTTAAATTACAATAGAACACATCAAAGTGTTGAGGCATCACTGTGTGAGCACGTTTCACGTAAACAAATGACTGAACTTGATTAACTGCACGTCCGGGGAATACTCGCCCGCACATAAACGGGCCAAGATACTCGACCCAGATTCAAATTGCTCAAACTGTAAATTTTTTACCTTGGTAAAATTAATTGCATGTGAATTGGGATATAATTTATGTACTTTTTCTTATAAAAAACTATATCTTCCTCGTTTTGAGAGTGCACGCTAAATAAAATCGGTGTTCATGAAGATCAACACCTTGACTTGTACAATAATAAATCATTGGAGGACTCACGCAACTGGTATGACACCGTGAAACCATCCAAGGATCACATATCCAATGCCACTGGAATCTTTTTACAAATAAACTAAAACAATAGACACCATTTAACACCAAATAATCCATATCCCTTGAGAATTAAATCATCCCAATCCCATTTTCCGCATATACCTCAAGAATCAAATTACGTTTTGCTTTCAAATCAAGTACACAGCCAATATACAAGAACTATCAATGAAGAAACAATGGGTAAATAGCAACAATAATCGAATTATCGTTAACCCATTTCTACAGAAATACAGAAGCCATTTCAAAAAAACGCAGATAGGATTAAGATCTAATAAATATCGGATCTTCTTGCAAAACAAAATAACAGGAAAATAGAATCTTGTAATTGCAGAAATGAGTCGAGATTTGTTACCTGAAGTGCAAAACCCGTAAAAATCAACGGCGATCGCAACAATTAGGGTTCACAGACACAAAAGCTCCACTCCAAATTTCCTATTTTTCCCCACTGCTGTCTTTGCATATAATAACATTCACTACACATAAGACAAGACATGGGGAGTATATATGGCATATCTATGCAATTCTTACCGGGGTATGGGCCGATCGCTCTTGCCTCGAAGTTCACAACGAAATTAGTAGCGTTGTACCATATCATGGAAAGCGATTTTCCTCCCTCGTCCGTGGGCTTAATCATCGGATTCAGATATACTCCACCAGGCTGGCGGCTGTCATAAAGTCGTGTTTGGAAGTCTCTATATT
This sequence comes from Hygrophila difformis, assembly GCA_030278955.1. NCBI lineage: Eukaryota > Viridiplantae > Streptophyta > Magnoliopsida > Lamiales > Acanthaceae > Hygrophila > Hygrophila difformis. The sequence goes on from JAOANR010000002.1 coordinate 70,695,952, forward strand.
TGCCTGGACCTTTTTTTTTTTCTCCTTAACCATTTAAGTTAAGTCCCGTAATAATATATTACCTCCGTTTCCATGAAAGTGCACCATTCATCAATTGCACGCAGTTCAATGCATATTTTTAATCATTAATAACTCAAATTGTGTAGAAGTAAAAATTATAAAAATTAGATATTATAAAACTACAAGTTAAGACGAATCCAACAAGATACTACTTGACTATGTTTTTACTTGTATAACTATGATAAACATTTGAGGCAAAGCTAAATGATGAATAGTGGTAAAAAGTGCAATGCTGCACCATCAAAAAAATGGAGGAAGTAATTAATAAGAAAGAAAAAAACTATTTGAGTAGTTACTCCACTAAATGTTCATTTAAATGAACTTTATAAAGTGCATAAACAAAAACTATTACGCACTAATAAACAAAGTTGGACTATTATTTATGAAATAAAGTACTACTTGAAGTAGGTCAATTAAAGTCATTCAAACAATCCCTCAATCTTTATTTATGGAATGAATCCAACATTTATTCGAAAAAAGCATCAAATTAGAAGCATCTTGTGAAACAAAACATGGCCCCCTATTCCTATTCCTATTCCTATTCCTATGGGGATGCGAATTAAGGAAACGTCAAATAAAGAAAGACAGACAGACAGGGAACGTAAGCAGCTCCGATGGCACTGCATGCCATTCAAATCATCCCTCCCTTGTTTTTGACTTTGAATTCAATTCAAGTATCACTTTACTTTGTAAAGTTTCGACGTAAAATAAATTTCCTGCAGGTTAAATGGCGCAGAGGCGTCTTTTGACATGAGCGAGTGGAGCTTTGCACAGGGCCCCAAAAATGGGTTGTAGCACTGAAATCAAGTTCATAAATCTAAGCGTATCATTTCATTTAGATAGTACTAGTAATTATTTGTGAGTTGCAATTTACTATTTAGGATTGACCTGCAGGCCTTACAAGTGGCTATTTGCATGTTACTTTTACGTGTTTTTCTATTGGTGCATGTAATTTTATTTGTCTACAGTAGTACTAATTAGTTTCTCCACTATGAATAAATTTGCGACTTACTAATTAATTTGTTCTTTTATTTTTCAAAGGAATTGCTTTTATTGCATATCCAACAACAAATGAAACGATTTAAATACAACTGCTTCGATTAGATAGCTTTAGAGAGTTACGTTAATCAACTGGGAGGAAACTAGTTTCTATTATTGAGACGATATGCACATATTTTGCTTGCACAATTTGGTTAGGGAAATGAGGGAAACATGATTGTCAAGAGATTAGGACCATAAATAATAAATTAATCTCTTGTTGAAACTTGAACATGATCACCATTTACTACATACTCAGTACCAATCTCTTCTTGCAGCTGCTCATTATCAATCCCTATCCCCGTCTGCACCTGATGATCGCCGGGACAGGGCAACGGGCTGACGACGGGGCTGTCCTTCTGCTTCCACCATTTGTATATCCTTTTGTGAATCCTCCTCGCTCCAATAATATTCGTCTTAATCACCAGCGCCCTCTGACGAAAACTCATCCTCTGATGCAAGAACCTAAGCAGCAACACAATGAGGCACGCCAGCGTGACGCAGCCCGTGATAACAAAAAGCACCACAAAGCTTCTGAGTGTCACGCGGGTTGCTGGAGGGTTAGCGTTTTCAGGCCCCGAACAGTCTGTATTAAAAATCGCCATCCTTTGTTCAATCTCCATAATCCTACCCCTTTCTGTCAATTGAATAATGGCCCTTGATATATCCGCCACGATGGGCGATCCTTTGGGGAGCACCTGATGATGCAGTTAATTAACAACAATATAGCAGACGGACAACTTAGTAAAAAGAAAAAGCAATCGAAAGTAAAACAGAAAACTGTAGTGTCAGGAAAAAAAAAAAAAAGGGGTGAAGGTCTTCTTCTTCTTAGGTTGCAGTGATGGAACACACGTAGTAGTATAGTACATGTAATAATAAGATGAGTTGAAAATGCTTGCTTACGAAGGCGAATCCAGGAGTTCGGTAAACTTGGCCAAACATTCGGAAACGGCCACAGTTTTGAGACACCAACATTCTGGCATAAGGCAAGACATCATAAAAAGCCGAAATGCCTCCTCTTTCGCTCCCCAAGGACAAAGCTTCTATACAGTCATCCCCGGACTTATACGTCTTGATTTTTGACCGATCGAATCCCAACTGGAGAAGGTAACTCACAATGAATGATCCATCCTGGCACCCCACAAAATGCCCCTTCTTTATAAGTTGCATCACATCGGTTACTGCTGGTTGAAGCCGCGCCACCGTCAATCGCGACGCTAAGCTCGCAGTGTACGTGGAATTTAACAAACTCGCCACAAATGCCCATGTCACCAATACTAAGCACAACAGAGTTGCTTCCATTCCTTGTCCTAAAAGAATAAAAACAAGAAAAAAAAACTGTTGTGTTTAATTACGCAAAAATGCCGCGAAAATGTAATCAACGCGTTGAGAGAAATGATTTACCGGGAAAGAAAGGGAAGTAGCTAATCATGCCGGCATGTTCTCCGGGCAACTCCCTGTCAGAATGCGAAATAGCTCTCTTTCCGATTATCCAAACAGCTACAGCAGTGGAGACATAAAACACGACAGTAGTTGCCCAAAGCTCCGTAGTTAAGGGCTTCAAAAAGGTGAAGACATCATTCACATCTTCATACTTGATGGGAACTATTCCACTAATTCCCCCATCAGCATACGGCAAGCTAAAATCAACAATCATTGATCGATTCGCCGTAATTGAGATATCACCCAAAGCAAGATCATATTTTCCAATAGATACTTGTTTCACGAGATCGTCGTAACTCCCAACTTTCGAACCATTGGGATAAGAAATTGGATAAGCAATGAATTCTTGTGGATTTAAAGCATAAGGTAACTCGTTTAAGACAGCATCGAAGATCTCTTTGTAGTAACCGGTAACCTTGGTGGCTCTAGTTTCAGGATCGATCTCCACTTTTAGGAATTCACTGAATCCGGATTTCTGCGGTACCCCAATTCTCAGCAGCTGTCCACTTACTGGAACTTCCCAACCTCGTGGCGTACTCGTCGTATCACCTGGCCAGAGGATAGGTCTGAAGCCTCCCTCCGATGTGTTGGCCGGATGGGGTGTCCATATCCCAACCAGTCTTTCTTTTCGCCCCACGATGTTGACAATTTGGTACGATGTCTGTGGCAGTTGTTCGTTGACAAGTTTGAAGTCACCAGCAAGACCTGTAAAGTTTGTTTCCAGCAATGATGTATGAATTTTAGGACCAAATTGGGAAATTGGAATATCAAAGGGGCCAGAAGATTGGTTTGTTTCATTTTTAATCCTGGACGTTGATGATCCATCCCGAGCTTTCTCGGCTGCGAACGCCAGCGCGTAAAAGGTATCGTATGCCCACAGAGCAAAGATGCTCGTGTCTACGGGGTTCATGTCGCCGTGGTTTTCTTTAATAAGTGTCCTGATGAACCTTCTGGAAAAGGATTCAAGTTGTTGGGATTTAGGGACCATTGGTGCAACTCCAAGAATGCCTTGCATCGCCTCGACAGTGTCAGGGTCGTTGATCATATTGAAAAGGTCGGTGAGGCCATTGGTGACGATCCAGGCGTATCCCTGCTTCATCATTTCCAATTCATGTGCTTTCAGGAACAACTTCCACGCGAGGGAAGGCGACGCGTGCATGATGAACACGCGTGTCTGCATCGTCATGAGTTTGTAGAGCTGTTGAGTTATGTCGTCGTCCTTGGCGGACTTGGGCAGGGCGATCCTGTAAGAGACGCGAGCATTGGCGTCCTGCAGGGCGTTGGAGAGGTACGGCATGATGCCGTTTCCGAATTCGGTGTCCTCATGGATCACCACAACTTGGGACCATTTGAATGTCCTGACAATGGAGGCGATGGCCTGGACCTGATTCGCATCGCTCTGCACTGTTTGGACAAAGTAAGGCGTCCGGGTAATGAGAGAAGGGCTGGTGGCGGAGAAGGATACGATCGGCACCCGCGCCCTGTCGCCTAAATCCATCACGAAGTTTACTTGTGTTGATCTTTGAGGACCGATGATCGCATCCACTTCCGCATTTTTCAACAAATCGAGAGCTAACATTCAACAAAAGGAAAAAAAAAAAAAAAAAACTTGCTAAAATTGTTTTTCAAGCGGGTGACCTTTAGGGGTTTAATTTGGAAAGATGCATGCTCATCAATATGTATGCAAAGGAAGTTAAAAGTATGGAGAAATGAATTACTACTATATCGAGATGTGAAGGTTGTTTCATATAAAGTTCGATCCCACATTATATTCTTTCCAAAATCATCATGTGTCTCTACCAAATTATGATAGTGAGATGCAGATGGTGACGAGGCTAATAAATTATAAGGATGCAACTTGAATTACAGTTTATAGAAAATAATTAGCAAGTGTCATATTTAGTTTCATATACTACTATTAATTAGTCAAGTCAACCAACACAATTATACACTATAGAGTATGTAGGCCAATAATACATATATAAAAAGGGAGGAAATTAAAATACGGATAACGTCGTCGATCATTTTTGTCATCTATCACTCATCCCAATTCATGTCAGGAATAGAGCCTAAAAGTCTTGAAACACAATCACCCTTTACTCTGTATGGATAGATCAGAGAGATGATGAAATCCACAAAAATAGTCCACCCGTCCCTTAATTACAATGAAAGGTGGTTGGATGATATGAGTACTGAATATGAACCAACGTAACTCATCATTATTAAGATTGAGATTGTTTGTTCTAAAAAAATATACTCCATATATAAAGACATTTATTAAATTCCATCGTCCAGTTAATAATATGTATTTATCATTTCATTTACTTATAAAGAATTGGATAGAAGTAGAAAATCAAAGTTTTCAAATTTATAATGAGGAATGTGGCCCTCCACAGTGAGGAGGATAGAGCTGGACCCGAATGGTCTGCACCAAACAAACTTTCCAAAAATATACAGTACATATATGACCTAATTAAAGCATGGCATATCCAATGTTGTCAGAAATCGAAATTGTTAACCCTAACTAGCTAGGAGTAGTAACGTTACTTGTTCCCAAAATTAATACTACACTATCAAGCGTTGCTCTATACAAAACAGATACCAGAATCATTAATGACAGCAGGGGATTTAATTAAACACCCAAATAGACATACCAGCAGCAGCAGCGTCGATAACACTGTCATTGGAATCTCTGAATTCAAGAACCAATCGAGTCCTGTAGCCAGGATTCAGCGAATAGAAATCATCGCGTGCGATGGACAAGGCGATCATGCCAATGCGCCCAACTGGTGAACTCGTGGAATTAATGTCGAGTATCACCCCGACACGAACATCAACGGTGGTTCTCTTTCCGCTGCAGCTCGTTGAACTGAAAAGGGGAACCAGTGCAAGGTATGCACAGAGGAACCCAAGAAAACCCATTTCTTTAATTTATCACAACACGGCTTATCTGTTAAAACATACCAACATGATTATGTTTAGTAAATTTAATTCACGAGTAAGGAACTAGCTAGCTAAACATTGGATGCGTGCGTACTTATATGTGTGCAGTCCTGATACATCAGAATGAAGAATGCAAGAAATCAAACAAACGTATGAAAAAAGTTAAAAGGCTGGTCAACACAACGTTACAGAATTATTTAAGTTAATGGAGGAAGTTTCTCCGAATTTATACATAAGGTTTTTTTTTTTTTTTTTTTTTTGGGGGCCGGGGGTGTAAGAGACGCATCAATCTATACATAAGGTTGAAATTTTACAAGAATTTTTCTGGTCCTAATACTATCCTTTTCTCTTTATTTTTTTTCAGCTTATTTTTATTTCCCACAACATATACTACATATTTAATTTTACCAGCATTCATTTCAATTTACTACATCATTCATTTCAATTTACTACATCATATTCAGAAGCCGCCGAATTAATTCTATGTAGGAATAAGTTAGATCTTTCGACATTTCCTCGTCAGCTCAAATATTGGAATACTTCAATGATCAAGGCATAAATATATGTTGTTAGATGTCCTTGCTGCAACTTCAAATCTCCGCGTAATAATCTCTTTACCAAAAAGCATTACAAACGCACGAAGCAGCAGCAAGATAATATGATGTATTCAATCCATTACCCACTGGAGGCATTAATTATTAGTACTATAAGTTATAAGTAACAGGTTAAAGAAATCCCTCTTCACTTGGTCAAAGTGATTGCTTGCAAATTTTTCAACGGGAAATTTGTACAAGTGCTTTTACGACGACGTATTTTAACAATTTAGTGAGCAACTGACAGCCTAGTCTTATTTTTCTTAGACAAGTAGAAAGCTCTTCATGTATCCCTATGTGAGGATGTGTGTAATATAGGCATTTTCCATCAATGTCAACTGCTGTTCTTGCTGTTGTTTGTTGAGCTGTACTTAGAAATAAAAATAGAAAAAAAAAAAAAAAAAACTTTCAATACGATACTACTATATATTATCAGGACTTTGTGTTAACCAACAAAAAATAAAGACAAGGGAACCTGCCAAATTGTCTATTTTAATTTGGTAGGATTATTAGTTAATTTAGACTTGGTCTATACATGCGTTTCTTTTTTTTTTTTTTTTCGGGGAAGGTCTATACATGTGTTTCTAAATTAGCACCAGATATATGGTTTTGAATGTGTCAAATATTATAGATTGTTTTAATATTGTATATATGTCTGTGATTTCCTTGTACAGAAAGTAGATACTCCCTCCGTTTTTTTTATATCTCCCTTTGCATAGTAGTTACTATTCATTGAGTAATTTTGATTCAAATTTTTAGCATAGTTATATAGGATAAAACATAGTCCAGTGAGATGTTGTTGGATTCGTCTAATCGCGTAGTTTTAGAATATCAAATTTTTATAATTTTTACTTATGTATAATGTGAGATATTAATGATTGAAAATGTGTATTGGATTGCGTGCAGTATAGAAATGGAGAAGTTATTTAAAAACAGAGGGAGTTTCATAATAAATGTTACATTACCATATATGGAATACTTTTAAAGGTAAAAAAACTTCCACTAAAGCACTTCTGTTCCTTGCATTAAATCATGTATATCATTTCTTTATGTTACACTTATTTAGAAACGGATGGAGTATATATTCAACGTGGACGAATAACAGAAGACGAATATTAACAGAAAAAGAATATATAGTAAGCATATATTCCACATTATAATGTGTGTGTTTGTGTACGAGAAAGAAAGATGTTCATATATTTTTTATTTATTTATTTTATTAGTGCGGGTGTGTACCCAATAATTGAAAGTGAGAGTTTGATCGATTAACTCAGAACAAGTCAGTATCATTTTTATTTTTTACTTTTTGGGGGAGAGAAGTCAGTATCAATTGACACATGTACTTATTTGGAACAAGACTATTCTTTCTGTAATTGTGAGCAAGATTTCATTTGAACATATATATCTGGGTTTAATTATAAGTAGATTATTCCATCTTTTCTTTTTTCTTGGTCATTTTTCAGAGATGTTTTAGGTAGTCTAGTCCATATTTGAATGTATATTCCACATTTCCACTCTTACAAAGTCAGTTTGTGCAGCTCAAGAAATTGCGAGGGAAATGTGCTATAGCTGATAGAATAGGAAGTTAAGAACATTCCATTATACTCCAATAACCATGAGTCCATGAGTGAACGTACACATGTAAGTTGTACAAATGATAGTTTTTGTAGGTTTGGGGTCTGCATGTTTGCATCATAATTTTAATTTATGAAAACTGCACTTATCTTTTAATTTCTACATTATCTTTGTAATTTTTTTTCCTATGATGATTATTGTTTTATTAATCTATAAATGTACACTAACACTAAACAAATTAGTTATAGAAAAAGAGCTTAAAAAATACTTATATCAAAAACATCGTCATTAATTTATATCCTTCTCAATTGTGGGGTTTTATTTGTTTAATTTAAACATAGTATTAGTTTGTGTTTAAGTATTTGTAAATGCTATGAACTCCTTAAAGAGGTTCACTAGTTCAATTACTCACTCGTATCTCAAGGTTAATTTTGGGTCGCAATTTTTTTTCCTTTAAAAAAAACCTCTTAATTCAACCACAAAAAGTTTTTAAAAAAATTTTTATATTTAATTTCTTGCCATTTGTGAAGGCAAAACTTAAGTTTGGATTTCAGTAGGAATATAATTACTACAGTATATTATAGGTGTGTGTGTTGTTCTCATATATGGCCTGCAGTGCAGGCACACATGATTTAAGCATATTCAAATAAACTTGGTTGAATAGTATAGTGTGATTAGGCATTTGGTCACAGTGCAGCCAATTGCACAGTGCAGCCGCGTCATGTTTTTGTGATGTTTTTATCTAGCGTGATGTGTGGTATCATATTTGTGATGTTTTGCTTTTAACTTCTAAAAAAATTTTAATTCTCTTTTGTAAATAAATTTCTAACAGACATCACAAAATTTATATCCGTCATCACAAAATAAATCGGGCACATCACAATAATAGCATTTGCCAGCATAACATGAATGATTAATTGAAAACATCACAAAATCCACGTATATCATCACGATGACTGCATATGCAGTTTTAAAAAGAAGTCTGCATGCTATCCATATTGGTGTTATTAATACATTTCCCAGAATCTGAAAACAATGTTGGTTCTAAACTCCAACCACCTTTGATGAAAACTCATCTTTTTATGCATGTCCCTAAGCCGCAACAGAAAGAGGCACATCAGCGTGATGAACCCTGTAATAACAAAAAGCACAACAAAGCTACGCAGTGTCATTTGGGTTGGAGGATTTGCACCATCAGAATAACCCAAACACGATGAATTATTGGTCAACATCTTTTGCTCGATCTCCACAATTGTACCGTTATCCATCAATTGAACTATTGCCCTTGAAATATCAGCCACAATTGGTGACCCTTTAGGTAGAACCTGTGAATAATAGTAATAATGATGCAAGACACAAGTCAGTGAAAAAGAAACCTGGCCTCTGTTGGTAAACAATGTCGAAGAATTATAATAATGCTTACAATAGCAAAACCCTCTGTACGGTAAACAGGGCCAAATCTTACGTAGCTGCCACAAGATTGAGAAATCAACAGCCTAATGTGAGGCATGACGTCATAGAAGGCGGATATGCCTTCATTTTCGCTCCCCAAGGATAGTGCTTCCAGGCAACCATCCGCAGATGTATATGTCTTGATTCTTGATCTATCGAAGCCCATTTTGTTGACAAGAAAATTAACGATGAATGACCCGCCCTGGCAGCCAACGAAATGCCCTTTCTTAATAAGCTGTTTTACATCGGTCACTGCTGGTTGAAGCCGCGCTACTGTCAACCATGATGACAAGAAGGCAGTGTAAATTGAGTTCAACAAACCGGCCACCAGTCCCCAAGTCACCAGAACCAAACACAACATGTTCGCTTCCGTTCCTTGTCCTAGGAGTAGGAGCAAAACATCATCACTAGTCATGTGTTAAAGTCCCACATCGGTTATATGTTGGGTAATCCCCTGTTTATATGGACATGGGCCACTCTACCTACTACCAATTGGTTTTAGGTTGAACCCTAGGTCCATCTTATTTCCAACATGGTATCAGAGCCATGGGTACTCGTTTGAGTATTACATTATTTCCGAGATGGATATTATCTCGATGTGGTTTCCGAGATGATATTCATCTCGAGGAGGGGTGTTAAAGTCCCACATCGGTTATATGTTGGGTAATCCCCTGTTTATATGGACATGGGCCACTCTACCTACTACCAATTGGTTTTAGGTTGAACCCTAGGTCCATCTTATTTCCAACATCATGCTTAAAACCTTACAAAAAAATATAACAAAAAAGGAAAAATATATAGCTAGGAGGATTACCTACCTGGGAAGAAAGGGAAGTAAGTGATCATGCCAGCATGTTCACCGGGCGACTCTCTACGGCTCGAATTCATGGCCTTGCTTCCTATGATCCATATCGCAAAAGCAGTTGATACGTAAAAGACCACGGTTGTGATCCAAAGTTGTGGCGTCAGGGGCTTCAATAATGTGAGGATACCATTCACGTCTTCATACTTGATGGGGACTAGTCCGGCAACACCTCCCTCTGCATACGGCAAGCTGAAGTCTGCAACCCTTGATCGGTTTGCAGTGATCGTGATATCACCCAATGCAAGGTCATACTTCTCTTGTAATGAAACTTGGTCTACAAGGTCATCATAAGTCCCGACACTCGAACCGTTGGAATCAAAAAAGGGATAGGCAACGAACTCATACGGGAGTGCATAAGGCAATGCTGCTATGACAGCATCAAACACTTGTTTATAGTATCCACCCACTTTGGTGACATTAGTTTGAGGATCTATCTCCACCTGGAGAAACTCATTGAACCCTGGTTTCTGAGGGACCCCGACTCTAAGTTTCTTCCCGCGTATTGGAACTTCCCAACCTCTTGGAGTACTTGTTGTGTCGCCCGGCCAAATGATACTACTTTTTAAGCCTTTGTTTGTTGCAGAGGATGTCCTGGAAATTCCTTGGGATGGAGTCCAAATGCCGACCTGCCTCTCTTCTCGTCCCACGATGTTGACTATTGCGTACGCGGTCTGTGCACGTTGTTTATTTACAAGATTGAAATCGCCTGCAACGCCTGTAAACTTAGTTTCCAGCAATGCTTTGACAAGTTCAGGACCAAATTTTGAAACTGGAATATCGAAGGGGCTGGAATATTCTTCCTTAGCTTCGTTGCTTTTGGAGCTCGACTCTAAATTCCAAACTCTCTCTACTGCCATGGCGAGTGCACAAAAGGTGTCGTAAGCCCATAGAGCAAAGATGCTTGTGTCGGCTGCAGGGATCATGTTATGATTTTCCTCAATGACTTTTCTAACAAATACATTGGAAAAAGATTGGAGTTTTGGGGATTTAGGTACGACCGGTCGGACTCCAATAACGCCTTGCATTGCCTCAACAACATTGGAGTGGAAGAACACGTTGAAAAGGTCGGCCAGTCGATTGGTGACAATCCAGGCGTATCCTTCTGTCATCATTCCAAGTTCATCTGCTTTCAGGAATAGCCTCCCTGCAAGGGATGGAGTCGTATGCACGACGAACACGCGCGTCTGCATTGTCATCATCTTGGACAAAACTGGACTTATATCGCTGTCCTTTGCCGACTTGGCGAGGGCGGTCCTGTAAGAAACTCGCGCATTGGCGGCTTGCAATGCGTTCGATAGGTATAGCATGATGCCATAGCTGAATTCAGAGTCCTCGTAAATGACCACGACTTGGGACCAATGGAAAGCCTTAACTATGGAAGCAATGGCCTCAACTTGATTGGCATCGCTCTGCGCTGTCTGCACGAAATAAGGTGTTCGTGGAGTGAGGGAAGGGCTGGTCGCCGAGAATGAGATGATCGGTACGTGAGCCCTGTCGCCAAGATCCGCCACAACGTTTACTTGGGCCGACCTTTGTGGCCCGATGATAGCTTTCACACTCACATTTTTCAACAAATCAAGAGCTGTTATCATAGTAGTAGTAGTATACAGCGTAACAGAAACACAAAATCAATGCAAGGAAAAAATGTGAGCTTTCTTAATAGTAATATCCTACTAGTATTATATATGGTCTGTTTGTCTGTACAGAACCACACAGGTAAAATATTAAGTAGTACATACCAGCAGCGGCAGCGTCAAGAGCAGCATCATTCGAATCTCTAAACTCAAGGGCTAGTCGGGTCCCATACTCGGCGTGATCATGTGAATAGAATTCACGGCGCGCGATGGATAAGGCAGTCTTGCCAATGAGCCCCACTGGCGAATCCGTGAAATTCATGTCGAGTATCACCCCGACATGAACGTCCACCGGACTGCAAACACAAAGGGAAACAAGCGCAAGTGATAAACAGAGGTACAAGAAGCCCATTTCTTTATTACAATTCTTATACTGTTGGGCCAATTTAATTGATGTCAATGCGAGGAATGAAACGATAGTGTATTGCATATATATATGTATAGAAATTGAGCCGAGCTATGGCTGTTTGGGCTCGGATGGTTAAGAATTCGAGCTTTGTTTGAGTTTGTTTGTTAAGGAATTCAAGCTTAAAATCATATTCGAGCTCGGCTAGTAAAAAAACTTTATGCTCGAGCTCGAGTTTGACTCGACTCATTTAGTTCAAACAAGCCAACTTACTCTTTTATTCCACTCAGCTCATTTGAGCTCGTTCGACTCAATTAAAAATGTATGTAAACTTTTATTCCATTCTAATCTTTTCATAATGCTCATTTAAAAATTATAACTAAAAGTTCTAGTGTACAAACTTACAAATTTTATAGAATAAATAATATATAAAATTACTAAAATACTACCATCTTAATAGATATATACGAATAATTTTGAATTGTTCGCGAACAAAACTCGTATTCATTCATTAAATAAACGAGATCAAATTCGCATTTGAGCTCGATTCGTTAAATTTCACAAATTAATGCGAGTTTTTAATTGAGATATGTTGGCAAATTTATTTAATTTGTTTTTCAGCTCAACATATATGTCCGGAATTGGAAAGCCTCAGTTATATCTAAAACAAACAAACAACGGAAACAAGAGGTGAATTAAACAAAGAAACAATTAAGTACGTATACGGTGAGCATTAATTTTATTAAGTGGAGGAAGTTTCTCCAAATTTCATAGGAGTATTATCCGTATTAGGATACATCTTCCACTGGATTCTCTAATAAAATATTTAATTCCCAATTATAATCTTCAATCATTACCAAAATTAGTTTGTTTCATTACGTTACTCAGCTCCAAAACTTCATTATTTATGTTTATATTATATTTTGTCGTTGGCCAGGAATCAATATATATGGAGCTGGGAGTTGGGGCTTGGGACAGCGTGTTGGATAATTTGATGTTGAATAATAAGTGGAAAAAATGCCAAATAGGTCCTTTTTCTTTTCCAAAAATTCAAATCAGTCCTTTTTCTATTTTATTACCAAAACAAACCACTACAAATACTAATTATGTCCAAAACAGTCATTTGTTCACTAATTATGCTCTAATTACCGACGTGGCAATGGTTTAAATTTAAATTTGACACGTGGACATAATATTAGTCCATTTTCTTTTATCTTTTGCCAATTCAGTCCTAAATTTTTATTTTGTTCCATTTAGTCCTCTACCCAAATCAGTCATTTTTATATGAATTGGCCTTCATCCTTTCAAATTATTTTATTTCAGGCTCAAAACCTTAAATTTTTTATTATTACTAATCCATTTATCAAATAAATATCCAACATAGTTCCGTAAATAAAATTAAACGTCAAACCTCATGCATTGAGTTTTATTATATTGTCCATACTTCCTGCATCCATAACCTTCCAAAAAGTAAAATTAAATCATTTACACAAAAATTAAAATTAAATCATTTACTACGTTTTAAGGTAGGAAACAAATTATGATTGTGTTAATTGTTGCTGAAGAAAAGCAGAACCAATGAACCATCGGTTACGATCGGATGGCTAGAGAGAGTCCGTAAAATCCCGGATCTTGGAAAACCCGATAACAAGGCACTCAAACCTAATGTATGAGGTTTGGTGTTTAATTTTATTTACGGAAGTATGTTGGCATTTATTTGATAAATGGATTAGTAGTAATAAAAAATTTAAGGTTTTGTGCCTGAAATAAAATAATTTGAAAGGTTGGAGACCAATTAATTTAAAATGACTGATTTTGGTAGCGGACTAAATAGAACAAAATAAAAGTTTATGACTGAATTGGCAAAAGATAAAAGAAAAATGTCTAATATTATCCCCACGTGTCAGGTTTAAATTTAAACCATTTCCACGTCAGCAATTAGAGCATAATTAGTGAATAAGGGACTGATTTTGACATAATTAGCATTTGTAGCAGACTGTTTTGGTAATAAAATAGAAAAATAACTGATTTGAATTTTTGGAAAAGAAAAAGGACCTATTTGTCCTTTTTTCCAATAATAAGTACTCACAAACCATTATATAGTATCGAATCAATATTATTCTAATTAGTTTTATGATATTAATTGTAAATTGAAGTTAATTGTCATATAACCAGAACTTAATAATAAATTTAATATTAACAAAAATCAGATATATTACTCTTTTATATCTATTATATACTATCATATAATAAATTCTAAACCGTACTACTTGCGCTTTTTCTAATCTATATAGAAGTACTCCCTCCGTCCCGCGAAAGTTGACGCGTTTCTTTTGGGCACGGTAATTTATGTAGTGGGGTTTAATGGTTAAAGTGTCGTGGGTATTTGTGTTTAAAATTTTAATGAATTTTCACTTTACTTATTGTTTAACTTTGACTTAATATTATGGTAATGATTTAATTAGAAAAAAAATATTCAAGTGTGGTCTTGTTAGAATCGTCTAGGTGTCTAGTTTTAGAATATATATATTTTATATAATTTTTATTTGTACCTATTTTGATTCTCTAAAAAAAAAAATTTACCTATTTTGAGATATGGAGAATTAAAAAAATGTAAGGGATTTGTATAGAAAAATAAAAGTGTATTGGGAGTTGTGCAGAATAGTTAAAGTATTTACTTTTAATGGGTTTTTAGAAACCATTAAGATTCTAATTATATTTATATTAATTTAATTTATCTAAAAATGGAAACGTGTCAAATTTCGTGGGACAGTTCAAAAAGAAATACGCGTCAACTTATATGGAACGGAAGGAGTAATATAACCATAGTAGTCAACCCATCAACCATTCATATAAAGCCTCCATTTCAAATTGCATACACAAAGGCTCCATAACAAAATGCAATACAATCTATTGTTATAAGGTATTTTTGAAATATACTTTACCATGATTGTGCATTAAAATTACTCATCTAATTCTTTAATGCATATCACATGGGTTTCATATATTACTATATATTTCGCTTTAAGTTGATAACAACACATACATATTGTGTATAAAAAAAGGTTGGCGTTACGGTGCGGACATGAGAAGTCCGCACCGTGCGGACGGTGATCTCCACCATTCATAAAGTTGATCATTCAACGGTTGAAATTATTTGTAGGGTTTTAATTTCGTAATTGTACTTTTTAGATCTTTAATATGTTGTATTCGCAACATATGATATACAATTCAGCGACGTGGCATATACAATTCAGCGACAGAGCCAATACAATTCAGCGACATGGCTTATACAATTCAGTGACATTATTATATTCATCTCAACGACGTTTGAAGTTATAGTTGTTTTGAAGTTCATTGAGATTTTAAACGCATCTCAGCGACGGAAGCCTTTACAATTCAGCGACACTGCCAATACAATTCAGCGTATGGACTATGCAATTCGGCGACATTATTATATTCATTTCAGCAACACAATTTTATACATTTCAGCGACATAGTTCTATGCATTTTAACGCATCTCACCAACGGAGCCTACACAATTCAGCGACGTGACCTATGCAATTCAGCGACAATGCCTATACAATTCAGCGACTTGATATAGTACTTTTCAGAGACATATTTATGCACATCTCAGTAACATGTTATGCATATATCAGCGACAATATATAGTATATTCAGCAACATGGTAAATGAAGAAACCATTATATATTTTTTTGACAATTTTACCCTTTTTAATTTATACTCGTTAGATCTAATTCAACATATGATATTGTTGTCTTGACCGTACTTCTAAATATTTTGAAGCACCATAACCGTTCCCATCAAAAAAATATAATCACATGGGATGGGGCTTGGCCTAGTGGTCAAGTCTCCCCACCCCCAACCTATAGGTTTGGGGTTCGATTCCCCACCAGGCCCCTATCCCTCCCTTTTCTCCTTCTTAATTTATGTGGTATGGGCTCCCACCACCTATTTCCTAGTCTGTATAGGCTGTTAAGCAAATATATATATATATATATATATATATATATATTAACAATACCTATACTTGAACTCGAATATAGTACTCCCTCCGTTTTCTTATTCTTGCTATGGACCCACAATGCACGTAGTCCAATGCATATTTTAAATCATTAATAACTCAAGTTTGGTACGAGTAAAAATTCTAAAGGTTCGATATTTAAAACCTACACGATGAGAAGAATCTAATTAACAAGATCTCACATGACTATATTTTAATTTTTATAACTATGATAAAATTTTAAGTCAAAGTGTATGTGCGTGTGTGTAAATAGTAGCAATTAAATGTTCCAACAAAATAAAAACTGAGGGAGTATTTATATTTATCCAACAAAAAAATAACTAATCAAGTAAAATATTAATTTTAATATATGTATCAAATAATTTTTTTTAAAAGAAAAATCTATCAAGTTAATACTTTACGATAAATAAAATTTGAAATTCAATTTGAGATCACATTCAAGCTACTCGACTCGAGTTTAATTCTTTTAGTTGGAGTCGAATACTCAAATAGAAAAATAGCTTTAAAATGTCGAGTCGATTAGCTTCGTGAATACCACCCTTAGTTGTCATTTGTCAACTATTCATAAAAATAAACTCCTATATTATACTGTATTAAAAAAGAAAATAAATAAAATAAAGTAAAGTATATTCGCTCGATATACGCTGGGCGACGCAGCCTATACCTATATTTAAGTTTAATTCACTTAGCTTGTATATATATAGTATAAGTAGTGTGTGTTGGTCCAATAGATACAGCCTAGTTAAATCCTACTCCCTCCCTCCCATTAAAATTAAAAGTTGCCACTATTTTTTTTTTTGGAGTGTCCCAATAAGGTTGGTCACTTTCCCTTTTAAACAAATTAGATTAATATAAGCATGATTAAAAACCCCACAATAATGACAATTGTACTTTCTGCACAAAGTCCCTATATATGTTTAACCATTACTATTTTAAAATGGGTATAAATAAAAATTATATAAAATATATATTCTAAAACTATACGATTAGACGATTCCAACAAGACCACACTTGACTATTTTTTCTTTCTACATCATTACGATAACATTAAGTCAAAGTTAAATAATAAACATGGTTAAAAGTCAAATGTAACCATTATAAATTAGATGGATGCATTAATCAAATTTACTCACACTACTTTAGCTATTAAACACCGCAATTTAAATTTTCGTGCCCAAAAGAAAGTGGTCACTTTTAATGGGACGGGAGTACCATATATACTACTATATTCAATTCATTTGCTCACAGCGTTGACTAGAAACCTTTTGGGTTATGTATTACTACAATGCACTTTCACTATGACCTTGTGTCGCGTGTGGGGGTGTTTGAATTTGGTTACAATCTGGCACCGTGTTATTTAGGGTTTTATTATTATACTCTATATCCTTACAAAGACTATTTCGTATAATTCTATGTAAATGTAATAAATGATGAAGAACTTACTGTATTATTAGAATAACGACACCTTTAGTATACACTAGTGCAAATGCAGATTTTTATCGAATTGAATATCTAAAAGAATCCAGTTAATATCGTGCTAGAAGACAATAATTAACTTCAAAATTTAATTTGATAGTATCTACTTGCATTGACACCAAATATGTCATTTGGATCAATATTCACCCAATAATGTATTATCCATCATCAAATTTTAAAAGGAATTACAGCTAGTATAATATAACTAGGATAGCCTTTGATAAGAAATTCTGCCTAATGAAGACTTGGTCCATCTATATATTATTATACTATGTTTATACTTTTATCAACACTATACCAATATAAATTAAAACCCGATTATTGTGTATTATTTGGGAGTTTGAGGAGGTGGCTAGGTGATATTCCACTCTTACTAAAAGGTTAAACTATATATATATATATATATATATACTGTATATGTTTAAGTTATTGCATAGGTTGGTTAAGCAAGAAATTGCTAGATAATGTCTAGACGGCATGCATCGTGATGGGAAGTCCGCTACATATATAGCTATCAAATTTTTTGTAGAAAACTAAAATAGATATCGAATGTTGTTTTTTGTACAGAACTAAGAATAAGTCACAATTAAAGTATAATAATTAAAAAGCTAAAATAGAAGGTTGTTATTTGTACTTTTTTGTGTGTTAAACTTTAATGATTTATAGATATTTTATAGAAGTATATAAATCTGCAAAGCAGATCAGATCCATAGAAATAGAGCTCATACATAGATGCATGGGATGGGAGCACTAGTGAAATTTGAACACCCCAAAGCCCATGGCTATAATACCATATATATATACTAGTCAGACAATTTTCTCAAAGCTCAAATTCTAAGGAGGGGTTAGAATCAGCGTGTAGTATATTTCTACATAGGAGAAGCAACAAATTTTACATACTAATAGTATATGAATTAAATAAAAATTGGGATTTAATTTGATGATTTTATGTTATGGTGTACAAGATAGGATTTTTTAATATGGGGATGGTGGTTTGCATTCGGATCTCATTTCCATACTTTTGTGGATGTGATCACTCATATATTTATTGAATGTAGGATAGTATTAGAGATCCAAATAAAGAGATCCCATCGGACAATTATATTGAGTCTTCACATTTTCCATGGTAATAATGCCCATGAAGTATGGTAAATACAATTGGACAGCAGGCTCTTTTTAGTTATTGTGTTTATTTTATCACATGTATGTTGTTGGCAACTCATGCAGCATATGTCTACATATGGAGTTGTGCGTATTCAATCAATCAATGGGCCACGGTTCAATTCGCTTCTAGAAATTGGGCTTATTTACACCATTAATATTTTTTGGGCCTTTACACGAGCCCATCAATACGATAGTCTCCCCTTCTCTCAAGGTGTTTAATTCAACACAACCCCGATTCACTTGTCACTTCATATATCAATTCACTCATAGGGCCCACAAACCTCAAAGAGATAGTAAAAATTAGATTTCATATTCACTTTTTGTATATATATGTGCATTTGGACAATTTCCTACTTTATTTGCACAAATAATTATATGAAGTAAGATTCTCAAATTTTTGAAATACTAAGATTTAATAAATCACATAGTATATACTACCGTCGTGACGGTGTTTTTGTTACGAATGAATTTTTGACACTATTCACTGTTTAACTTTAATTCAAATTTTTATCATAGCTATGTAAGAAAAAACATAGTCAAGTGAGATCTTGTTAGATTCGTCTAATCTTGTAGTTTTAGACAATTGACTTTTTATAACTTTTCGTTGTACGCAATTTAAGTTATTAACCGTTAATAATGTGTATCGGCATATGTGCTGGGTGGGTCCGTAACAAAAATAAAATAAAAGGGAGGAAGTATATACACTTTCTCTTTGAAATGGCAGGTCAAGGAAAAACTGACAATGAAGAATTGAAGGCATTGGTTCTGTCATTTACCACACAGATCAATGCTAAATTCAATAAAATATCTGCGAATGACCGGAGTTTGGAAAGAAAAATTGACCACATTACTGAAAGCATTACCAGTAAATTGGCAAATCATACACAGGCTGTCCAGAATCATGTAATGAAAACAGTTGAATAAAAATTTCAAGTATAATTTGAGAAACTATCTGAAGTTGTCAAATTGATCAATTCAACATTCAGAATCTAAACATATTCAAGCCAGGCACAAGGCACTTATGACGTTGATATTGTGTTAATCATTATGAATAGGATACTCACACCTAAAACCACAAATTAATAATAGTCGGAATGACTCTTCTAAATATAAGCTAGGGAAGCACCAGAATCATTTTAAATGAGAACTTGTAAATAGAGAAATTCTTTGAAGCAGAGTCTACTCACTAAGCTTACCCGTATGTACCCGCAAGTTTATCCTCGCCCATCAATGAAGCTTCTTATCTCTTTGCTTGAATCTATCCTGTTGGTGGAGTATTATTTCAAGGGACCAGATTATTTGCCACATTATTTATAATTACCGTGCTCTTACAATACATATAGAAGAATATAGTACTCCCATAGGAAAAAGTATGATAAGCGCCTCTACTTAATCATCTTAGAATTTTAAAATCAACATGATAGATTCTATATTTAACAAATTATAGATTTAGCAGCACATTCGTCATGGTACATTACACTTTTCATTGGCCATCAATATTCCCAAACTTTATTGCATATCCCTAGCTCATGTCCTTTTCCATTCATTCCTAGTAAATTTACCCACACATTTTCACCAAGAATCAAACACAAACCACTGTACATTTTGTACAAAAAGTTTCCCTTTAAATAATGCCACATTTCATATGTAGTAGTGCACACAGTCGTCCAGTATGCTGCTACTACTATCAAACAATGAATTATGGATCTCTCTATATGTACTACTTACTCCGTTGTTGTGATAATGCAACACAAGCTTTGGCACAAATTTTAAGAAAATAAGAAAGTGAAAGAGAGAAATATGGAAGAAGTGTTAGTGGGACCGATTTTTAATGCCTAAAAACATTGCCAAGTAATGTTGCATTATTAGAAAACATCTTAGAAAGAAAATTATTGCATTATCACAAGAACGGAGTAAGTATATATGTATATATATATATGTATGTGTATCTATGCAGGTGTGGACCGAACATAAATAATTGTATCTAGTAACTGCATATGTGAATATGGACAGCGATGGAAGAAAATTCCAGGGGATCTGACCACAGATACAGATTACAGACAGCCTGCAAGAAATTAGTACTATCCTTTTAACAGCACCATGGACCCATTGCACCAGATCAATCCACGCCATCCATATTTTGGGCTCCACAAAACAACGGTATAGATCTAATCAATCTGTAAACTCCGAGAACCAGTTGGATTTTATCTGACGGTGCTTCCTGCAACCTCGAAATAAGGGTAAAAGGTAAAGTCAAAATTTTTTTCACTTAAAATCAGAGAAGAGACTTGCATAGTGTACATACACAGGAAGTGTATAAATTTGAGAGAGAGAGAGAGAGAGAGAGAGTCAACAACTCAACATGGCTGATGGGTGACGGCTTGGCCCTTTTCAATGTCCTGTTTTTGGTCTCTTTTGCATATGTGGGCTTCTAACAATCCACATAGTTTTCGAGCCTAATTATCTCCAGACTCTACTCTCACCTTTTTTTTTTCCCCTCTCTCTCTCTCTCTAGAAAGTGGCTGCTTTTGGGAGTGAAGCATGCAGATAACAGAAACCTAAGACTGCCCCTTCAAACTAGGGTTTTCTTGAGCCTTCTTGGGCACCAGTCATGAGGAAAGAAATGGGTAAAAAAATTGGGAGTTTGGTTGGTAACTTGGTATGTGTATAGGGATAGATACAGAGGAGTGAGGAAAGTTCCTTGCTTGCCCTTTGTGTGTGTGTGTGTGTGTTTTTCTTTCAGTAGAGAGGCAGCTTGGAGACACTTGGATGTAGGCCTCGTGTCTCTCCTCTACCTCTCTATGCTGATTCTCCTTCTAACTTGTTTATTTTCTGCAACTGATTTTGGATTTTTCCAATTGAATGTAAATACATATGCACGCATATATATAAACTAACAATATATATGTGTGTGGATGTATGTACTATTTCTGTTTCTCTGAATTAAATTTCTTGGTGGATTGGAAGAAATTAGTGGACTGATTCTATCAATGCAACTTCTTATCACTTTTCCGGAGTAAGAATATATACTATCCGTATATCTACATCTATATATATATATATATATATAGACACACACACAAACAACAAGGGAAGTTTTGGGAGGGAGGTGGAAAAGGAAAAAGGAATAATCAGAGGTGAATGATTTGATGAATTTTGGGGATTTTCTTTATAACAATTCTTGTAGTGGAGGGGGTGCAAGAATTGTCGCGGAATTACCTTACAGCACCACCAATAACAGCGCCGCCGCCATTATTTCAACTGCCGCCATGCCCGCCGCCGCAATCGCCCAGCCTCGCCTCCTGTCACAGCCCGTCTTCTCCTCTCCCGGCCTCTCACTCGCCCTCGTATGTCACAATTCCCCCCTCTCTCTATATATATGTGTTTATAATATGGGTATAGAATTTGTAAGATTTTGTAATTAGGGTTTTTGTTTCTAAAGCTGGGAATTTTTTCCTGAGCAGCAAACGAGTATGGAGGGGCAAGGGGAAGCGGCGAAAATTGGGGAAAATAACGAATCCGGCAATGTCGTCGGGGGAAGAAGGGGCAGAGATGAGGAGCACGAGAGCAGATCTGGAAGCGAAAACATGGACAATGGCGGCTCCGGCGACGATCCCGACGGCGCCGACGAAGACAAGCCGCCGAGAAAGAAGAGATACCACCGACACACTCCTCAGCAAATCCAAGAACTTGAAGCGTATAGTCTCTTTTTTGCTTACTTAATTTGAAACTAAAAAATACTCCATTACAATTAAAAATACAGATATAATGAAATATTTAATTTGAATCCACCATTTTTGCACTTCTCTTTCTTTAAAGAAAAAATAAATGATTTTTCCCTCTTGTTTTTTTATAAATTAATTTCAGTCTCTTCAAAGAGTGTCCTCATCCTGATGAAAAGCAAAGGTTGGATCTTAGTAGAAGGCTTAGCTTGGAGACTAGACAAGTCAAGTTTTGGTTCCAAAACAGGAGGACGCAGATGAAGGTACAAGTCCCTACATTATTAAAGCCCTTGCATCTTCTAAAATTAAAGTTCAAATTTAAAACAAACAAGAAAAACATACTAGTATATTTAATTGTATTTTAATTGCAGACCCAACTGGAACGCCACGAAAATTCGTTACTTAGGCAAGAGAACGACAAACTGCGAGCAGAGAACATGTCCATCAGGGAGGCAATGAGAAACCCAATGTGCACAAATTGTGGCGGACCAGCCATACTAGGCGACATATCTCTCGAGGAACAACACCTCAGAATCGAAAATCTTCGCCTTAAGGACGAACTGGACCGTGTCTGCACCGTGGCAGCCAAGTTCTTAGGCCGCCCCATTTCCTCCACATTGCCACCAATTCCTAACTCCACCTTAGAACTAGGAGTTGGAACCAATGGGTTCACTAACCTCAACATCGTGCCCCCCACGCTCCCCGTGGGTCCTCTCGATTTCCTTAGTCCCCTACCAATAATGCCGCCATCAACCAAAGTGGCTCCACATTCGGTATCACTAGAGAGATCCATGTTTCTCGAGCTTGCCTTGGCCGCGATGGATGAGTTGGTCAAAATGGCGCAATCCCATGAGCCCTTGTGGGTTCGGACCCACGAGGGCGACCGGGAGATACTCAACCATGATGAGTATGTCAGGAGCTTTACTTCTTGTATCGGTGCCAAACCTAATGGATTTGTGAGAGAGGCCTCTAGGGAGATTGGTATGGTCATCATCAATAGTTTGGCACTTGTGGACACGCTAATGGATTCCGTGAGTCTTTCTCGTCTCTCACAAATTTTGATTTTTTTTTCTTTTTTTTATAAAAAAAAAAAGAAAAAGAAATTGGATTTAGTTATTATTAATCTGTTTATTCCATGCATCTTTATATATGTTGTTGACAGAACAAATGGGCAGAGATGTTTCCGTGTATTATTGCAAGAACCTCAACCTCGGATGTAATATCAAGTGGTATGGGAGGAACAAGGAACGGCGCACTTCACCTAGTACGTAATTAACCACTCCTACAATAATTCTTACACATCAACACTGTCTTCATTGCATGTAAATTATTGGTCTTGAATTTGAACTTTATATATCAATTTTTATAACACGAACTCTACCTACAATGATATGTACGGTCTCATCAGGTTCATGCTGAGCTACAAGTTATATCACCATTAGTCCCGGTTCGACAAGTCAGTTTTCTCCGGTTCTGCAAACAGCACGCCGAGGGAATATGGGCTGTTGTCGATGTCTCTATTGATGCCATTCGTGAAACCGCCACCGGAGCTCCCATGTATCCGACCTGCCGGAGACTTCCCTCCGGCTTTGTGGTGCAAGATATGCCCAATGGCTATTCCAAGGTACGTAATGAGTCTTTTTAAATTTATTTCAATTTTTTTTATATGAATGTGACTTATATACACAAATAACAAATTGCATTATTATTTTTTTAGCTAGTCAGTTGTTTCCTTCACATTTATTGAGCCTTTCAAGAGTTTGGTACGCTTTCGTCATCACACCCTTTTGGGACTTAGTAATTTAATTGAAAGGGAAGGAATTGAACAACACATATAGTCAAAATAATAGTATTTGAATTTTGATAGTTGAAGCCATGAGGAATCGAGATACTAGTATAGTAGTATTTTATATACTCCTTCCCTCATTTCATCCGTAATTATCCGTGTGCTCTATGTTCTTTTAATATATTTTATATTCATAAGGTTAATTTAGTTTTTTTTTTTTTTCTTAGAAATGCTGACAAGACTATTATTTTTGTTGATGGGTAGATGGGATCACTGATTTTGAGGATTATTATGATTATTATAATAACATTGTGATTAGTGTAATGGATAGAAGCATCTATTTGTGCAGGCATGGTACCTTGGGGCACATTAATTATCTTCGTCCACATACGATTATATATAATTTAGAATTTAATAACTCTCGTAAGCTGTAAACATCGATCTAAACATGGATAGAATAAGAATATATAAATAAATCCATACCCCTTCGTGACCAATAATATGAGATTGATCAGATGGTTAAACCGGGTTCTTCGAAATTTATTAATTGTGCAACATGATATGTATTAACTAACCTACCACTATATTATTAATATCAAAATTATTCTAAAATAAATGTGTTATCTTAGATATTCGAGTTTAATTATGTGAAATATATATATTCATCCAAAAAAAATATGTGAAATATATTCATAAATATTTGTTCTTTTTATATTTTATAAATTATGTTTTCAATTATATACTTTTGTTGTGCGATAATATTAATAAAAATAATAATATATGTATGCTTCCAATCCAATCTCTCCACCACCTTTATTCAGCGTTTAACCTTTTTTATAAGCCGCAGTAAAATATATTATCTGATTATTGTTTTTTCAAAATGCAAATAATCAATTTAACCGCTCAAAATTGTGCTGCACATCTAATTATTTGAGTTTTGAAAACGTAATAATCAGATAATTTATTCATATCGCACATTCAAATACCCACTTTTAATTAATAACCTCTCTCGACTACTTGTAAATATAATGTTTATATTTCCCCTTTTAATGGAAGTAAACATTTCCTAGCATGAATGTGGCATGTGGGAGCTAAAACGGTAACGTCGTTCAAGCTTGTAGCTTAAATTATTATTTAGTTATTCAATTAAGTTAAATTATTTCCATTTTTAATTTTCAAATTATGTGTAACACAATGTTCAAAGTTAAGTGATTATATTTTTATTTTGTCATTAAGTGAGAAACTATTTTAAATAATTTAGGTATTATTTTCTTTGTTTTATTACTTCCTCCGTTCTCATTTAAGTGTTCCTTTTGCATAGTACTAACTATTTATTGAGTAACCTTGATCAAATTTTTTAACATAGTTCTATAAGATAAAACATAGTCAAATGAGATCTTGTTATATTCGTCTAATCACGTACTTTTAGAATATCAAATTTTTATAATTTTTACTTGTATACAATTTGAGTTATAAACATTTAAAAATGTGTCTTGGATTGCGTAAAATGCAGAAGTGGAGCACTTATATGAGAACAGAGTAAGTATATACTACCTCAAGGCTAAGCATGTCTTTTCTACTATACATAATTGGATTTCGGTGTACCTAACGAGGAAAAAAAAGGTAAAAACGTCCTTTATCTTTCCAAAAATTTCAAATCCGTCCTTTTTCTATTTTATTACCGATTTAGTCCGCTACAAATGCTAATTATGTTCAAATCAGTCCTTTTTTCACTAATTATATTCTAATTGCTGACGTGGCAAGGGTTTTAATTTAAACCTGACACGTGTGCATAATATTAGTCATTTTGCTTTTATCTTTTGCCAATTCAGTCCTAAACTTTTATTTTGTTCTATTTAGTCCTCTACCCCAATCACTCATTTTTATATTAATTGGCCTCAAACCTTTCAAATTATTTCATTTTAGGCCCAGAACCTTAAATTTTTTATTATTACTAATACATTTATCAAATAAATGCCCAACATACTTCCGTAAATAAAATTAAATACCAAACCTCATACATTGGGTTTGACCGCCTTGTTACCGGGTCTTTGAAGTTCCGAATTTTACGGACTCTCTCTAACCACCCGACCGTAACGATGGTTCATTGGTTCTGGTTTCCTTCAGCAACAATCAGTACAATCATACTTTGTGGACAATAAAATTCAGGCTATTTTTTTAATATTTTTAATAATATTAATATTTTTCAATAAAACCAAGGCTTCCTGTATCCATAACCTTCCAAAAATTCAAGTTAAATCATTTACTGAAATATTGCTACATCCTAAGGTATGACGCAAAGTAAGATTCTGTTGATTGTTACTGAAGGAAACCAAAACCAATGAACAATCGGTTGCGGTCGAGTGGTTATTAGAGAGAGTCCGTAAAATTCCGGTACTTGAAAGACCCGATAACAAAGCAGTCGAACCCAATATATGAGGTTTGGTGTTTAATTTTATTTATGGAATTATGTTGTGCATTTATTTGATAAATGTATTAGTAATAATAAAAAATTTAAGGTTCTGGGCCTAAAATGAAATAATTTGAAAGGTTTGAGGCCAATTAATATAAAAATGAGTGATTGGGGTAGAGGACTAAATAGAACAAAATAAAAGTTTAGGACTGAATTGGCAAAAGATAAAAGAAAAAAGACTAATATTATGCACACGTGTCAGGTTTAAATTAAAACCCTTGCCACGTCAGTAATTAGAATATAATTAGTGAAAAAAGGACTGATTTGAACATAATTAGCATTTGTAGCGGACTAAATCGGTAATAAAATAGAAAAAGGACGGAATTGAAATTTTTGGAAAGATAAAGGACGTTTTTACCTTTTTTTTCCTACCTAACGAGACTACGAGAGTTTCATGACTCGTGACATGCACATACTATTAAATTGGCCGGGTAAATTCCGAAATTATTTATGATGGGACCTACACTCGTAGTGAGAGTGAAATAGTAAATGAATAGTATACTTTATGAAAGGGTGGGTGCAATTTACAATGGGCCCATTCCTTAGTTTTGTACTCCCTCCATTCTGCGAAATGTGGCCACTTTCTTTTAGGCACGGTAATGGATTTAGTAGTTAAACTGGTGTAGGTATTTTGTGTTTAAGATTCTAATGAATTTTGATACTGTTTATTGTTTAACTTTGACTTAATATTATGTAATGATACAATTAGAAAAAAATATTCAAGTGTAATCTTGTTAGAATCGTCTAATCGTTTAGTTTCATAATATATATTTTATACAATTTTTATTTGTACTAATTTTGAAATATTAAGAATTAAAAAAATATTATGGACTTTGTGTAAAAAAGTAAATGCGCATTGGAATTTGTGCAAAATTGTAAAAGTGAACACTTTAAATGTGATTTGAAAATAATTAAAATTCTAATCAAACTTATATTATTTTAGTTTATCTAAAAATGGAAAGTTGCCAAATTTCGTGGGACACCCCAAAAAGAAATAGTGGTCAAATTTCATGAGAAGGAATGAGTAATAGCATATAAAATTATTTATTATAGTGTGTGTATTTATATACTACTATAGTCTATACGTACTCATCATGGTAAATGTAGCATATATGGCCATATATATGGGGTACCATTTTAATTTGTAACCTCAATATTATAAAGATTCAAGGCCATCATTCATACTAGTACTTTCTAATCTCTAATCTCTGTTACACACTTACACAATCTACCTATTACCTAGCTATATCATCCTATCCAGCTATCCTAAACCCTCAATATAGGTTTTGTCTCCTACTTTTGAATTTCAGTCTTACATTATGTTATGTCAAATCCAGATTATGTGGGACACTGACATACCAACTAATGAAATATGCATAATAATTTATTAATTTCAATCTTATTTCCTTCTTTCTCTGAAGAAGAATATTGACCATTTAGCAAAATGATTATGCATCGAATATACTCCATATATACTATTAAAATTTTAAACTTCCATAAGACTGCATAATTAACAGGTGGCTAAGAACGTTAATGGATGAGAAGTATTTAATTAATTGCAGATAATATGGGTGGAGCATGCTGAATACGACGATAGTGAAATTCACGAGCTGTATCGGCCATTCATCGCTGCTGGGCTCGGCTTCGGCGCTCCACGGTGGGTCGCTACCCTCCAACGGCAGACCGAGTGTCTTGCCCTTATTATGTCGTCCTCAAATTTGCCTACTAGGGATGATACTCCCGGTAATTTTTTGCTATTCATTCTCCTTTAGTTTATCGTAATTATTATTAAGCAATGTTGGTTATTTGCATATATATGATCAGTTGTTGAATGACAATTTCAACAATAGGTGATGAAGTTTAAACAGCGTTTAATTAAGATGCTAGATTTTCATTTCCTTTTTTCGTACCCCATTTTTTGAGCCCACATTAATGTCACTATCATCATGTCTTTCTCCTGCAGCAATAACCGCCAGCGGGAGGCGGAGCATGGTGAAGCTCGCCCAGCGGATGACCAGCAACTTCTGCGCCGGTGTCTGCGCCTCCACCGTCCACAAATGGAACAAACTCCGCACGGAGAACGTCAGCGAAGACGTCCGCATCATGACCAGGAAAAGTGACGAAGACCCTGGGGAGCCTCCCGGCATCGTCCTCAGCGCCGCAACCTCCGTCTGGCTGCCGGCGCCGCCGCAACGCCTCTTCGACTTCCTCCGCAACGAGCACCTCAGAAGCGAATGGGACATCCTCTCCAACGGTGGGCCAATGCAGGAAATGGCGCACATCGCCAAGGGCCACGATAACACCAACTGCGTCTCCCTCCTCCGCGCCAACGTAAGTTCTTCAAAAATCCCCAAAAATTAGGGTTTCCTGCATAATCCCCGAAAATTAGGGTTTATGCTGGGTGGGAGGTAAGTACGCATTTAATTTGCCCTTCCTGGTATGGTGGTCCCGTTGCTTGAAACCCGGAAACTACAGTAATGATTACGATTTCCGAATCTGATCCAATAGGGACAAATTCGGGAAATGGGATTTGGAGGTTTCAACATCGACAAATCACGAATGTGCAGTTTTTTCTCTGCATTTATAATTTTTAAAAATAAAGTCAAAATTGGACTGGGGTTGACTATTCTCAGTGCTAATTTGGTAATTCTGCCACCGATGACAGGCAATGAACCCCAGCCAGAGCAGCATGTTGATCCTTCAGGAGACATGTGTAGACGCTTCAGGGTCGCTTGTAGTGTACGCGCCGGTTGACGTCCCGGCAATGCAATTGGTGATGAACGGCGGGGACTCAACCTACGTGGCACTCCTGCCGTCGGGGTTTGCAGTCCTGCCGGACGGGGCGTCGGGGAATGGACGTGGATCGCTTTTAACCGTTGCGTTTCAAATATTGGTGAATAGTTTGCCGACGGCAAAATTGACTGTGGAATCCGTGGAGACCGTTAATAACTTGATCTCTTGCACCGTTCAAAAGATTAGGGCGGCAATTTAAGATAAAGCTAAGGTTTGATTTCGTGGGGTTTTATATTTCATCATAAGTTTGTTTTTGTCCCATCTCAACTAATTAGGGCATTATTATGTTTGTTAAAGTGTTAATTATAGCTAGTTAGGACTGGATTTGATGTTTTCAAAAGAAAAACATAGATCGAGTCGAGTGTGGCATTATATATGTCCTTAGTTGAGATGTGAAGGACAAGCAAAGCAAATTTATGAGAGACAGACAGATAGAGGACGTTTTAAAGATTGTACGTACCTTTTTTTGTTGCTCATATAATTATGTTGGAGCAAACTATCAACTCCTTGCATTTTGTATCATTTTTAAAATGTAAATATTGATTTGAGGAATTATTAAAGATTTAATTGTGAAAGGTTGATGAAACACAGGAGATTGAGGTTAGTTGGCCCCAGGAATGGGGACTGATAGTATTGAATTGGAGTAATGTCCATGTAATAATTGGCTTTTAACAACCAATGTAGTAGTAATTAAGAGGGAAAATTTGTCTGAGCTGGTTTAGGTACGCTCCTACTTAGGGCCTTAATTGTTTAATGTGTTTGCACTTTGCTCACATGACACATAAGTGGGTGTGACAACACTCAACACTGATGAACCACAGAAAGGTATCTCAGAAAAAGGGATATTTTATCCCATTGGACATTGATGAGTGGTAAATTACCACTAGTATTATCTTTATGATGGATAGGTCAAAAAAGAAATGATAGTATTATTTTGGACTTAGGGATGTGTTGTAAATGGTGGATGAGGGTAATAAATTCAAAGAGGACAAACAAAGTGTGGGAAATTTGGCAGCTTCTATTATTACTATTATTTTGGACTTAGGGATGTGTTGTAAATGGAGTATAAGTTATTCCATCCACAGGATTGTAGAAATTCCTCCAAATTGTCCAAACATACTGTGCTTTCATTTTCCATACTCTACTTTACCATTTCACACCCCCATGTTATGTTTTCATTATTATTATTATTGACCCATGTATATATTGCAGAATATTTCCAAGGAAAAAAGCCAATATGGTCCTTTTTTTAATAAAAAAAAATCAAATCAGTCTTTTTTTTATTTTTTTGTCCAATTAGTCCGCTACATATACTAATTACGTCTCAATCGGTCCTTCAGCCACTAATTATGCCCTAATTATATATTTTAGGCCAAATCAGTTCTTTTTTTTTTCAAAAATCTAAATTGGTCCGTTATTAATTTATGTCCCTTTCATGCAATCTAATGCACATTTCAAACCACTAATAACTCAAATTCGATATAAATAAAAATTCTAAAATTTCGATATTTACTCCCTCCGTCACACTTGTATTGTCTCATTTTGACTTTTGACACTGTTCATTGATCAACTTTGACCTAATATTTTTACAATTATATCAACAAAAAATATAGTCAAGTTCGGTCTTGTTGGATTCGTCTAATCGTGTAGTTCTAAAATATATATATTTTTTATAATTTTTACTTCTCTACATTTTAAAATATTAACTGTTAAACAAAGGCATTGGACTGCGTGTCAAAAAGTTTTGAGACATTTCAAATGAGACAGAGGGAGTATAAACTAAACGACGAGACGAATCTAACAAGATTCTACTTGGCTCATTTTAATTTGTATATCTAGGTCCGTCTCGTCGTGTTAATAACGAACCTAGATATACAAGTTAAAATGAGCCAAGTATGATCTTGTTAGATTCGTCTCGTCGTGTACTTTATAAATATCAAAATTTTAGAATTTTTATGTATATCAAATTTTGAGTTATTAGTGGTTTGAAATGTGCATTGGACTGCATGAAAGGGGGCAAAAATTAATAACATACCAATTTAGAATTTTGAAAAAAAAGGACTGATTTGGCCAAAAATATGTAATTAGGGCATAATTAGTGGGTGGAGGACTGATTGGGACGTAATTAGTATATGTAGCGGACCAATTGGACCAAAAAAATAAAAAAAAAAGGACTGATTTGACTTTTTTTGTAAAAAAAAAGGACTATATTAGCATTTTTTCCATATTTCCAATGTTGTATGTAGGATGAAGAAAAATCTACTGCTTTTATCATTACAATGGGCGGGCTTCACAATTCACTTGGTTACCTTACAAATTGAATCAACACACAAAATAATGATATAAAAAAGAGACATAATTAATGCATTAACAATGACTAAAAAGATATATAAATAGTCATTACAGCGTGCCACATTGATGTTCAATAGTATATATCACTATATATATTTATACGCTGGTCTGTAATCTTATTTTACGCTTGAGTATATTTGAATGTGTGATATTTTAAATAAGCTATGATTTTTATTTAAATACTAATAGGTAGTTTTACTTGATCATTTTAACATATTTACTATAAAATAAAGTAAATTAATCAAAACCAGTACCAGTAAATTTATGCTCTAAATAAAGCCAAGAAATACGTTTTCAAATATTTCAAAGATAACGCTATATTGTAAAAAGAAAGGGACCATTTTAATTATTAAATGTTGGCATCATTGATATTTCATCATGCGCTTTTTTGTTTTTATTTTTCACATATACATCACTGTGTATGTAAATTTTGTTCCATTTTAATGTGGTTAACTAAAATATATATAAAAAAAAAGACTTTGTTCCCAATTGTGATAATATTATATACTTAAGGAAACATAGGGCCACAATACTGCAGTATTCGTCTTTTTAAATGGAGTTTCACAACTGCAATTTTCAACGATTTACTCTTATTATATTACACTGACTCCAACCTTGTGGGCCATGAAAATTGGGCCTTACGGAAATTGAGTCGAACCCATCACATGCAAGTGGGCCCAATCATTGACATTTAGTCCAAACCCAACCCCTCAACTTAATCAGATTATTGGGCCCACATACTCTTCGCCCATCATGCGGGGCCCAATATGTTATCCTTAATTACATCCACAAAATCAATCATGGTTGAATTATCCCTTATGATTTTCCTTCTCTTTTTTTTCGAAACAGTCAGTGCTAGAAAAATGTACAATTATCACTTGTGATTTATGAATGCTTCCTTCGCAATTTTTATTGATAATTTTGTTGATAAGTTATTGGATTGTTTGGATGTAAGAAGATAGCACATAATATATTGCATAACTGTTTAGTAGATTTGAGTAACAGATATTGAAAGTAGATATGACTGGCAGATATTAATGAAAAATTTAATAAAATGTGTTTGGTAAATAGAATGTGGGGATATTTGGGAGTTAGGGAATAGAAGTTCAGAGAGAGAACTGTAAGACAATATAGTCTTCGAATCCACTATCCGCTAACTCTCAAATATCCCCTTATATCAATTAGTACATACTCCCTCCGTCTCACTAATTCTGTCTCACTCTTCTTTTTTATCTGTCACATTATAATTGTCGCATTTCCTTTTAAGGAAATAATTAAATATTTTAATTACGAAACCTACTTCCATCACATCACACTAATAAATAAATATACTAAAATTTTAAACACACAACTATCACATTAGAAATAAATCAATCAATTAAAAATTCAAACTCATTACAATCACATCACATCAATTCATAATTTACCCTCACTTTAAACATTAATCTACCCCTACTTTAAATATTAACTATTCCCACATAAAATACTGTTCCCAAAATTTTTGGGACACAAATAGTGGGACGGAGAGAGTATTAATTTAATATGTAGAATTTATAATATGCTATATACTCTCCGGTATGATTCAAAAACTAACATATATGCTCCCAATATACTACTTACCGAACAAGTATACATACGGGTCAAATATACTACTCCACATTCCCTAATAAGCTTACAGAGTTACAGTCAAACAATCCCAATATAATTCCTCCGTCTCAATATAATTGATACATTCCCTTCCGATACGTTTGTCGATACACATTTTTAACGGTTTATATAACTTAAATTGTGTTTAATAAAAACTTATAAAAAGTTGATTGTCTAAAACTACAAGATTGGACGGATCTAACAAGATCTCACTTGACTATGTTTTTCCTTACATAGCTATGATAAAAATTTGAATCAAAGTTAAACAGTGAATAGTGTCATAATGTCCAACGTAACATTTATATTGAGACGGAGGAAGTATACGGTAAGTTTCTCGGGTTTTTTTTCTTTCCTTATTTTAAAAGGTTGTAGGTCAAAAACATAGAAATATATGGTTTTACACTTTTACTCTAAGTAAAGAATTTGAATTTAAGTTATTAAATATTTCCTCCGTATTCAAAAAATATTAATATTCCTTGTTTTCACGCAATTCAATACACATTTTTTAAGAGTAATATCTCAAATTTTATAAAATAAAAAATTACAAAACTTTAACATTATAAAACTACGTGATTAGACGAATCTAACAAGGTCTCATTTGGCTGTGTTTTAAATGCACCATTCCTGCATTTCACGTCGTCCAAGACACATTTTAAAGGTTAATAATTCAAATTGTACGTAAATAAAAATTATAAAAAATTGATATTCTAAAACTACGTGATTAGACGAATCTAACAAGATCGCACTTGACTATGTTTTTTCTTATATAACTATGTTAAAAAATTAATCAAAGTTACTTAATGAATAGTAACTACTATGCAAATGGATCACTTATTTGAGAACGGAGGTAGTATAACTGTATTAAAAAGTCGAACCAAAGTAATAAATAGTGTTTACTATGCAAACGCTAATATTTTTTTTAAAAACGGAGGGAGTATGCAGTAAAAAAAAGTTTAAAATGTACTGAGAGAATAAGTTTAAATCCATGATTAAGATATAATGATAAAGAAATTAAAAATCATCCCATGGAAGAAATAATTAGAGAGAATGAGTAATATTTTTTTTTGGATAACAAGAATGAGTAATATTTTAGAAGTAGCATTTGTGTAAATAAAATGACAATATTGGAAAAATATTACATAAATGTCTAGAATGACAACTAGTGTGAAATAATTTTTATTTTATAAAGACAACTAGTAAGGTCATCGGAGATGGTACATTAAAACTTAAAATGGGTTGGCATCTTCTCTCTAACGATGCCCTAAAACCAAACTTATTTTAAGTTTTTTGAGTTTTATGAATAGTAAATAACTAAATACTCAAATTTGAGTATTTACTATTCATAAACCTATATCACTTTTTTCAATTAAATTAATTGCAATTTCATCCCTCCAATTGTTGCAAATTGAATAACATATTAATTTAAAAATAGATAACAAATTTTTATTCTAATTTTGTATTATGGTTAATAATTTTATAATTTATACAATATTCTTTTATTAAATTTACTTTATATCTAATTAGATTAAAGATTTTAAGGTTTTTTTGTTTCTAAGAATTTTATTTTATAAAATAAAGTTTAAACATAAAGATACCTAATTTATATTGGCATAATTAATGTGTATTGAATATGTGTGAGTTAATGTATAATTTATAATAAACGATGTGTATGACTGGAAAGATAAATAAGTTTGTATAGGAAAGAAAATATAGAGAACATTCATTTGAGTTTGAGTTTAGTATAAATGGTTGGAGATCAGTTACTGTTTGATGTGACATTTACTGTAAAATGAGTTTGAGTATAGTGTTGGCTATTGGAGATGCTCTAAGTACTGGTAAGCAAAGGAATGAGTATCATTTGAAGCCGTTGAGTATTTTTCTCTGGTGCTTGTTCATATGGGGTTAGTTATTATATATTGAATGGAATTTTTTTTATACATATTAAATGTGCTGGATCTATTGTGTTTGTGTTAAAATATTATTTCTCTATTTAGCTACAAAATGTGACCTTCATAGAACTTATTCACAATACTACTAATATTTATCACTAAATTTTTAATGTATAATAGTGTGAATATTATTTATGATAACTTTTATTGAACTGTGGGTTGCAAAGTGAATAATTGTCCACATTCATGGAAAAGGGTAAGATAGATTTATTATGACAAGATTGGAAAAGGTGGGACAAATTAAATGGGAAATTATTGATGTAATATAGACAGCATTAAATGACATTAATTGAACACTACTTTATGCAGCTTCGGAGTTCTCACTCTGTGGTGGGATTTTATGAATTTTATTATAGATTTTCGAAAAGACCATAATTTATGGAGTATTTTAATTATATACGCAATTCTGCATGTGTCCAAATACTATAAAAAGTTACTGCTCTATTTTTATACTTCTACTACTACAAACATAAATACATTAATATTATGAGTTTTTTTTTTCCTCTCTGTTTAATTAAATTACTACTAAACTATTTCCACGTTATTTGTCCCCGGTTTTTTTTGGTAAACACATTATAATTTTGATGAAGTACGCATTTACTTTGAGATACTACTATGGAATGTAACGCGTCGGCAATACAGATACATATATATATATATATATATATAAAGATATATATATATATATAAGTATATAGAAGAAGTACAAAAAAAATAATTTATATTGAGTACATGTTTTGAAATAAGTGTTGAATATAGTTCAATATTATTGACTTTACTAGCATATTGTCATTATCACAATTATTGAATAAGACATCAATCCTCCACTAGGTACATCACACCTGTTTGGCTCTGGTGCAGCCAAGGACCTTTTTCTCCTCAAGAGAGGCTATCGGAAAAGGATCAAACCGATTACGGGTTCGAATTAACAATAATGCGCCCACAATTGAATGAATCTTCCTCGAATTGACCAACAATAACATGATACAACGGAGAATCTGCCTGTTGTTAAGAAACAACGGCGGAATTCACCAAAAACAGAGAACCAAACTACCAGCTGCTAAGGAGCAACGGTGGATTTGGAAGTGGTAACCGCTACAAACTAGGCTAGATTCTAAGGAAAGCTGTAAAGGAAAGCTGTAAAGAAAGCAGTAAAGATAACAAGGAATTAAAATTGATAAAGGTAATTTGGGGGTTGGATTGATCTATCTGATTTTGAATGCGTCGACCCCTATTTATAGCCGGAGCTGGAATAACCGCTCTCCGGCTAACTCCTCTGAGCCGAATTCTTTCTCTCTTCAATTTCGGTCGTTTTGGTTTCGGCTATTTCTTCCCATTTCGGCCGAAATCTTTATCAACTTCGATTTCCTTCCTTTCGGTTTACTATGTGCTTTCGGCCTTACCAATCTTGAGCCCATCTTCTTTTTGGATTTCCTCTTTTCTTCCGGCCCATGTCTTATGGCCCAATAGCTCTTTCGCGGCCCATTATTCCATATGGCCCCAACAGATGCCCTCCTTACTTGGGCGAATTGCTTCTATGCGAAAGAGCCCAAGTAATCTCCCTTTCTTCTTCCTTTTGGCGGTTATTTTCTCCTTCTCGAGGATGCTCTCCATCATTCCCCTATTTACGTAGCCCACCACGTACTCGGAGTGAACTGCCCTTCCAACTTCTCCTCTTTCTCTCTCTCTTTCCACTTTCTCCGATGGAAAATCCTCCTGCCCCTGTTACTGCTCTTTCTGCTGATCTTCTCAGAATTGAGAACTCTTTTGCTTCTCACTCCGCAGTTCGCCTCTTGCCTGAGGGCTTCTATTCCTTAGGTCCGTTGGGCATTCCTGAAGATATCGATGAATGTACTGCTCGGATCTTTGAAAATCGTTCCGTTCTTCTATATGAGCCTTGTTTCTCTTCCAAGCTCTTCCCTTCATCTTTCGCTAATTGGTCTTCGCCCTCTCCTGACTATGTGGCGTGGTATCATCACCTCGAACCCCACTGTCGTGACTCTTGGCATAAGTCATATGTCTACCGTATGATTTCTCTTAGTACCTTGCCACTTCCTACAGATCTCCGCCCTATTCAGGCCCTTCTTTGCTTCTGGAATCCTTCTGTGAACTGTTTTTGTTTCCCTTGGGGGATGATGACTCCCACCATTCAGGACGTGAAACTTCTCCTTGGCCTCTCTGTTCGTGGGGATAACCTCGCCATTATGTCGTTGCCCAAGGAGAAAAATACTGGCTTTTCTTCTGGTGATTCCTTTGCTAATTGGATCGTTTCCCATCAGAGTGACCCTATTTCGCCTGCTCCACACCCTTCAGAGCCTCTTGCATTTATGATGTATTTCCTTACGAAATTCTTCTGGTGCGTTCCTTCCAAGGGTGTTCTCCTCGAAACACACTCTTTTGCTTCGGCACTTCTTAATCATGTGACCCTGCCTTCAGCCAATTTCTTCCTCGCTCATCTGTATGCGGGTATTTCGGCTACTGTGTCGGGTTGGGAAAAAGGTTCGTCTGATAAAGCCCGTGGCCCGTTGTGGTTCCTTTACTTGTGGTTGGTTTGGCACTTTCGTGACATTTCCCAATTTCCTCCCCATGATATTCGTCCTAACCATTTCGTCGCTCCTGATCTTCTTAGAGCACCCCTTCCTCCTTTGTCGATCCCTCACTGGATCAACTATTTCCTGGGTCGTACTGTCGAACAAGCCTTTTCTCATTATCACTACAGGAACGCTGACTTTGCTTGGGTCAGGAATATTGTTACTTCCCCTTTTGGGACTCCTCTTCCTTTGGCTTTTGCTCAAATATGGAACAGGTGTATATTACCTCGCCCGATTTTCAATGGTTCCACATTTGTTTCTGCCAAGTCTGCTATTCCTTTCGAAGTTTACAATCCCCATCTGGTTAGCCGTCAATTCGGCTTTGGTCAAGACTTAGTGGAGGCCCTCAGAGCCGGTAGACGCCTCTCTGCTTCTACCAGTCGTCAACAATGCTCCCTCTATCACAAACGTTTGATCTCCTTCAAGGTTTGGAAGTTTGTTGCTCGTCCAGGGTCCGTTACCTCTCGTTTCCAGTCTTGGTGGAACGGTGTTGCTGGTGTCTTTTTTAGTGCCAACCTTGATTCGGTTCTGCGGAGGGGTGGTTTCTCTCCTATTCTGGCATTCTCTACCGTCCCTTCATCATCTCCGGGTTCCACTCCTCAGCGCATTCTCGGTTCGTCTTCCGCTTCTCGCCCAGGTATGTTTCTTTTCTTTTCCTCTCTTCTTCGGTCGTTGCTCGTTCCTTTCCCTTTATGTCTCACTTATTCGATTTCTTCAGATGTTCCTTGCTCCTCTGCTTCAGAACCTGGCCGAAAAAGGTCTGCTTCGCCTTCGGCTTCTCTCGTCGACTTTCTTCCTCCTACTCAGACCAGGAGGCGTTCATCTCATTCACCGCTTGGCAGAATCCCTGCCTCCCTCTTTGCGGTTCGTTATACTATTTTTCTCCTTTTCCAGGCTCCTTTCCTTCGACTAATTCCTTTTTCTTATTCTTGTCAGGTTCCACCTATTTTGCCACAACCTGATGTTCAACCACTTCCAACTGTGATATCGGCTCCTCCGGTAGCCGAATTTCGCACATCGGTCAGTACCAGTAATTTGGCTGTTCTCGCTAGTTCTTCTGCTGTTACCCCTCGGAGTTTGATCGCGAGCTCTACTTCGGCCGACCCTTCCGTCCCTCTTTCGGTCGATCGTCCTCAGCCTATTACGGATTCTGCTACCACCTTCATCTTTAGTTGTTCCGAAACCGTCTGGCCCCCTACCTAGTGGTATGGCTGCTGATGAAACCCCTGCCGATCAGGTCCCTTTATCGCCATTTCCTGATCGGCATGTCTTGGACGATTTCTTTTCTCCCGCGTCTCTGGTCTCTCGTCCGTCGGATCTTTCTACTCACCTTGGTGATTGTCTGGCCAGGCTATGCAATCTAATCGGCCGACAATCTGATGTGGAATTCGTCAACCCTAAACCGATCCTTATTCTCTTGTCCCATCTTGAGCAGCAATTTCATGACGAGATGGTATCTCTGAATCTGAATGGTACTCTTCAGATGATTACGAAGTCTGTCCTCTCAATGGATCAGGAACTCCTAGCTCACTTAAAGATGCGACATAAACTTGCCGCCGAACGTGAGGCTGCAGCCTCTTCACGAGCCATCTTTGACAATTATTCTGCAGAGTATCGGGCTCAAATGAGTAAGCTGTCTGAAGTGGAATCTCAGGAGCTTAAACAGTCCGAGGATCTTGCTTTGATTCGGGCTGAGATAGCCAAGCTTCAACGACAAGAGAAGGATTTGGAATTAACTTTGGCTCACACTAAGCGAAAATCGGCCGATCTGAAACAATCGATCAAAATTCTTCGTCAATCGGCCGAAGCTCCTAGGGCCAAAATCTTGGATTCTCAGGAGGATGCTTCTTATTTGGCCATGCGGATCAGTTTCAATGATTACATTATTGGTACCTTCCAAGAAAAATGGGCCGAAACCCAGTCTTTAGTTGGTCAACTGGATTCGGCCATCAAGAGCCTTGGTGGGCATAGTGTTGTTCAAGTCCTTTCTCCACATGTCTTGTTCCCTTTGGACCCTTCCGAAATAGAGTCCTCCCCTTCGGGCGATAACCCACCTGTGCCAATCATTCCTTCAGGTACCCTGCTTCCTTCCATTTCCTGTCGTAATTTTTCTTTTATGCTCTCTTACTTATTATTCCCTTTTCCTTCTTTTCTTCTAGGGAAAACTGGTGCGTCCTGTGGTGCTGGTTCATCGACCGTTCACCTCCCTCCTGGTGAAACTGCTGGTCCTTCTCCCTCGGCGAGTCCGAATCTGATGACATCTTTGGCTAATCCTACTACTGCCACCTCGCGAGGCTTGGATGATGCCGTTCCTTCTGACGCCCAGGAAGACCACTAATTTGTCTTTGCATATCAGTTCTGTGTTTTGACTTGTCCTTTGTTAAGTGTAAATTTCGGTCACTCTTCCCTTTCTTGACAGCTGTAATCGGCCTTTTTTAGACTATGTTGGCCGATACATTGTACTTGGATTCGTATCTTTTGTATCTTTTGTAATGCGATTCGTATCCCATTAACTCCATTGTTTTCGGTCCCTTTATTGCTGATTTCTGAATATTAGCAGCCTTTTCCGGGAATCAGCTGTAACGTTTTCCCATGAATAACATTTATTATTGACCGTTTCTTCCGCCAAGCACTTATCTCTTTCTATAAATACCCGGCATTGTTGACACTTATCCATCACTTCCCTTTTTCTTTTTTCTATAGCAATATGGATCTCCCTTCTCCCTTGTTCAACTACCTGTCTCCAGTTCCCCCATGGCCTCCGGCAAGTATTCTTGTGCAAGGATTTCCAGACGTGATACGAAAATCTTTTGCCTATGCAACACGAGTTCAACTAATGCCCTTTTCACCATGTTCGCATGGGCGAGGATCTTTATATGTTATTCCAAATGCAGGTCTCGACGGCTATGCTGATGTGCCCCTTTTCGACTTTGCGGATGCATATCCTGTCGGACCTTTTCTAATGGGGGGAATAACTACCCCTAGTTATTCCTCCCTCCTTTCCCCCTTCCACCGCTTTTGGGTGACTGCCTCGCTGCACTCCTCCTTCTTCTGTCTGAGGTCGTGCGGCAGCTGTACCCGAGTTTGACTTCTACCTCTGGGACGTTGTACTTTTCGTTCTATCGTATCCTAGAGTAGAAGTTCGGTGGTAGGACTTAAATCGGCAATACTGTTCTGGGGCAAGCAACTGTGCCCCGCTTCTGTGTTGCCGATAGTTCTAGCGGCATTTCTACAAGGCTGAATGTCTTTCAAGGACCTTTCCCTTGTATATGCCTGCTTAGTATAGGACGTTTCCCTTGTATATTGTAATTTCGGGCTATCGACGCCGCTTTCGGCCGAAGTAGCACCTTCTTTGTACTTATTCGTTCATGCAATAAAATCTTTACTTTTTCGCATCGCTTAATGTTTGATCCCATACTGATGGATAATATTTCTTCATGTATCTCGCATTAACTGGATTTGACATCTGCTCACCATTTTCGTCCACCAAGACGTACGCTCCATTCGGTAATCTTGTATGAACAATAAATGGTCCCTCCCAATTGGGACTCCACTTACCTAATCGGCCGTCCTTCTGCTTCGGCGGCCATATAACTTTCCAAATTAAGTCTCCAACTTCAAATCGCTTAAGACGAATTCGCTTATTGTACCAATCGGCCACAATATCTTTATTTTTCTGCAAATTCTCAAAGGCCTGCACCCGATTGGCATTTATCTCCAATAACTCATCTTTCATTGCACAATCATACTGTTCGGCTGACATCGAATCCGCCTGGCTTGTTCTTAAAGTCGGCATTGTTATTTCGGCTGGCAATACTGCATCCATTCCATAAGTCAGCCGAAATGGTGTGAACCCAGTAGCTGAAGTTTTAGCATTTCGATAGGCCCACAGTGCTTCAGATAACTTTTCGTGCCATTTTCTTGGTTGATCTTCAATCATTTTCTTTATGATTCCTATTAGCTGTTTGTTTGTGGCCTCTGCTTGTCCATTTCCTTGCGGGTAATATGGCGACGAATGTACAATTTTTATCCCGTATTCGTTCGCAAAGGCCTTGACTTTTTCTCCCACAAATACAGTCCCTCTATCTGTCAAAATCGTCTGTGGGATCCCGAATCTATAAATCAACTGTCTCTTAATGAACTCAATCACCTCTTCTTGTGAAATACTGACATACGCCTGGGCTTCGGCCCATTTCGTGAAGTAATCTGTTGCTACTAGCACAAACTCATGTCTTTTCGACGAAGAGGGATGAATTTTTCCTATGATGTCCATGGCCCATCCTCTGAATGGCCATGGTTTGATCATTATATGTAATTCTTCGGCCGGTAACTTCTGAATCGGCCCATGCTTTTGACATTCGGTGCATCCTCTTGCATATTTTTCACAATCAGGACCCATATTCGGCCAATAATATCCCAGCCGAATAATGCTCCACTTCATCGACTTTCCTGCCCCGATGTGCACCACATATTCCTTCATAAACTTCTCCCATTACCCTTCTAGCGTCTTCTTCTCCGACGCATCTGAGCAATATTCCATCAATAGCACGCTTGAATAATAATCCTCCTATTATGACGTAGTCCATCGCTTTCCGTTTTTCGGCTGGATTAGCCTCTGAAGGATCTTCTAATATCTGTGCTATCTTTTTTATCCATTCGGCCTTCTCTGTTTCGGCCAAACACACTTCTACATTCCTGCTATCGGCATCAACCGATATTTAGCCGCATGTTGAGCCAATTCATTGGCTTCTTCGTTCTTTTCTCTCGGGATGTATTCAATGTACACCTCATCAAATTCCTCTAACAAAGTAACCGCTTCTTCATATAATCTAATCAATTGCGAACTCTTAACCGAAAAAATCGCCTAGCAGTTGCTGGACAACTACTTGCGAGTCTCCTTTGACAATGATTGCTCTGATTCCTTCTTCTATCAATCGTTGTAATCCCGAAATTAACGCTTTATATTCGGCTTGGTTGTTCGTATATGACTCTGGCAGTTGCACGAAATATTTGTATATCCTGCCCTCCGGCGTTTGTAGGGTAAACCCTGCTCCAACTCCTGAAGCGGCTTTAGAACCGTCGAATGTCATTACCCATGGTTGCAAGTATACAATTCCTATCTCTCCAACTTCTTTCGGCCGATCCTGATGATCGATGTCATCGGTTATCGGGTGCATCACATGATCAGCCAGAAAATCGGCTACAATCTGTCCTTTCATAGCCCTCAAAGGTTGATATCTCAAATCGTACGCATTTAACTTCATGGCCCATTTGGCCATTCTTCGGCTACTGACCGGATCATTCATCATAATCTTAACTATGTCAACCGAAGCTACTACTATCACTTGCCTTGGCTGAATATAATATTCTAATTTCTGGCATGCATGATAAAGACTTAAACATAGTTTATGAATCGGCGAGTACCATACTTCGGCGTCCCTTAGGATTCGACTAAGATAGTAAATCGCCCGATCCCTTCCTTCATCGTCTTCTTGTGCCAGTAATGCTCCAATAGATTCTTCGGCCGCTGCTATATACAACTTCAATGGCCGTCCTAAAATTGGAGGAACCAACACAGGTGGATTCATCAATCCTGCTTCAATTGTTCGAAGGCTTTTTGCTGGTCAATTCCCATTTGAACTCCTCTTCCTTCTTTAACCTCAATAAATCGGTTAGTGGTTTCGACTTTCCAGCCGCATTTGCTAAGAACCGTCTCAGAAAGCCGATTTTTCCAAGAAAC
Organism: Hygrophila difformis; assembly: GCA_030278955.1. Taxonomy (NCBI): domain Eukaryota; kingdom Viridiplantae; phylum Streptophyta; class Magnoliopsida; order Lamiales; family Acanthaceae; genus Hygrophila; species Hygrophila difformis. The sequence goes on from JAOANR010000002.1 coordinate 70,739,639, forward strand.
TTCTGTAGGCTCTTCTTATCATGTGGAGGGTTTGGCTTCTTGAATAGCACTGGTTTTGTTCGCATCAACTTCTATTCCTTTGTTATGTACCAGGAACCCGAGAAAATTTCCCGCCTGTACTCCCCGAAAGCACACTTGGCTGGATTCATCTTGACTCCATGCAGCCTCATCCTCGCGAATGCCTTCCGCAAATCGTTCAAGTGGCTTTCGATATCCTTGGATCGGACCATGACGTCATCAATATAGACTTCAACACAATCGCCTATGAGGTCATGGAAAACATAGTTCATGGCTCTCTGGTATGTGGCTCCTGCATTCTTCAACCCGAATGGCATCACCACCCATTCATATATCCCTATGGCGCCAGGGCACCGAAATGCAGTCTTGTGAATGTCTTCTTCGGCCATAAAAATTTGGTTGTATCCTGAATATCCATCCATGAAAGATAACATCCCCTGTTTTGCGGCCGAATCAATCAATAAGTCAACAATAGGCATCATATACTCATCTTTTGGAGTGGCTATATTAAGATTCCTGAAATCAATGCAAACTCTCAATTTTCCATTCTTCTTTATTACAGGAACATATTTGATAGCCATTCTACATATTTAGCTGGCCTAACAAAACCCGGCCGCTAACAATTTCTCTATTTCTTCTTTTATTTTTGGGACTATTTCGGGCGCTGCCCATCCCTGGCCGGCTGTTTATGCGGCCTGAACCCTTCTTTGATAGGCAGTCTGTGCTCTACAATCGACCGCTCCAATCCTGGCATCTCTGTATAGTCCCATGCGAAACAATCCTTGAATTCGACTAGAACCTCCTTGAATCGGCTTGTCATCTGCTGATCAAGATTCGCACTCAACGGATCTCCCTCGGGTGTTCGTCTGTACCAACATTGACCATTTTCAAGGGGTCTTGAGCTTTGAAATCCGGCGTTCGCTTTGGAATTCCGTCTATTAAATCGCTCCATCCTGCTTTGTCATCTGAAACTCCGAGTTCGGCCGATTCGAACTCGGTCGCTTGATTCGGTTGTGACTCCATCATTTACTTTCTTCTTCGACTGGCCGTTCATCGGCCTGGTATCTGATTTCAAACCCCAAATCTGTCCAATCACACTCGATCACCTGCGGGTACCGATCCCCTACCACTGCTAGGAATGGTTGAATCGGTTCTTCATATAACACCGCATCAATTCGTCCGGCTGAGCTGACTGGAAATGGAGGTTGATCTCCATCTACTTCTTCTACTGTGCCATCTTTCTTCCAGAACCATACTTTCTGGTGAAGCGTTGATGGCAAACATCGAGATGTATGAATCCAGCATCGGCCTAATAGGGCCGCATACGGAACTTCTGCATCCACCACAAAGAACATGGTCGGAATTGATATTGTTCCGACCGTGACATCCACCAGTATACATCCTTCGGCCGCGGTTTGAGCCCCCACAAAACTCATTACCTTCATTCTCGTAGGGAGTAAATCTTCCTTCGAGCGGCCTATCTTCGTTAGCGTGGATAGTGGCATGATATTAACGGTGGCCCCACCGTCGATAAACATTCTTCTAAGTGGTCTCCCATTGACCCAACCTTTAACGTATAAAGGCCTCACATGCTGGGACATTTGCGCAGTTGGAGGCAAAATCGTACCTGGTTGAGCTTCTGGAACGAATGCCTTATATCCTTTCCTCAAAAGATTTCTCTATTTCGGCTTCCGGCCGAAATACCTCAAGTTTATCGAAACAAAAATCCACTATGGGTTCTTCATCACCATAGTATTCTCCATCCTTTTGACAGAAAACCACAGCTGGTTCGGAATCCGACCAGTACTCCTCTTTCTCTTCGGTGGTTACCGTCACCATATTCGCGCTAGATCCGAAGTCGAACTTAAATTGCCCAACAGGGGGTGTATCACTATTCGGAATGATAGTTGTCTTCGGCTTCCACTCCCTGGTTCGGACTGGTCTAGGCTTCCATTCCTCTTTCGATTTCGGCTGCTCACTTTCAGCTTTTGGCTGTACTACTTTCGGCCGAAATTCAGTCTTGTTCTTCAGCCGATCCTGTCCTTCTTTCGGCTTCCTCTCTTCTTTTGATTCGGACCTCAAACGAGCCGAAAATACCTATTGAGTATTCGTCCTCCCGGAGAACGAACAGTCATCAGGGAAGTCCTCTTCCATATGCATCATATTCATACTCCTCTTGCTCAGACAGCAGCAGCTGCTTTAAGCTGTTGCATTCTTCGTTTGAAAGTACGATATGATCCCTTTCCTTTTGGGACTTTCCTCTCCTCTGCCCTCCAAGCTGAATGGTCATGTCGGCGCTGATCGAAATGCCTTCTTTCTGGAGAGTTTTCGGACCCATCGGCCTACCTGAGTATTTGATGGTGGCCTTCTAAGCTTTTTCATTTCGGGGCTAACTGCTTCTTCAGGGACTGTGATCTGTATCACAGTCTTCCATTCTGCTTATCGGCTGTTAACTTCATCTCTGAGTCCCATCCGTTGGTTATGATTTTCAACGTCGGTCTCTCACTCTTATCTCCAACCTCGATCTCCTGATGTTTCTCCGATTGCTTGATCCACTCTTTTACCTCATAGTTCCCCAATCGGTCAAAGACATCTGTAACTTTCTCTTTTCCCTTCGAGATCCTAGCCTTTTCCATACTCCTGACTTCTGAGCCGATGGCTGATCCCCAAGCCGATCGTGCACAGAGCTCTTGCTAGATGATGTTTGATCCCACAATCGGTCATGCACCGATTTATTCTGGTTGGGCTGCACCATCACCATTGTTGGCAGCTGGGAACGGATTCTTATCGACTGCCATAGCCTTTCTGGGAACTTCAGCTTCCCATCATCAACATGTTTCTGAATCAGCTTCCTAAAATGCCCACAAATGGCCGTGGAATGAGTGGCTGATCCGTGGAATACTGCACCATCCGGCCTCCAATTGATCCTTGGTAGGCTGTGGATGGTTTCCTTTAAACTCTAGCAATCCGTTCTTCTGACAATAATCAAATATTTCGTCCATTTGTGACAAGTCGAAAGAGTAAACCTTTGAGATTCATCTCCTCCTTCTTTCTCCTTGCCTCTTGCTGGCCGAATGTGCTGGACAAGTCATAGGCTTTTTTATGATTTACTCTGCCCTCGCGACTTCGGCTAATGCAGGAACGTCTTCCGCGTTGTACTCTTCCTGAATTTCACATCTATCCAGAGATTCAGCAAATGAGGCAGCTGACTGGATAGGTTTGTGACCTTCCACTTTGACTTCGGCTTGATTTGAAAGCCGCCTGTTCCGCCAAATATGTCTCCATCCTTATTGCTTCAGCCGTTAATTCGGCTACCGTCCTCGGTCTTGTTACCATCAATCTGTCCTTGATGGCAAACTTCAAATTCTGCTTTAAAATTTGAATATATTCATGCTCAGGCAGCATTGTCTTCACCTGAGCCTCACCTGCATAAAATCTCTCAATGAATTCAGTAACCGATTCGACGCCTTCTGTTTGGTTGACGTTAGATCATCTACCGAAACTTCCGGACTAGTATTATAGAATCGGTCATGGAATAACCGCTCCATTTTCGGCCCAAGTATTGACCGATCCCGCTGGCAGATTAATGTACCACTCGAATGCTGGGTCCAGTTAATGACAAACTGAACAATATCAGCTTGTGAAAATCATTTTTGCGCGATTCTGGTACACTGAGCTGTAAATCGGCCGATATGCTCGATGGTAGAGCGGCCGACTTCTCCAGAAAAAGTGGTTAAAATCTGGAACCTTCAACCCTCTGGGCAGTGGATACTGCTCCTCGATGTAATCCGGATAAGGTTTCCGATACATCGGCCTATTCTCCTGGCCGATGAGATTCCCAAACTGTGTGCGAATAATCTCGGCAATCAGCTCTCTGTCAACCAAGTTGTGGTGGATTCTGCTGAAGTGGTGCGTATTGTTGTTGAACCACTGGAGCAGGGCGGTTGAACTACTGGTTGAGGCGGTGATCCTGTTGCTGATCGTACCTCTGCTGCGGAGGAACAAAAGGCCGAGCTTCCATGCCCTCCTGGCGGCCTAAAGGCCTGCTGCTGAAAATTGTGAGGATTTTGTGGTGGATTCTGCGCCACTGGAGCTTGCTGCGCTCCCATCGGATACATACTCCTCGCAATTTCGGCTCTAAACATGGCTGGCATCGCTGCCAGGATATTTCCTTCGATTTGGCGAACCGAGTTGGTAACCGCCGCCTCGACCATAAATTGAACCTGATCTCGATTCCGCGGGGTTAAATCATCATTTGAAAACTCCTGATTATGGAAATGTGATGTCCGGGGAACCCTGGGGGGAATTCTCCGGCTTCTGGTGCGCGCAGGGGTCTTCCTGAATCGGCGGCAAATCAGTCCTCGCCGCCGTGTTTGCCTGCTGGAGTTGCTTGTTCAAACGCCATTTTGCGTCCCACTGGGCGTGCACTGTTGGCTCTGGTGCAGCCAAGGACCTTTTTCTCCTCAAGGGAGGCTATCGGAAAAGGATCAAAACCGATTACGGGTTCGAAATTAACAATAATGCGCCCACAATTGAATGAATCTTCCTCGAATTGACCAACAATAACATGATACAACGGAGAATCTGCCTGTTGTTAAGAAACAAACGGCGGAATTCACCAAAAACAGAGAACCAAACTACCAGCTGCTAAGAGCAACGGTGGATTTGGAAGTGGTAACCGCTACAAACTAGGCTAGATTCTAAGGAAAGCTGTAAAGGAAAGCTGTAAAGAAAGCAGTTAAAGATAACAAGGAATTAAAAATTGATAAAGGTAATTTGGGGGTTGGATTGATCTCTCTGATTTGAATTGCGTCGACCCCTATTTATAGCCGGAGCTGGAATAACCGCTCTCCGGCTAACTCCTCTGAGCCGAATTCTTTCTCTCTTCAATTCGGTCGTTTGGTTCGGCTATTTCTTCCCATTTCGGCCGAAATCTTTATCAGCTTCGATTTCCTTCCTTTCGGTTTACTATGTGCTTTCGGCTTTACCAATCTTGAGCCCATCTTCTTTTGGATTTCCTCTTTTCTCCGGCCCATGTCTTATGGCCCAATAGCTCTTCGCGGCCCATTATTCCATATGGCCCCAACAACACCTCTCCCAGTTTAGCATTAATTCACATAATTTATGAAAAAAACCTTTGAGAATTGATAATGATAGAGAAAGTGCATATAATTTATATACAATGAATAATACATGTATTAATTGAAACTTATATTAATAATAACAAATACTTTAATATACAATAAATAATCATTTATGTACAAATGTATACTTATTAATTATTATTATTATTATTATTATTTATTATTATTATATTATTATTTTACTATTAATATTAACAATGAAATCTTTCCTAGGCTGTCAAGTTTTTTTTTAAAAAAAATTAAATAGTTATTAGTTTATGACTTAATTCTAATTGCAAATTAAAGTTTAACTATATGAAATACAAAATATGATATTTATATATGCGAGGAATCAATTTAATTATTTCATTGGAATGATAATTTGAACAATTAGTTAAGTTATCTGACTTCCAATCTTTTGGTTGGACGTTCGATCCCTAACGTGGCTCCTATACCCCCTTTGATCCTTTGTAGTAATTTGTATATATGGCATGGGTCTCACCATCCGTTTTCCTAGTCTGTATAGACTGTTCAACAAAATAAATTTATTTTATTTTGGGATTTATATATTGTATATATTTAGTTTCATGAATGCTCATAATCAATATTATTCCGTCACAAGTGCAACTATTGATATATATATATATATATATATATATATATTACATACATGATGCAGATCGCGTGTTAATGAAATATAATAGAGAATGAGATTAATTTAGTGATAAATTTCGAAAATACAACCTCCTCATAGAGGTTGTACCCACCCCGACTTTCAATTTCTTAATATATTGGGATACGGACTTCCACTGAATAACACTCGAGCATTAATTAATTTAACAAACAAGAAAGAATAATAGGGGAGAAAGTAGAAAACCCTCTCCCTTTGGTTCCAATCGACAGATAAATAGAACTAAAGAAGAAGCTAATAATGGATCATTTATCATATCTTATATATTTATATTTGAGTTTTGAATTTGAAAAAGCTTACACGCATGTGTTTTTACATGCTATGTTGAGATTTCGAAGGAATATAAAAAGGATTTATATAAAAGTCGGCATTTTTTGTAATTTATCCACTTCGTAATGGGCCATATTAATTTATTGCAGTGGGCTTAATTAAGTTTGTTTCAATGGACCTTTGTAAGTTGTTGGATTAATTTTATTGGGCCTTCTAAATAAATGGACCTCATAATGGTACATGACCGAGCACATATATGTGGCCTTCTAATTATTGGGCCTGCATTTGTGACATTGTGTTACAAGCGGTTGCTTTTTTTTTTTTATAACGGTGACGTGTCGGAAAAAAAGAAAAAGAAAAAGCTACAGCAAAAGGAAGGAAAACAGGAGGAATAAAAAGAACAAAATGAAATTAAAAGCGCGGAAACCACACTCCTAAAGGCGTCTGCCGCGAGCCACTCATGAGACCTCGTCCGGAGATAAAGGCCCACGTAGTGAAAGAACTTGCTTAGCTAGCACGTCTGCATCCATATTCCCCTACAAAGCGGTTGCTTTGATCATCGAATGGATAATTACGTCTCTGGTTACATATTTTAGATTTAAAAAAACATTAATTTCTCATGCACACGCCTTAATTGTGCTTTGATTACTATTTACTGAGAATGGATTGCTTGTAATATATAGTAGGTTGTTTCAAATCTGGACATCTTTGTTTGTTACAACTTACATTTTAGAACCCCTATCCATTGAAAAAAGAAAAACAACGTTTTCCTTTTACACTACTTTAAATGTCTTTTCCTTTAAAAATAATTAATTAATTAATTAATTAAACAAACTTACAATACAAACTAAAAGTGCAAGTCAAAACTTACAACTTTTACTTTAGAATGCAATTTGACTTTGACCACACAATGATACACCACCAAGAGGGGTATATGCAATTTTGTTTTATTTTATTTTTTAAGTTTACAAACATGTATGAATGTATTTATCAAAATAGAGATCTTTGAATTCAACACCATTGCATAAATTTATTTGTGGAGGTCTATCCATTTGTGTAGACCAATTCCTTGAGAAATTTGTTATTTTAATTACTTTTTAATAAAATAAAATAGCTTGAATTTCCTATTAAACCTAAAACTAAACATACATTTATAGATAACTAGAAGGATTAAAATTTATTAATATATGGAGGAGGATATGTATTAATTTGGCAAGAAGATTCATGGTTTTCATAATAAAAATACATAGTACATAGTAGATTTCCCCTCAAGTATTTTTAAGGTTTTAGTTGGGGATTATATATCTTATTATTAATATTAAGTAAATTATATATGCAAATTACAGTCTAAAAGTATAATTCTATGTATTAAAGTAAGTATTAGTACTAATATGTTATACACACACATTTCTTAATCACATGAGTGTTTATAGTTATTATTATAAACTTATAATTTGTTGTCAACATTTTCAAATGTCCGAAACACGTACCTACCAGACAATCAGACAATACGAATATCCCGAGTTCCTGATGATAGAGCGATGACTCACCAAACCGATTCCGTACCTAAGAACAACCTAGTTTCGTCGGGCATTTCACTCTTGCCCAATCTCCACCGTGCGTCCCCCTCCCAACCATAATCCACGGACCATACTTATCAAACGCCAAAGTGACAACCCTATTTTGGTACTCTATGCCCAAAT